>OY856412.1:1284319143-1284534143 GCA_963693085.1 Alisma plantago-aquatica | reverse complement strand
TGATTACCTGGTAAGTATAATCCCATCTATATTCCTTCTTTTTGTGCTATCAGTCCTTAAATGAATTTTTGTAGTATTTTCAATCTATCTATCTATTTAGTAAAAACACAGTCGTGCTTTCTATTTTGTTGTAGTTACTTTCTGTGATGTCTGTTTGTTGTAGTTACTTTTTGTGATGTCTTGGTTACTTTTTTATTTATATAGTTACTATTTTTTTTATAGAGTTACTTTTTGCAATCTGTAATGGATCCTAGTCTTGATATTGATGCTGATAATGCTATTATTGACATTGACGATGATAATGTTCATTCTTCTTCATTTATTGTTGTTGATACTGCGTCCTCAGTTGATGTCCCTAGAATTGGACTTCAATTTGGAAGTTTAGATGATGGCATATCCTTTTACTATAGGTATGCTGGTATGATTGGGTTTAATGTTAGGAAAGATGATAATCATTATGAATGAGGTACTAAGATTTTGCTTGCTAAAGATTTGGTATGTGATAAGCAAGGTGATATTAGTTTTTCTAAGAGATCCAAAGGTCTTTTGATTCCTATGTGCGACAATGTTGGTGATTTACATGAGAAGTTATCCAACAAGAACAAGCATTCTGTGAAAATGTGTGGTTGTAAAGCAATGTTCCAATTTACACTAGATAAGTCTTCATCTGTATGGGTTGTTACTGCTTTTGTTGATGAACACAATCATGATCTTGTCGATGATTCTCACTTGCGCTACTTGAAGTGTAATTCATCTCTTGACCAAACTCAAAAAGAGATGCTTTCTTCTATGAGTCAAGCAAATATACCTATCTCCAAACAACTTGCATTGATAGCAACTAAGTCTGGTGGTTATGAAAATTTTGCATTTACAAGTAGACAAGCTCATGGATACCTCGGTAGCAAGACGAAGGAGTCATCTAAATATGATGTGGACATGGTTTTGGATCATTTTGCAAGCTTGAAGGTTTTACATTCTAAATTCTTTTATTCTTATAAAAATGCTTCTAATGGTTGCTTGACACATTTGTTTTGGTCTAACCCAATTTCTGTTGATGACTGTGCATTGTTTGGTGATGTGATCGTATTTGATATGACTTACCGTACCAACAAGTATTCCATGATTTTTGGAATGTTTGGTGGTGTGGATCACCATCGCAAGATAGTGTTCTTTGTCTCAACTATGTTGGTTGATGAGAAGTATGACTCTTTTGTTTGGGTTTTCAAGCAATACTTACTTTGTTTTGGCAAAGAGTCGGTTTCCATTATAACTGATCAAGACCCGGCTATGAATGTTGTTATCATTACTATTTTTTCAAATTGTAAGCATCGTTTCTACAGCTGGCACATCCTAGAGAAGCTTCCCTCTAAGCTTGGTGGAGTTCCTATCAGATCATTATCTCTTTGAATGATTGTGTATGGAACATATATGATACAGACACATTTAAATAGAGTTGGAATTATGTAGTTTAAAAGAATGACCTATTATCTATTAGTTGGCTTTCTGATATGTATGATATGCGGTTGGATTTAGTTCCATGTTTTATGCAGGATTCCTTCTTTACTGATATGAGGACAATGTAAAGAAGTGATATCTTGAATGCTTTCGTTAGAAGTCATTTCAATAGTAGGAAAACTCTGTTTAAACTTGTATGTTTCTTAGAGACTGCTTACTCTCATGTACGGGAGATTGACAATTTCAAAGATTTTGATGACGAGTACAACAATCTACCTTTGTCATCATTGTGGTCTCTGGAGGAGCAAATGAGAGGTATATACACTAAGTCCATTTTTAAGATCTTTCAGTCTGAGGTTCATCAAAGCATGGTGTATAATGTAAAGGAAACTTCTGAAGAAGGTGTCTTTTAGGTGTATCATCTTGGTGGTTTTGGATCTCCTCGTATCTTGAAGAAAGACTCATCTATTGATATGGTTTCATGCAATTGTTTCATGTTGGAATTCATAGGTATTCCGTGTAGGCACATTATGTCTTATTTGAAGAGTTGTGAATTTTGCACTCTTCCTGAGCCATACATATTAAAGAGGTGGACTAAAGGATATATAGAACACCCTTTGATTTTTGGCAAAGCATCAGTTAAGAATCCATCCACTGGGAGGACACTTGAGCTTGTTTCTGCTTGCAATTCAATTGTCAACATAGTGTCTAGGAACAACAATATAGATCTTTGCCATGAAAAATTGTAAGCTTTGTGAAAGGAGTTTTTAGAGTGAGATCTTGCTGATGATGGAGTTGGTGTATCTTCTTCTAATACATCTTCTTCTGCTGTCAAGGTCCATATCCCTAGTATTTGCAAAACTAGGCGACCATCGTTTCCCATCTATCGATGTGCCTAGGCCGAAGCCTGGCCAGCCCGCCGCCATACACAGTCTGACGCCATGCTCAGGCTGCTCCCGTCGTCGTCGTAGCTAGGATGAAGTCGCTCTTAGCTAGCCTGCCGTCATGCCCACGCTGCTCCGCATCTACTGTCGCTCCCAGGCTGAAGCTGCGCTCAGCCCACTATTGCGCCATGCTCGTCATCCTGCCTAGGCCACAAGCACACCAAGCTTGCGTCGTGCACACACTATCGATCCCATGCAGCCGCACCCAAGCCGCCTAAAGTTCCTCCGTTCTTGTGCTCTTGTTGTCACTGTACATGTCAGCCCCGCGCCACACAATCACATCCGTGCCCATGACACCGCACTTGCGCCACGCACCACCCCACCATCGCCCACACTGCCTCCACAACTACACCCACTCTATCGCCACACCAACATCTATTCCGCCGCCACACCAGTAGCATGACGAGGAAGAGCATGGACAAAGAATTGGATTGGGGCCAAGTATGTAATGTATAGATGTCAACATTATAATACACATATTTTCTCACGGTGATATCTAAAAAATCATCATGTGTGTAATAAAATTGTTGAATGTGAGCTTGTATGACATTTAAAATAATATTTGATTATATATAAAAATATTAAGGTTATAAAAATGATAGATACTCATTATGTCTTGTATTATATATTTCTAATAATGGAATTTTTCAGATTATAAGAACTATTTTGGCTTGTATTAAGTATTGTCGTTGATATTTTTATGACACTATGAATATTAATTAGTATTGTATGTAGAATTATCAGGAAAACATGAACAAATGTGTCACACATATTTTGATCAAATACGATCAAACATCATATTCATAATTTTTTTTATATATAAAATTAAAGAATGTACCAAAAGTGAATGGGTGATAATTTTTATGAAGTTGACGTACTATGTTAGTTTATTTTAGATTTGATTGTTAATTACTTTTTGTAATGTGTTGAACATATTTAAGTACTAATTTTGGACTTAGACGTGAATGTGGGCGGGAAATTGGAGGGTAAATAATAGAATTTGAAAATGAGTTTTTTTTATATTTGGGAGCGGGAAATTAAATGCAATTGGGAGTTGTTGGTAGGAAGTAAACGGTGGGTGGATGGATGATAATATTTATTTGTTGCAGCAACGACATGAATGCAACCATACAACTATGCAACTGCACTAGCGCACTTATGACCTAGAAATTTGTGTCACACGGTGCTAAAGAAGTCATAAAAGGGTGCTAATAGTGAATTTTAGCACAGTGCGACACAAATTTTGAGATCTAAGTTTGTTAGTGTGGTTGCATGGTTGTTGCATGTCTAATATATCTACTGGAATGTATTATTTTATTTTATTATAAGTTTAGTTGATGATATATTTAGGTACTACTATGAATAGAATTAAGTGTTTAGAACTACCTTGAATCCATTTAAGTAGTGATTTTTAAATGTAATGCTTGCATTGTTATCTTTGTAGCAACATGTATATGCGCACAAGCAATTCTAAGTGTACTAAAATTTCGCACTATGCTTGAATTGATTTTTTAGTACCACGTTGTTGTGTTATTAGTATTTCTCTTAGACAAAATAAAATAATGATTTTACACATACATATAATGAAGTAGAAAAATACATAAACATAGTCCACACCGTATTGTATATTTTATTTTGCTAATCAAATTTACGTATGACTGTATACATTATATTCAAAACATTAATTCTAGACTTAGCCGTAAAATATGTATAAACGTACATCTGGTCGTATTTAGCATTATATCCTACCAAAAATTGAAGGAATTTAAAAAAAAAAGATATTATGACTTTTCAAATCTATTATTTTATTTGTAAAACTAATAAGTGCTAGTATTTGGACTGCTTTATTGCATAGTTACTTTATTATAGCGACTATTTTTTTTTTTGGAATGGGTAAATACATGTAGAGACTATTTTAATGCAACAGCTACATGCATGTAATATAATGCAGAACACCCACTAATAATTTCTTCGCCTATGAGACCGTGTCACACAGTGTTAAAAGGTGCAAATATTGGTTATTTTGTATGTTCCCAATATGGGTGTGCGGATGTTGGTGGAGATGATGTGTTGTTAATAATTTTCACTTATTCATTTTACTATTTATATTGCTTTGTGCCACAAGGATGAGAAATATGATCTTAAGAAATTTTAACTCACCATGATGATATATATTATATAAACATCTATAGTTGTTTATATATACCTATATACAATTAATTATATATAGCTCGTGTTAGTTATTAGTATATGTATAAGTACAAAATTCTGAAGCTTGTGCATAGCATGGGTTCTTGTCTAGTATGTCTGAAGCAATGGTCGAGCGTGTGTTCATATGTCAATTTGGGATAATTCCACTACAAATTCATGACATTGTCCAAAAACAATCATACTCAGTGCGCAATTAGAATTTACGTTGAAAGGAGGCTTCATTCACACCTGAATTTGTTTTTTAGGGTAATCATGTGAAATTCCAAATATGAAAAAAAAATCATTTAGAGAAGAGAGTGAGATATTGGAAGTAGAGCAAGGTTCTTTGACTGAGAAAATACAAATCGTTTGCAAACAAATATAATTAAGCTCCCTTCTTATTGCTGATATTCGAAAAAGTAACACCGAACACAAATTGTTATTCAAGAACAAAGTAATATTCAGCACCAAATATAATGTTTAGAGGATTGGCGAGAAAGTAGATAGAGGGAATGCAAGTCAAACAGAAGCTTAAAGAATAAGATCTCAATCAGAGAAGCATGCAGCTAGCGGGCATTGATGCAACTACTTAATTGTCAGCTGTGAAGCTTTTCCGCACCGTTGCCAGTGGTGGAGTCGAACAAGCAGAGCCGACAGTCCGCCACAAGCAAGCAAGGAAGTGGTCCTGTAATTTTCCTCCCCTTCAATCCCAGGCTTATCTTCTGTGTTTACAAATCCTGGCTGGTAGGTCCTTCCGATAACACCTTCAACATTGGAAGACAGCCTGAGAGACCGGAATTGGATCTCCAAATGGTTGTAGCTGTCACCGACGGGGATGTTATAATTGTGGATCCTATCATCTTCCTCAGTTACCGGTATTACTGCTACCGACATTATGTCATCCACAACAGCAAGCGCCGTATTCTTTGCTCCAGTGCGCACAACAGAGATCCTGCCGTCATCTGACCTCCAGCCGGACCGGTAACCTTCAGGGATGATGACGGATTCTTTGTCGAATGAAAAATTAAGGTGGTCTATGTTTTCTTCCCAAGAATCAGAACGTGTGGCCTCGATAGTTAGCTGGTGCCTGCCAAACATGATCCGCGTGAAGTCCCGGGGCCTTCCTGGAGGCCTGTGGCCAATGAAGCGGGCGTTCACGACTGGGTAAGAAATTTACTCAAGCTACGTGCATTCCACGACGAAATAATATATGCAATGCCAAGAGCATGGCTCAGCCCAGTCTTTGACAATTGATCGGGTGTACCTTATCGGTATGTTCATGGTGATCTTTTCCAACTTGGTATCACTAATGAGAGTCCGGATTTGCTGTTCCTTTTTGACGAGGAGCAGGCTACTATTAATCAACTTGCACGTGTCCCAGCTCATGAATTTGTAGGGTGGGGATTATATTCGGGTTGCACATGGCATTATCTTAAACAAGGTACAGCCTGCTCCTTATTTAATTAGGAACAGCAAATCCTACGGGATCCTAGGGGCACTAATGATGCTTTTTTTTTTTGGAGGGTCACTAATGATGCTTTGACCCGCTAAAACACTCGTACGTACTATAAATGCCGCTATGACAAACCAGCAGATGGGTGACAATCAGCGTTAATTCCTATTTTCACAACTTTCACAGCGGCATCTCACACCACAGCTGGGCAAATGAGTGGTTGGATTCCAAAATGATATCCCAATGTCATCTCATTCATTATAGTATTGCACCCTTTGTAGATAAAAGATACGATAAAACTCAATAGCTGGGAACTGGTATTTTCATAAACAAAAAAAAAATGATCCGATGTGATTCACAAAATGGTAGCTTCTTATGCATCAACGGCATGAGAGTGCATCGCGATACCAATCATACCAGGCGCACCAATCATGATGGCGATGGAAAATAGGAAACAGAAAGCAAAATCTTTATATATTGAACTGCGATAAATATAAAGTATAATGGAGCACAATTTAAATAGTCTTGTAATGAAAATGTAGTCTGTTACTTCTACATATATATTTCGCATTTGAGTGAATAATCTAATATTTAAGTATTATCATATGGATGTAATACAATAATGTAACTGATTGGTCTCGAAAGTGAGTCGGAACTTTGAATTTATAACCCGAATCTTTCGAGGACCTCCACAACTTTATTACGGGGTTGAAGTAGATATAGGGGGTCGAACACAAGGATGCGGTGACGTTTACGACACTACATATTTCGTTCTTTAGTCAAATAAGCCAAAACGATAGTCGATGAAAATATGTGCTAGAACTTGTCTAGTAGGTTGTCACGAAATAAAACAAAACAAAGAAAAGAAATGAAAACAAAACAAAGTCTGCGAGGTTCTACTAATCAGAAAGAAAGAGTTTCTGGCTATGCAACCACAAATTGGGCAATCTATACACCCGTTCTCAGGCGTAGACAACCCTCGAATACCTGAGCAAGCATCGTGAAACCAAACATTGTGTGTATTGTCGTGTCTGTTCCTGTGGGTCGTCCCACTCACTCTCGCAAAGCACGACTAAAACCCATCTATGATTGTGTCATTGATTCTCTTTCGAGGATGACACATCAACATCTCAACATATTCTAGAGGTCTTCGCGGGTCTAGAATGTGCTAAAATGTTAGGAACAGACAACCGTTGGACCGTCCTCCTCTCGAACTCTGGTCCAAACTATCTTCTCGCATCTATTCCTACACGGATCTAACGATACATACAGAAATAGCAGTTCAAACTAGGAAGAGATCAACCAAACTAGCAATCACAACAAGAGAGAGAAGATAGAACAAGCAAACATACTAGATCTGAAATAAATCTACTTGCATAAGGCAAAAGTACATAAACATGCCCAAAACGGGCTACATAGCAAGGAAGGAGCTTAACTAGCCATAGACAAGCATAGTTGGCACCGAACAAAGATGGAAGAACATCATTGTACAAGAAACCAAGGAATACAACAGAAGAAAGGGGAAGAAGATAAGATTTAGCCCGTGGAGGAGAGGTGACTCTCGCTCCTTTGCCTCCGTATAGGCTGTATATCATCTTTTGGTCCTCCTCCTTGATCAGATCAGGACTCCTTGGTACTCTCTCTCTCTAGATCTGCCCCAAACAACAACTCGATGGATGAATGGAGGTGGAGGATGATCCAGATCTGGGTTTCCACCACAAATCTAGGTGGAAATAGGTGGATGGATGGACCAGGTTCATGGATCTCTCCACAGATCTGGAGGGCGAAGTGGATGGCACAATAGACACTGATCTTCTCTCTCCTCAGCTTCCACCTTTGGAGATCATAGACCAGAGGTGGAGGGTGGAGAGAGAATGGAAGCATGATGTAGAGGGTAGTGTGGAGTGAGCACCTCAGTCTTCTCAGACCTTTGTGCTCTCGCGTGGGACTCCGGGTCGAGGTCCCCCTTGGGCTAGACACAAACTCGCACCCTTCAGGTGTCTTCCCTTCGATCCCCTTGCGTCTGCCCTTCATCCCCCCTCCCAAACCTGGAGTGGGGGTATTTATAAAGGAGGTTGGGTATTTGGTCTATTTAAACCTTGGTCGAGGTGTGCATAGGCCGTGGGTGCTATTGAGTAGCTGAGTTGCAATCTATAGTGAAGCAACCACGGTTGCGGAAAGTGGAACCGCGGTCGCGGTTTGAGTAGGAGGGCAGGTTGATATCGTGAGGCGTTGAAGTGCAGCGAAGAGAGTAGAATCGGGGTCGATGGCGTTGGTGCAGATCGCGAGCAGGTGGAGAAGAGGTTGCGGTGCCTCTTGACGCGGGTCGCGGCCATGGAGAGAAGAACTGTGGGAAGATGGGTGAAGGTCACCGACAGGGAAGGAGAAACCGCAGACAGGTGGCGAGAAAACCGTGACTGTAGTGTTGGAAAGAAGAGGGGTCACGATTGTTGATGATACATGCAGGTCGCGGTTCTGCGGAGGAGGAGAAACTGTCGGACGCGGTATGCGCAAGGCAAGTTGCGGATGTGCAGTGGAGAGGTCGCAATCGGGGAAGTAGTCACGACATGTATGTGTGTCGTCGAGTAGTAGGCGATGGTGGAAGGTGCAGGCAGAGGAGAGATAGGGAAACCGCGATTGCGGTTAGGGTTAGAGGGGGGTCACAGTCTTTTAACAGGAGGTCATGTTCTATAGAAGAAAGAAGTCGCGGAAGTAGAAAATGCGACTGCAGTTAGGTGTGGAGAAACTGCAACCGTGGTTTTTGAGAGGGGAAGGTATGTCGTGGTCGGTCGAAGAAGAAGTCGATTGAGAGGCTACCAGCAGTGGGTGAATAAGGATCGTCCATCGTGGTGAATGGGCTTGGAGATTGGTCCCATATACTCCAATTTAGCCCACTCAAATAGAATAAAATCCTAATCAAAAATAGAGATTGAATCAATTAGGTTAGAAGGGTGTATAAGTAGGTTTAGGCAATGAAAGTGATAGATCAGAGCAAGATTGAGCCCAGGATGTAACTCAGACAATGATGAATATGTGTTCATCATTAGAAGATATAGTAAATAACATAGATTCACTAGGCCTCAGTGAGAGAGTGAAAACATGGACAAAGATGTCATCATAAGTTTGGTGCCTTCTTGTCCCAAAACTGGCTAGATTGGCTACTTTATTGGCTATTTTAGCTACTTTACCTATGACAAGATAAAAGGTACTAAAACATAAGCATTATAGGGCGAATTAAGGCTATAACGACACAAGATCAGAGATAAATGATTAGCAAATATATGTAAATTTGGGTGTTATCAACTACCCCAAGCTTAAAACTTGCTTGTCCTCAAGCATGACTATGCTCAAGGAACAAAACGATAACATCCAAGTTAAGCTTGGAAATAGATGCTAAGGCTAAGAAAAATAGTTTAAAGCATCAATTCTCCCGATCCATGTCGTTTCTAAACAAACCCCACCAATCAACCACAGTCATACCAAAGTAGGATCAAAGAGTTTCCAGGCAAGATAAAGCAAATTCGCTACAACCTGTCGATACTCATGAGGGTTTGAATCATAATTATTAAACTTGAAAGAATTGTCACATAGGTGATCACGCGGGTGATGAGCAATGAGCCATCACTATTAATCCATGCATACCAATAAGGAACAACATGCCTCTCACTTATTTATGTCCTATGAAACAAAGCAAAATATTCTAATGACTTCTGAGGATCTTGATCTACATCAGGTTGGTCCATGTAATGAGCAACAATCCCTGCAGTCCGAGCCAGTTGGCCCAAAGCAATGAGATGAACTACTCGTACTGTGCTCGAACCAACCTTTCTACTAAGATGATCTCAAAGGTCTACTAGGGGTTCTTAGTGACTCTCTAATGAGCTTTTGGAGTGATACTACTAGGCATGACATACCTGTGTAGATGAGCACAGTCATAAACCAGCTGGGCACCATCCTCAACCCTCTTAAAAGGGAAAAAAAAGTCCTCATTTATTCACACTCAGGCTTTTATTCTCTGCATTCTATTTTGTAGGCTTGGGTGAGAACTATATAGATATTTCAAGATTTTGTGGGCGGCCAAGCCTCTTTTTACACATTTTTATATTTTTCATCTTTTTGACTCAATCTAATGTGATAAGGCGTGTAGCCATCAAGGAAAACATTTCATCTTGTTTATAGCTCAAAGCCCGTCATGATCCACTTGACACCTGTGTGAAAAGTTGTAATTATGATTCAAGAATCCTTAGAATAAAGGCAAGCTCATGAAACCGCAGCTAGGATTCGTTGATCATGTTTTAGCTCATTCCATCGGTCCTTTACCTTGGATTTGTCATTCACAACATAGAACAAAGGAATAAAGCTTTAAGCTATGAAAAAGGCACATAACCTTAGATTTATTACCAAACTCAAGGAAAGAGTCAAAGAGCAAGTCAAGTGAAAGGTAAAGCAATTTTAAGATGAAAACTGTGCATTTAGGCATAAAGTCAAGCATTTATCTATTAGATTCGCACAAAATAGCCATAATTGCAAAGCTAAAAAGCTAAAAAAATTTGAAAATTTAAAACTAAATGCAAGAAGTAAACATGCATGTTAGAAGGATGAAGAGGTAGAAGGGCGAATAACCCTACCACCCCAAGCTTAAAATTTTGCTCATCCTTGAGAAAGATCTAAGATTAGGATAATAGGGTGGGAATGCATGGAATTTAGGGTGGGAATCCGATTAAAGTACTAAAGTGATGCATGTATGCAAGGAAAAATAAGGCAGTTAGAGGAAAGAAACTATCTTAGCGAGATCATTAAAAACAAAATTTTATTTTAACAAAAAGGGAAAAGAAAGAGGTAAAAGAAAGGGGGTGGCTTCCCCATGATACTGACACTAGGGTCCCAAATCCTATGTTTTGGGACCAATGCCACCTGTGTCTTGCCAATGGGATCCACCTCACGATAGGAGTAGAATAGGTGGAGGTGAGGGCCCTTCTGAGTCTAAAGTAGAGGAATAGAATATGATGAATTAGTGAACTCATCCATGTGCTGGAATCTTCTTGAACTGCACTGACATGAATTCTTTGACAAAGTATCCTTAAGGCACCTTTCAATGTATGGATATGAATGGTAAGGCCCTATGATTTCGAAACCAGATGAGACAGAGGAGATAGGCAGAATATCTTCTGTACAATTCATCTCATCTCTCTCCATCTCTGAAATTGAGGTTGGATGTTTATGTAAACTTTCATGTACAGTCTGAGTCATCTAATCATTTTCTCAGCAAGAAGTGTCCCCAGAAGAATCTATTTACTATTCTTCCACCCTAAGCATGTTGCCTTCTGTGGGGTCCTAGGTGTCTTCATGCTCAGCTGCCATGTTGTGGTGGATTGTCCATCTAGTTCCCTTGAGTTCCACCAAGCCTTGTAAAGGGATGGTGGAAAATGTCGGCTCATGATGTTCCAAGTCATTTTTGTCAGTATATTCGCTCCACTTAGAGGAATAGTCATCATCGTCCTCATAGAACAAATTGTTCCAAACCATGGTTGGCGTACTACTAAAAGTGAGGTGACAAGTCTCGATACGAGAGATATCACCCTGGTCTGTTCGATGTATGATTCTGGTTCCTCTGACCAACCTTCTGGTTGTAAGGAAACTTGGCTTTTAGAGTCTTCATCATCGTCATCATAGACCCATTCACGCTCTTCGCTCGTGTCTTCCATTAGTTGATCAACTGAATCACCTAAGTAGAATGAAGGGTTTTCCCAGGTGGGTTGGTCTTCATAGAAAAATCTAGATGAATCCAGTTGATGGTTTAAATTGGATGATGGGGCATACTCCACTTCAGACCCAATGGAATGGTCTTGATGACTGATGTCTTCATTTTCTTGTGATGGAAATTGTAACCAGATTGTAACCAAATCAATGAGCTCTTGGAGCCTCCTGCCTTGTTCAACATCTTTATCATGCAGTTGTTGTACTTGGGCAGCAATGCTTTCGAGACCCGTCAATTCTTCCATACACATCTGATGGGAATCTGCTGTATCAAACTAATGTTTCCGGACGAATCTTTGTTCAACAGTTTGAAGCATACTTCTATTGTGGTCTGCAGTCTCTGTTGCTATTTGGAGTTGACACTCCTGCTTATCTAATAATTCTTGGAGAGGATCGACATGTTCTTGGAGATGAGGGGCTAAGGAGGTGAGTGCATGAATACTTTCCCCAACTAACTCCACTGCCTTAATAAATTCTTGATCCCATGATAGCACGAAAGTCGAGGGATGACCGACAACCTTTGTTGTTGTAATTTCAATGTACGACGATGGTGGAGGTGAGTAAACCATGACTAGCTGTAGAGCACGACCTTCAATTATGTGCTAGTAGTCAGAACTATGGAAAAACTCAGGTGGACAAGTGGACAAGATAACTTGTCTCACCGAAGCAAGATCCATGGCTGAAAAAGTATAAGAAAAAGAAATGGTACTCAGTATATATGAACAAGTATGTTTAAAATAAAAGAAAAACTATGCATATATATACAGGCTTAAAAGTGATAGAACAAAAATCTTTTAGGCGTGTAAACGTGGAAAATCACATCCCTGGGAACGGCGCCAAAAAGTTGATTAGCCTCAAAAGTGAGTCAGATGTTTGGATTTATAAACTGAATCCTTCGAGGATGCCCGCAACTTTATTACGGGGTCGAAGTAGATATATGGGGTCAAACACAGGGAAGTGGTGACGTTTAGGATGCCATAGATTTCATTCTTTAGTCAGATAAGCCAAAATGATAGTTGATGAAAATATGTGCTAGAACTAGTCTAGCAGGTTGTCATGAAATAAAACAAAACAAAGAAAAGAAACAAAAACAAAACAGAGTCTGCGAGATTCTACTAATCAGAGAAAAGGAGTTCCTGGCTATGCAACCACAAATTGGGCAGTCTATGCACCCGTTCTTGGGCGTAGACAACCCTCGAACACCTGAGCAAGCATCTTAGAACCAAACATAGTACGTACTATCGTGCCTGTTCCTGTGGGTCGTCGCACTCACTCTCACGAACTATGACTAAAACCCATCTATGATTGTGCCATTGATCCTCTTTCGAGTATGACGCATCAACATCTCAGAATATTCTAGACGTCCTCTCGGGTCTAGAATGTGCTAAAATTGTTAGGAACAAAGAGTCGTTGGACCGTCCTCCTCTCAGACTCTAGTCCAAACTATCTTCTCGCGTCTATTCCTACACGAATCTCACGATACATGCAAAAACAACAGTTCAAAGTAGGAAGAGATCAACCAAACTAGCAATCAAAACTAGAGAGAGAAGATAGAATAAGCAAACATACTAGATCTGAAATAAGTCTACTTGCTTAAGGAAACAATACATAAATATGCCCAAAACGGGCTACATAGCCAGGAAGGAGCTCAACTAGCCATGGACAAGCATAGTTGGCACCGAACAAAGACAGAAGAACATCATTATACAAGAAACCAAGGAACACAGTAGAAGAAAGGGGAAGAAGATAAGATTTTGCCCATGGAGAAGAGGTGGATCTCACTCCTTTGCCTCCGTATAGGCTGGATCTTGTCATTTGGTCCTCCTCCTTGATCAGATCTGGACTTCTTGGTCCTCTCTCTCTTTAGATCTCCCCCAAATAGCAGCTCGGTGGATGAACAGAGGTGGAGGATGATCCAGATCTGGCTTTCCACCACAGATCTGGGTGGAAATAGATGAATGGATGGACCAGGTTCGTTGATCTTTCCACAGATCTGGAGGGCAGAGTAGATGGCACGGTAGACGCTGATCTACTCTCTCCTCAGCTTCTGCCTTTAGAGATCATAGACTAGAGGTGGAGGGTGGAGAGAGAATGGAAGCCTGCTATACAGGGCAGCATGGAGTGAGTACCTCAGTCTTCTCGTGCCTTCGTTCTCTCATGCAGGACTCTAGGTCGAGGTCCCCCTTCGGCTGGACACAAACTCGCAGCCTTCAGGTGTCTTCCCTTCGATCCCCAAGCGTCTACACTGCATCCCCCCTCCCGGACCTGGAGTGGGGGTATTTATAGAGGAGGCTGGGTATCTGGTCTATTTAGACCTCGGTAGAGGTGTGCACAGACCCTGGGTGTTGTTGAGTAGCTGAGTCGCAGTCTGTGGTGAAGCAACCGCGGTCGTGGGGTGTAGAACTACAATCGCAGTTTGAGGAGGGTAGGTAGATGCCACGAGGTGTTGAAGTGCAGTGAAGAGAGTTGAACTACGATCGAGAGCATTGGTGTAGATCGCGAGATGGTGGAGAAGAGGTCACAGTGCCTCCTACCATGGGTCACGGTCGTGGAGAGCAAAACCGTGGGAAGATGGGTGAAGGTCCTGGACAGGGTAGGAGAAACCAAAGACAGGTGGCAAGAAAACTACGACCATGGTGTTGGAAAGAAGAGGGGTCATGGTTGTTGATGATGCGTGGAGGTCGCGGTTCGACAGAGGAGGAGAAACTATGGGTGCGGTGTGTGCGAGGAAAGTCACGGATGTGTAGCGGAGAGGTCACGATCGGGGAAGTAGTCGCGGCATGTATGTGTGTCGTCAAGCAGCAAGCAATGGCGGGAGGTGCAGGCAGAGGAGAGATGGCAAAACTGTGATCACAGTTAGGGTTAGGGGGGGGGGTCACAATCTTAGAATAGGAGGTCACATTATATAGAAGAAAGGAGTCACAGAAGTAGAAACTGCGACCACGGTTAGGTGTTGAGAAACCGCGACCACGATTTTTGAGAGGGGAAGGTATGTCGTGGTCGATCGAAGAAGAAGTTGACCAAGAGGCTTCCAGCAGTGGGTGAACAAGGACCGTCCATCGTGGTGAATGTGCTTGGAGATTGGGCCCATGTACTCCAATTTAGCCTGCACAAATAGAATAAAATCCTAATTAAAAATAGAGATTGAATCAATTAGGTTATAAGGGTGTATAAGTAGGTTTAGGCAATGCAAGCGATAGATCAGAGCAAGATTGAGCCCAAGACGAGACACAGACAGTGATGAATATGTGTTCATCATTAGAAGATATAGTAAATGACACAGATTCACTGGGCCTCAATGAGAGAGAAAAAATATGGACAAAGATGTCATCACAAGTTTGGTGCCTGCGTGTCCCAAAACTGGCTAGATTGGCTACTTTATTGGCTATTTTAGCTACTTTACCTATGATAAGATAACAAGTACTAAAACATAAGCATTATAGGGCAAATTAAGGCTATAATGACACAAGACCAGAGATAAATGCTTAGCAAATACACATAAATTTGGGTGTTATCAGTAACAAAACAATACAACAAGACAATATATTTTTAAGAAAATTCTCCTTGAATTTCCTCTATGTAGTGAATAACTTTAAGAGTTTTCCCCGTGTCTATGTTAGAATGATACAAATGTATATTTGAGAGTTGAAGATACAATTTATATTATTAGTGTTTGAGGTATTAATTATGATAGTAATTTGAATAAATTGCAAGACATTCATGCAATTAGTGCCTAATAATATTCAAAATATAATATTTGATGTATTTCTTGAAGTTTCCAATAAGGAAAAATTTATGTAGAAATATATAAACAAGATCCTTTAAACTCTCACGAACGTCTAGGGTTTCCTTGACGATCGTGTGGGTGACATACATGGCTCCTTCCTCTTTGAGATACTGATGGTTCTTTATCCACATGCGTCTGTGGTTTTCCTTCTCCACGGGATCTCCTGGACAAAACCTCTGTCTATTTTGCAAGATCTTTTCTTATCCGTGGCAGATGATGAACTGACTATGTGATGTGTTGTGCTGCTGGTGGAGGACGATGAGGATGATGTGATGGACTTTGCAAGAGAATGTTAATGTTGCAAGGGAGAAACTGTATCTTGCACTAGTTGGAAAAATCATGACTGAGAGGCTGTAGAACTTTTCTACAGTGAAAAAGACCCTACTTTTGAATTGGGCACTGAGAAAAGAGGCTACTTTTAGGAAAGTAGCTGAGAACTTATTTGTCATCCAACTCCTCCATTGTCTTGATAAGGAGAAATCTTAGAGGGTCCTGAAACTTTCACAATTGTCGGTTGGTCACAAAGAGATTAGAGTAGAAGATATACCCATGGAGGTTGCACTCATTTCTTGTTATCTTTGGATCCGCCTTTACAACCTGCCATCAATGTATCGGTCAGACGATGAAGGAAGTTAATTGTTAGGAAAGTAAGAGAGGTCATATCAGTGGACCAGAAGAATCTGTTTGGGATGCTTATTGTAAGGCCAAGGTGGGAGTTGATATCTCATGGACAATTAAGCAAACTCAAATGATAAACGATAATGATGGACAACTAGTTCTGATATAGATCAAGTATGAGAGGCTACTGTCATATTGTTTCATATGCGGGCTGATAGGCCATACAAAAATGAATACAAATATGAAGAGGAATGCAACTGAAGCCACATAAGTGGGGAGGAATATATGGGGGTGAGAAGGAATAACTTAGTTGAAGGCACTAGGGAAGTTAATGGCATAAAAAGGGGCAAGGGAGGAAGGATATTCTAAGTCTACACAGATGACATGGAAACTGACGATGGTCCAAGCAAACAACATGGAACTATTCATGCTACAATGACCATGGTGACCAAGCAAGTAGGAGGTGGAGGTGAAGTTCACACCCGTTAACAACAATGAAGATCATATGTTGGAAAATTTAGGGTCTGGGTACACTTAGACTGGATCCACCCCTCAAGTCTAGATGTTGGAGGGAGATGCCTGATTTTATTTTCCTTATGGAAACCATGGGCCATAACAATGATTTAGACCAAATCAAGAGAAGTTGCAGCTTTGACATGATCTTTTGATTTAGTAGTGTGGGATGCTCTGGTGGGTTGGGACTGCATTGGAGGGGAGACAAAGTAGTGGTGAAATCTTTCTCTGATCATCATCTTTATATGGAGATATTAGAGGAAGGAAAAGATGGTTTCTTTGGTTTCATGAGGGTCTATGGGTAGGTAATTGTTGGAGACTAAGGCCATACATGAGATCTCAAGCATACAATGTGTACATCATCCCCGACTCACAAGATCGTGGGGGGGCACCTTAATGAGATCATTGGGTTCTCCAAGAAGAGTGGCGGCCAACCACATGCCGAAAGGAATATGAGAAACTTTAGAGAGGACATTGAGCACATTCAGTTGAAGGACCTAGGATAAAAAGGCCTAGGTTTTACATGGAGGGGGGAAAGAGACAAGATATTTTTAAGGAAAGGCTAGCTAGATTTATTATATATCATGAGTGGCATTCTCTATTTCCTAAGAATAAGGTGTCACATTTCCTTATACAAACTCAAATCATGAACCAAATATGATACTGGCAGAGCGAGTCCATTGGGGTGATCTTAACAAACATTGATACAAATTTGAGACGCTATGATTATCTTCCACTAAATGCATAACAATGATATTGGAGGTGTGGGAGGGACATTATGAGGGTTTCCATGTGTGTATGTTAGAATGACACAAATGTATACTTGAGAGATGAAGATATAGTTTATATTGTGAGTGTTTGAGCAATTAATTATGTTAGTAATTTGAATAAATTTTGCAAGACATTCATGCAATTAGTTCCTAATAACATTCAAAATATAATATTTGATGTATTTCTTGAAATTGTCAATAAGGAAAAATTTATATAGAAATGTATAAACAAGATCACGCATGTCAATGGTTTCCTTGATGATTGTGTGGGTGACATACAAAACTCCTTTCTCTTTGAGACAACGATGGCTCTTTATCCACATGCGTTTGTGGTTTTCCTTCTCCACGTGATCCCAGGAGATAACCTCTATCTATTTTATAAGATCTTTTCTTACCGATGGCAGATGATGAACTTAGTGTGTGGTGTGTGATGGTGGAGGACGATGAGGATGATGTGATGGATTTGCAAGGGAATGTTGATATTGCTGACAAATGATTGTTCAGATTTCAAAATGATATCCCATTGTCATCTCATTCATTATAGTATTGCAGCCTTTACATATACATGATACGATACAACTGAAACTAAACACTTGGGGCAGAGTATACTGATATTTTCATAAACAAAAAAAATCATCTAAAAGAATTCATACCATATTTGCTCCTTTTGCATAAGTAGCATCAGAGTGCATTATGATACCAATCATACCAGGCACATCAATCATGATGATGGAAAATGGGAAACAAAAAGCAGGAAGCATTATATATTGAACTATAATAAATATTAGGCTAAACAACTAAAATGACATGTTTGGGTATTTTACTTACCAAAATATGATACAAAACTTAATTCCCAAAATAGCATGTTTATGAGGGAATACTTCACCAAAGAGCAAATAATACTCTTGGTAGGTCAATACGTCCCCTCAGGAGGAATATTGCTATTTTCAAAAAAGCAATATGTTCCCAGTTGTGACACATTTTCCTCACCAGAGCAATGTGTCCCCAAAGAAGACATGTTACTATCTTCTGCATTATTTTTTAATTGTGATACCATGTTTCTTATACATATATGTTTAATTAGTAAATGAGCATACTCTACTTTAACTTATATACAATTTAAGAATAAATAAAAATAATGAAATAATAATAGATTATTATATTACAATAATACATACTATTTAAATGTAAATCATAGTGTGTAAAATTAATGGATTCAGTACTAAAATTATATAGAAAAGTTTAAAATTAATGAATGACGCAAATATATATATATATACACTCAAAAAAATATAGTAATATATAACACACATTGTTACAATATATACAGATATATATATGTATATATATTATTAAAGGTGTGATATAAAATATAAAAAAAATATAAACATGTCAGATATACAAATTAAAATGTACACAAACAATAACAATAGATAATCAAAATAAAATATTATGTAGAATTCTTTTTATTATGTTTAAAAAATAATATATTGACAAAAATCATAATAATATAATACTATTTTTAACGTCTTATCTATTTTAGGGGAAATATAATATGAAAAAAATCAATGTATTATTATTTTTATATATTACATTTAGAATGATATGTATCATATATTTTATTTTGATTATTTATTGCTATTTTTCTTGTACACTATATATAATTTACATGTTTATATATTTTGATATTATATATCATGAATTTAATATATATATATATATATATATATATATATATATACATATATATACATGAGTTTGTTTTTAAGGCATGCACGAGTAGATTAGCAGAGCTACCCATTTTAGAAAATGCGGTGGCCCAGTTAGTAAATACTGGAAAAAAGCAAGGACATGCTAGTACATTAAAGAAGAAAATAACAGAGCAATCTCTGCCCGGAAACCCCATTTCTACCTTCTTCCCGCTCCAGAACTCCCAAGTTCGTTGACCTTACTCTCCACTGTTGACCCTCAACTACTGAATTCTTCGGTCTGTGGTCTGCATTCCCCTATATTTGGGCGATTTAGTCTACATTTGTGTTGTCGTGTCTGCCATTCTTCTCCACTGTAGCATTTGCCACTGTTTCTACCACTGCTGCTTGAGCCAGTCTCTGCCGTTGAGATCAAAATGGGGAGAACAAAGGTAAAATTAAGGAAGGCGCCAAGTAAGGGAAGCAGAAAAGTAATAGAAAGTGAAGATTTAGTAAGAAAGCACTATGATGTTGTGGACAACATGGTAGAAGAGGTATTTGTAGACATAATGCAAGGAGATGAAACGGAGAAGAGTGTTGACGAGAACAGTGAACATGCTATGACGAGAAAACCAAAGAAAGGTAAGAAGAAGAAAGATAGTAGTACGAAGACTAACACTCTCTAGAAGCCTGCTGGTGATGACGACACCTCAGGGGAGAATTTTCTGAATGACGTTACTGAGAAATGGTTGGCTATAGTGCGTGAAGAGAATGAAGAGCCAGAAATAGAAGAGGCTAAAGGAGAAATATCTACTATGAACGAGAAAAGTTCTGGAGAAGAAGTGGTTGCTGAAGGTTCGAATGAAGAAACATGATTTGAAGAGGAAGTATTTGCTGAAGGTTAGAATGAAGAACTTGAACTTGATGAAGTAGAAGATTGCAAAGGAAAACAGAAGTAGACTTTGGAATAGAAAACCAAACAAAAAGGCAAAGCAAAGATTGCAGGAGAAGGTAATATTATTTATTTTTATATTTTATACGAAAGTGTAACTTATTGGACTAAAGAGTAATGGTGCTAACAATAGAGTAACATATAGAAACCTAAGAGTATTTATGAGTATATAAAAAGTAACTAAATCAACTACAAAGTAACTTGGTTAACAGAAAACATCTCTATATAAAGTGGAAAGTAACTCTGAAAGTAAAAAAGTAACTACGTCAAAAACAAGAGTAATTGTGATAGATAGAAAGTAACGTGTTGAACTGAAAAAGTAACACTGAAATCTAGAAAGTAATTAGACAAATTAACACAAACTTTTTGATATAGTTGTAGGTACACGAAAGCTTTTCCATAGATGCTACATAAAAAGTTACAACATCATACAAAACAACATGTTGTTTAGCACAAATCAAATAAGGATGATGAAGTCAGCCGCATTTGCAATCTGATAGCCATGCCTCATCTTAATGTAGATGTAGCTCTTTTAGAAGATCTGATAGAGAGATATGTTGAAGATGACAAATTCATGTTAGCATCAGGTTTTGTGGTAAGGATGACTGTAGACGATGTAGGGGTGATACTAGGTTTTCCTAATAAAGGTATGGATATAATTCTATGAAAGCAATCACAAATTGTAAAAAAAAATATGGGAAGATTTTGCTAATGCAACAAAAGGACAAGATAAAGTTGCTGAAAGTAGTAAGAAAATAAGAGAGAAGGATGTGTTAAGCAAGGAAAACTTGGGTAAACTTTGGCAGGAATTTGCAAAGAATGACTCTGAAGAAAACTACAAGAATATGTGTCGTGCATGGATGTTGCACTTGTTAGCAACATTCCTTTTACCGGACACCAACTATTGTGCCCGCATTTACATTCTACACTATTTGGATGATGTAACTACTACAGGGCAGTTAAATTGGGCAAAGTTAGTCTAGGACAGCATATTTAATAGAATGAAAGTTTTAAGTGAGAATATAAGGATGAGGAGAAGAGGGGAAACCAGCAAAAGCACACTTTATACAACTGGATGTGTAATGTGCTTGTGTGTAAGTGACACATTGCATAGTTTCTTTGGTTACATTAAACAACCATATATGGACATTTAAAACTCCGATTTATACTTTTCTTATCAACACAGGTCTGGGCTTATGAGTTAACAGGGATAGCACAACCTACATTCCTTGAGGCTAAACCAAGGATAAAAAGATGGGCAGCTCCTGTTAAGAGGGTGAAGGATTTTGAAAGTTTGGACAATGAAAATGTAAGAATAAATGTGGTTAAAGTGAAAATAAATATACAAATTAATATAAGAGCTTTATGATAAATTGATAAATTTCTGTAGTGTTGAAGAAGGACAACAATGGTGATTGGGAAGCTACAAAGGCAGTGAAAAATTTGCCTTATTATCTCACAGCAAATAAATCCAGGAGCAAGGCAGTTAGTAACAAGTTACTTACATCAACTGACACAAGCAGAGAAGTATCAGAAAGCTTGGAGAATAGAGCATTGATTCTTGAGGATGAGCTGAGACTACAGAAGGAAACATGCAATTGAATTACCCTAGAAGCTTTTATTGCTTTAAGAGATGAAAATGAGTAGTTGAAGAAAAGACTGGAGGAAGTTGAACTTGAAAACAGATTGCTAAAGAGAAAAGATGACAATGACAAGCATGTACAATATGCAACTACACCAACTCCCAATTTCATTTAGAATGAAAGTTGGGATTCATATGATTTAAGTGTAATTAGACATAGGACGCATGATCTGAGGAAAAGGTTGTTGGAAATGGATCAACATGGACCTATAGAACAAACATCAAGATTGAACAAACTTCGACTAAGGAGAAATGTAGTGGAGAAAAGCCATAAGAAAGATTAAGAGAAAGTGTAAGATGATAACAAACACAAAGAAGTAGAAGCCCAAATGACTAAAAATGTCCCACAAGATTCAAAGAAAGTAGAAGAAGATCAAGCTAAAGAAACCAAAGAACCAGCACAAGATGAAATGGAAAAAGATCCATCTGAAGAAAAAGACCCAGAAGAAAAAGAAGAACTAGCAGATAAAAAAGAGCCAGTAGAAGATGTAATGGAAAACATAATGATGGATATAGACATTGAAGCTGGAGTGAATGAAAAGGAGATAAATTCTGGTGAAGTTGAGAAGATAACAACTAAAATGTTGAGAAAGAGGAAGAGGAAGATGCAAACGGGCATTGGGAGCATAGAGGAAAATATCAAAATAAGAAGGCATGCACAGGTAAAATTTGTTTTGTAATGGTGCTTGTTCCATCAATGAAGCAACTATCTGAGCTGAAAAGTAAAATTTGTCATTCATAAAGTAACTATGTTAATAGAAAAAGTAACTGTGATAATGATAGAGTAATATTATGGAATGTAAAGTAATATTATGGAATAAATAGTAGAGTAACTGTAAGAATATATGTTTTTTACATAGTCTGCTAACCAAATTTACACTTCAAAAATAGCAAAAGAATTCGACATTCATAGGATTTGAGCACTTTAAAAAACAGCAAATGAAAGAGGATGTCTAAGAATTTATTGAGAACATTGATGAAGTGTAAGTATATACTTTTTAAAGTTCGATGAGTCACATGTGTATTATAAATTAGTTGATCAATCCATAAATTTCTGTCTCACATCTTCAGTATGAATTCTTTTGAAAAAAATTAAACATGCATAGGTCAAGAAGAGAATGGATTTTTGGAAAGGAAAGATGGTGCATGGGAAAGGAATGATCAGTGTTGTTGTTTAAAGATAAGATGTTGCACTCACCTGTAAATGGAATATTAAGAATTTATCACGAAATTATGGATGGCTAATTGATGCTTGTGCATTTTCAGATAATGGATTGCTTTGTACAAATGTTAATAGTAGAAACTGCCCTTTGAAGAAATAGGTGTGTGTTTGACTTTAGCTTCTTCTTTGACTATTTATTCCACATAGTTTTTTTTTCTATTCTCATGATTACCTTTTCTATTCACATATATACTTTTTATGGGCCATGGTGTTCCTGACGTGATATGTTTACTTTTCTTGGTTGATCTGTAATGGTGCTTCCTACTTCTCCTGTTTGAATTCGTTTGCTACTGATGTTATTGTTGTTGTGAGCTTCCTGAAGTTGCGAATTTGCTGCTATTGCTGATATTGTTACTGTTGAAGTTGATTTATTCACTAGTTTTACTCTAATGTTATCCAATTGTTTAGTGTGTGAGTCATGTCAAAATTTTATGTAATTCTAATGGACAAGATGTATTGTGTGATAGTTCTAATTGACATTATATCTTATGTTGATTGTGTTAAGAATATAACATTTTGTTGAATACGATAGATATTAACTATCATTCATCATGATCTCTATTTTAGGAAAAAAGCAATTCAAGTCTAAAGTCTTACAATATATAAACTATATCGAGAAGAAATAATTGAAGGACAACTAGAGTTTAAGTTAACAACATGCTTTTCTATAGAGTCAGCAACTACGTTGTTCTCCATAGGTATGCTGACTAGGCGAATCAAGGGAGTATTGCTAGATAAAGTTGCTTATTGTCGTTTGTAAGAATTTAAAACTTCAAACTAAGTGGGAAGGTTCATTCATGTGAGGAGCTTCACCACCATCTTTGAATCTAAGGCTATGAGGACATGTCGTCAATTCTTCTCATAAGCTACATTAGCTTATTGGCTAATGGCAACAAGTTCCTCTTCCATGTCTGAATAGGTCAAGGTATTACCTGATTTACCCATGGTCAACTCACCATATTAATTGTTGGCTACACATCTATAAGCATACATATTGGTGGCTTGTGTGAATGCAATATTCCTACATGAGAATAAGAGAGTAAGAAGTTTAGAATTCTATTAACTATAACTTTGTTGGCTCAATGTCTTTAGGGATAAAGGATCACACACATGTAATATTTGGTGCACACAAGTGTGAATTTTGTAGTTGACAAAATTTTCAGTTTTTTAGTACATGATAAATAAATTACTAATTCATAATTTAGAAAATACATGCATACAATGGTGCTTAGAGTTTCCTTTCATTTTATAAGAAAGATATACTTCCTTCTATATAGTTATACATTGTTATTCATGTATTAGACACAAATACACCGTACTAAATACTCAAAATCACACATTCTTGTCTTGTCAAAATTCTCATTTTTAGCTCTAATATTTTCATTTTGTTTTATCCTATTTTGCAGTGTTCCCTCTTTATAGTGATACAATTACTTAAGAATAAGGGAGAATATGGCTCATAAGGTAGAATGCTTCTAAGAGTTTCTCAATTAACTCTATAAGATGAACTACAAAGATGAAAAAATTTCAAGCACATCTTTTTCTTTTGTAGATATGCTTCTTTTAGAAAAAATGTGAAATCATAAAGAACTCTAACCCATATTATACATTTGAATTTTTTTTTGAGGAAAGGTTATGTCATATATTGATAGCACATCAAGAAAGAAAAACCTGCTTATGTGAAAAACTTACAGAATGTTGGAAATGTATTAGAAAGTTTAATAACTAAAAATGCATGCAGATCAAATGAAAAAGCAATGTTTTGGTAATGTGGGGGAGGCACCCCATAACAATCCTCTAGATGTTATGAAGATGATGAACCCTAGTTTGTTAGAAAGGACATCCGCCTGAAAGAGGAATCACAATTGTTTCTGAACCAAACTGACACCAGTCTCATCGTCAACCATGGCTTTGAGATCACACAGAAAATCCGCTTCAGATTCACCTTCCTCGGATTCGTCCAATCCCCCATCTGCTAGGCTACCTGCATTTTGTTAGAATGTAAAGATCTACTTCTATTTGTGATATAATATTTTGGGCCAGATTCTTTTTGTTGTTGAAAATTCTGTTGTTTCTTTCTTTCCATAGATTCCAACTGATTATGGTGAATGAATCACTGCTTTTGAAATTTTTGTAAAGTCTATTTGGTGTTGTTTGTAAGGGAAAAGTGGCTTCCTTGAGGTCAGGAAGGCAGTTTCTTATAAAATGTGAGAAGATATTTTGAGAGAAAATGCACTTGAAGAAGATGTGGTCAACCGAGTCACTGCTTTTTCGCAAAGTGAGCATCTGAAAGGGCCAATGAAACCCTTTTTTGTAATATTTTCAGCTGAGAGAAGTTTGTTATGTAGCAGAAGCCAAAGGAATGTTTTGTATTTTTGAGGCCATATCTGTTTCCATATCTTTGATGATGATGGGGAAAGACCTCTGTAGGAGAGGTAGGTGTAGGCAAGTTTAACTGAATATTTTCTGCCCCATTTCCAAGTGATAGTATTTGAGGTGTTATTTTCCAGGGAGAGAGTTAGATGTCTGAATTCGTTTTGACTGATCTGAGAAAGAATGCATCTTTTAAGGGAATTTGATCTATTGCTGGTGATAAGCGATAGAGCTTTGTCAATCTTTATGTTGAGGAGTTTATTTGGAATAGTCCAATTTGTTCGAAGATTTATGACAGTGTTGTTTTCAAACCATGGATCAAACCAAAAGGAGATATTTTTGTGCGAGTGAGGGGGAGTGTTAATGATTTGTGTTATCGTGTGGATGTTTTTGTTGATGAAATTCCAAAGTGGGGAAGCTGTTTTCTTAGGGATTTGGTGCCAGGGTGGAGAAAATTGGTAATATTTGTATATGATAGTTGGGTCTAGATTTTTTGTTTCTTTTGGAGCAGACTATCAATGATTTTTGCTATAAGGCAGAGTGAGTGAGTTTCAATGTTGATGATTCCCCAACCTCCTTGATCGAGAGGAGCTGATATGGTTTTCCAATTTACAAGATGGTAATGTTTCCCTGGTTTATCCAGCTTGTGGGAGTTGTTCCACAGAAAATTTCTCCTGATTTTGTCTAAAATGGATTTTGTTTTTGAGGGCAAGGGAATGCAGCTCAGGAAGTGGGTAGTGATAGGAGTGATGACACTGTTTAGAAGGGTAAGTCTCCCCGAAAGGTTAAGGAAGTTATTTGTCCAGTTTGTGAGTTTTGTGTTTATTTTTGATATGATGGGGGTCCATATAGCATTAGTAATGTTGTATGGAGTGATGGGGAGACCCAGATATTTGATAGGGAAAACTTCGGACTTGCATTTTAAGAGGTCTCTAAAGTGATCCAAAGTAGATTGATTTATGTTTACCCCAAAGATGGAAGATTTTTGCATATTTATTTTTAGCCAGAGATATATGAAAAGATGGCAATGATCCTGAAGATATTTTGAAGGGAGGATTCATCTGGGGAGGAGAAGATAATGGTATCATCTGCAAATTGGATGATATTTTCCTTACATTCATCAGGAGAAATGATAAGACCATTTTGTTTTCCCAATTTGATCATGCAAGAGAGAATTGTAGTCAGGATGATGAACATGTAAGGAGAGAGAGGGTCCCCTTGTCTAAGTCCATTTGAGTTATGGAAATAACCAAATGGAACACAATTAATGATAGTAGAGAAATGGTTTGTTGATATGCAAGCATGGATCCAAGTAACCCAAATGTCGGGAAAACCAAAACCCTTAAGAGTTTTTAAAAGACATTGCCAGTTAACAAAGTCAAAGGCTTTTTCATAATCTAGTTTGATGGCTAGAAGGGGGGTTTTATTTTTGTGGCAAAGATGAATCGTTTCATTTACCATCAGGAAGGCATCTTGAATGCTTCTGTTTTTTAGGAAGGCAGTTTGATTAAGAGGGATGATGTCCTCCAAGTGTGGTTTAATCCTGTTTGCTAGAGTTTTAGCAATGATTTTATATGAGGTATTTATGAGGCTGATGGGTCGGAAGTGAGATATGTTTTTAGGTTGACTATTTTTTTCTATCAGGGTGATGAAAGTTTTATTTATGAATTTGATGATGTTATGTGGGTTTGTACTAGCATGGAAAGCAGACAGAAAAACAATGAAATCATTTGTATTGTGGTCCCAATTTTCCAAGTAGAATTCTGCGTTAAGTCCATCAGGTCCGGGAGATTTGTTTTTACCAAGGTTAGTGATAGCAGTTTGCAATTCTGCGAGGGAGAAGGATTTGATGAGTTCATGAGGTTTTTTTATGTTTTTATGACAAATGGTATTCCATGATATGTTATTGAGACATATGGGATTGTGGTTGTTATTGAAGATATTTTTTAAAATGGTTTTTTATGTGGGTTATGATGGATTGTTTGTGAGATGTGAGTCTGTCGTTTATTGTTAGATGGGTTATGGCATTATGTCGAAAGTTTTGGTTACAAATTTTGTGAAAGAATTTTGTGTTTTTATCCCCTTCTTTAGCCCAAGTGATTTTAGCCCTTTGTCTCCATCTTGTGTCAATACAATTATTTATGTGGTCAAGTTCGACTTTGATGGTAAGGACAAGAGCAGGGTCAGCATTTGGGTCCTTGTCCACAAAAAGGAACTGATCATCAAGATTTTTTTGTAAATCAAATAAGTTTAAAGGGTTTTGTAGTTTCCATTTTTTGATGTGAGTTTTGATATTTTTTGTGTTGTTTTGGATATGAAGACCAATGTTTGTTGTTTGTGAGTCGGCAAGAATCCAAGATTCTAGACAGGATCTAGAGAAGTTGTCTATGGAGAGCCAGCAATTTTCAAATTTGAAAGGTCGTGTGCCCCACGAGGTAGAAGATGTGTCAAGGATTAGAGGGAAGTGTTCAGATATTGTTCGATGGGAGATATAAACTGATGAGAGAGGGTGTTTATCTTCCTAAAGGTTTGTGCAAATGAAATGGTCAAGTCTGGCAAATGTCTGGTTTCTAGACCAGGTGTATAAAGTGTTTGAGGGTATGATGTCGATCTTATGGGCATATTCAAATCTTTTAATTTTTATTCTAGCATTCATAGTTCTACTTCTTATAGTCATATACCAAAGTAAATTTTAATCGATTGACCAACATTGGGAAATTTGTTGGTACTCACATTGAAGATTGTTACCTATTTTAGAAATAAATATTTATTCCTTTCAATCACTTATTTTATACTCGTATTGACGACTAACACCTATTTTATAATTCATATTTAGAAGGATTATAATTGGTAATATATGGGTATTGAATGGCACATTATCTTATTTTTTACTATGAAATTTATTGTATCTTTTGATAGTATATTAGGCTATGTAGAAATTAGTCCAAGATCCCACTTTATACTAAGGAAAAATATACTCTTGTGTGTATATTTTCCATTGTGAATTAAATTTCCTACAAAAGCATTTAATGTTTTTTTCCAACAATTATAAAAAAAACATAGTTATCAAAGAAGATATGCATGCATGTGTTGATTCTTTGTATCATATAGAGATGCAGAACAAATTCCTCTTTCTAACTAAAACATATACTTTAAATTATGTATTCCAACAAAATGTTGAGGCTTCAACTACACCATGTGTTATTATATAGAAATTACTTACAGTATAGATGGAAAAACATGGAGCAATTAGGATTTATAAACCATGGAAATTTATTTAATGAGCATAAAATGGAAAAAAGAAGTGAAGTTCTTTTGTACAACTAATGAGTATACAAATGGATCCAATTCATCAAGAATCATAAATAAAAAAATATGAGATGTAATCTATGAATGGATGTTAGATTGAAAGCCTACACTTGTTGACAAAAATGTAATGTTACATAATTCCATGTGCAACACCATAGAGATGTTCTTCTATGGAAAAAGAGTTATTTTCACATATAAATAGTGTTTTAGACTTAAATTTTCATTGTGAGTATTATATGCTTTTTTTTGGTCATATATACACCTTGCACTAGTTTATTGATTAGTTAATGCATTATTAATTCTTTGATATTTGATGTGAAAGTTTGTATTATTTATATCTAACAAAACAAAATTAAAAAAGAATTATGTTATGCATACACTTAATGAAATTGGTTGATTCATATATATCACTAGGATTCCATCAAGAAATAGAGTAATATTGAATAAATTCAATTATCAATTTACAAGAACTAATACTGTCATTTGTATAATTTTAATCCTATTCCTTATTTATAACTAATAAATACATTCCTTTTCAAAATATTTAATTATTTATATTTGTGTTGGTAATGATCTGTTTGGTTTTCTTCCAATCCAATCAGGTTCTACTTCTTGGAAATCAAAATAGTAGTAACATAGTCTAATAGGGAAAAGCAAGATTGTTAAAGACATGCATTATGGATTTTTTACTTGACAGTGATTAGGAAAAATGATAACTGTATATGTAAAATATCCATAAGGAGGATTGGAAGAATAAACTCAATCTATATATATATATATATATATCTGTGTGTGTGTGTGTGTGTCTATATATAAGTGTATATATAACTCAATCATCCACAAAAGAATGATTTCAAGAGATGAACCTTTTTTAGGTAACCACTAATAATAATTAGCCACCCGAAAGTACATGAATACCCACTATGAAATTTATCTTCTAAAACTGGAACTTAAGCATATCATGTTTCATATTACAAGAAATGCAAAAAAGTATTGAGGAACATTTACATAGCTACTATACAATGTTACAAGAGAGATACCCTTTCTAAACTACTACTTATATGCAAGCCACAAAACTACAATAAAAAAGAACATGAATAATATCAAATGCAAGAAATCTTTTTATGGGGACTCTATGCATGTCAAATTTTAATTTAAAATACAACGGAACAAAAAGGACTACATTTTGTAATAACATATTGTGTTATAACATGTTGACTGAGTTGATGTCTTGAGAAACATTGATATGTCAGATAATGGTCCTTAATTACAAATTCATGTTATCCATGTCCTATGTAATGTAAATTATAAAGTTTATGTTGACAAAATGTTATATCTCTTCAAAAATATTGAGAAAAAAATAGTTATCAAATATATGAAGTTGTGTATAATGAAACATGGAAAAAATTCTATGATGGAGTTGGAACCATTCTTAGTGGTGTATAAGAATATAATAACCCCTATTAAAATATAATGATGGACATTTTACATAATATACATCCTTGATAACAAATAGTATCTGTGAAGGAATATTTCCCTATAAGGCTCAAATTAGTTTGTCGTAATTGGTTCGAAAAACTTATGAACTGAAGTTCTTGAAATTGTTTTTAATGATTGATTTATAGTAAGTGTTGGAACTTGAGTTCAATGACTTTCGATGAGTTACATAATTACATATAAAATTGAGTTCATGAATTCCCTTTTAAAAAGAGAGGAAAATGAGTTCTGAACAATTGACAATATTTCCTATATGATTATATTTTTCTTTCTTCATAAATAACAAATGTAAAATATTTATGGTTGGGAATGTTAATGGTATTTGTATGGTTTACTATCATATAATATGACAAAATACTATACACTATAAGTGGCACCATGTAAAATATTTTACACTGCAACTACCATTATCATTGTCGTCTATAAAGTAAAAAAATATATATGAAATGTTAGCGGTGTGAATATAATTTACTGCCAGAACCATAACTTAATATAACAAAAAACTATGCACTATGAGCGACACCATGTAAGATATTTTATACTGCAACTACTATTATCATTATAGTCTATGAAATAAAAAAATATATGAGCACTATGAAAAGGTAATCACACTTCACCATTGACAAAAATGTGATTTATCTAACATGTTCATATTCTTCATGGTTAAACAATATGATGTGAAAAATGATAATTAATTATAATCGTATACAATGTTGTACATTTTTGTCAAAAAATGATGAATCAAAACATAAATTTACAAACACATAAAATGTAGATATTATTACAATAGTTTGTACACACAAAGTGAAGTAAAAATATTACAATGTGATTTGAACCCAATATTTTTATTAAAATTATAAGTACACCATATTAAAAAAAAATTAAAGGAGAAACATCGACATCATGACCCCTTGTTGAGGTTATTATGGTTAAAAATATTATGATTGTTCACTGGATTTCATTCTTTTGATTTATTTGCTTCCTTACTTGTTATATACTACATAGTAAAAAACATCAATGTTTTTTAATTGATTTCGATATTTACATTTATAACAAGCCAATCACATAAAGTGAATGGAACTTAAGTTCCAAGAACTGAACTAGAGTTCTCAAAAAATGAGTTCCATGTAACTTATTACTTACACCAAAACAAATTGCATTACAATGCTTTTTCTAACAAGTTTATAATTTACAAGAATTTGCAAATGTTCATAAGAATGATACATTGTATTTCCTCAAACAATTTTAGAAGAAATAATTTCTCTATCAAAATTGTGTACAAAGTAACTTTAACATAAAATGTTGTGAGGGATATTGCTTCTCAAGTTGTCATGCAAGTTAATAAATTGGATGTCTGACATTAGGCACCCCATGATTAGATGTGCTTTTTTAGGGCTGTCAACGGGGAGGATATGGGGAGGGTAAGGATCTACCCTCACCCTTACCCTCTAGAGGGTAGTGCGTAAGGGTAAAGATAATTATCCTTCTTATCAATCCCCTTATCCTCTCCTTATTATTACCTTGCTCCACACAGGGTAAACAGGGAGGGTAAATGGTAAATAAGTAATTTTGATATAAAACAAAATTTATCAAAAGTTAACCTATTTTAAAGTGGTGCATAGAGCGATAAAGATTAAGTCACATCTTTCTTTACTTGCATTTTAAAAAATGTGAATATAAGCATGGACAATGTTATACTTGTGTAGTATGTTTAGACATTGGTTTAAGAACTAAGTTATTTTAAGATGGCACGGTCATTCTTTTTCTTTGTTAAATAAATAATATTCAATTTTGATTGGTAATTTATGACAATATTTTAGTTTTGACATCTATTTTTTTAATTACCACAATATATATCATCTTCCAATACTCATAGCATCATAATTATAGTTGTGTAATTCACTTTTAGGATGATAATACATTTAACTAATAAAACTTTGGGAAGTATTTTCTTTAGGGGAGATGTCACTTACACATAAAGATGGTTCTTGACCTAAAACCACGTGATTTACTATGCAAAAATGTTGAATCATAATAAAAAAAGTGTTCATGATATGATTGGTACACAAAATATTTAGAAGTATATAAATTTTATAAATATATGGAAGAAACCAAAGTATATTAAAGCATATTTTCCAAATATATATATATATATATATATGTATATATATATATATATATATATATATATATATATATATATATATATATATATATATATATATATATATATATATATGACAATGGAGAGAAGAAAAGTACTTACTCCCAACCAATCGTGCAATAAAGATATATCAATAGAAGTCTTCTAGAAGATAATGCAGTGAAGGATCAGAAAAATCGAGAATTGAACAATATAATTCCTTTTCCTTCATCAATTGGTGGTAATCTTACAATAATTTATTAGTTGCATTCAATTACTTTTTATTATTTTTCCAATTATTACACATACCGGTCACATGCAGAACACCTGCACTTAGTAGTTTAAGACTTGGTTGAGTTTTAAGGGGTGGGGTCCACAAAATTGGGTCTGACATCGTGAGCCCTATGTTCATCAATTCCCTATGTCAGTTTGGTTTTCATTTTATTAGAAGTAAGTTGAGGAGTTTATCCGCCATACAGTCAATGCGTGCACGAGATTGACGGAGTGAAGAATACGACAGAATAAAAAACCAACATGCAGCCAAAAATGTGTAGAAGAGCACGTGCCTAGTTCCTATATCAATGTCGGACCTTTAACGAAGAATTACTACAAATATGTAGTGGTTGTGTGCTCAGAGAACAGTTTTTACGCCAAATTGATGAAGCTCAACCATGTCAGAACTGATCAATTTTCAAAGCAAAGCGCAGTGAAGCCATTCGTTAGACATTCTGGCACTGCACAATGGTAAGCATTGACATTTTCGGACTGTGTCTTGATATGATCCCGAGTCCGGAGCCCGATCGTTCGTCAAATGTACAACTGAACCATGCATGTGCTTTAGCTATGATAGGGTAATTAGTGGCGTAAGTCCGCTAATTGCAGATTAGATTAAATGTTACTTGACCGTGAATTATTGCAACACGCAAGCCTTCACTCCACTGAGCGCCTATAAAAGCCATGCAAAGACTCCCGGTGGTAGACACAAGCGATCAGAGTATAGAGATCGAGTAGTAGGTATACCACGGAAGCTAGTGTTTACATTATTAGGTATAATGGAGTCCGGCAAGCTGCTTCAACCTGCCGTGCTCCTGCTTATGCTACTGATCTATACGTCGTTGGTGTCTGCTGCGAAGCCCTCTGGCGGGGATAGTGTTAAATGCTCGAACCCTCAGAGCCCATGCTTTAATACGCCGATCTCGTGCCCGGCCGAGTGCCCTTTCGTTAAGCCTGCTGGCACCGGGCCTAAGGCTTGCTTCGTCAACTGCAACGCCAACACCTGTGAAGCTGTCTGCAAAAGTGAGTCAACTGTTTTTTTACATGTATATGATTTAAACACACGCAAATCATAGAATGTCCGTGATGCTCAACCATGTATGTAATCCTAACGTGTAGATAAAAAGCCTAACTGCGACGGGGACGGCGCCAGCTGCTTCGACCCTCGTTTCATTGGCGGCGACGGTGTCGCGTTCTACTTCCACGGCCACCATGGCGGGCACTTCGCCCTCATCTCCGATCCGTCACTCCAGGTGAACGCTCGCTTCATCGGTCACAGACCTGCCGTCAGAACTCGGGACTTCACGTGGATCCAAGCGCTGGGAATTATGTCCGGCGAGCACCGACTCACTGTTGAAGCCACGCGCTCCACCTCCTGGGACGAAACCGAGGACCACTTCAGGTTCTACTTCGACGGACAACCCGTCGTCATCCCTGAGAATCACCGGTCCAGCTGGAGGTCAGCCGACGGAAGAGTCTCACTGGAGCGCACGGGGGCAAGGAACAGCGCAGTTGTTGTCGTTGATGACGTTCTTGAAATGTCGGTGGGTGTGGTACCCGTCACCAAGGAGGACGACAGGATCCACCATTATAACATCCCAGTTGGGGACAGCTACGCCCACTTGGAGATCCAGTTCAAGTCCCTCGGGCTCTCTCCTGAAGTCCATGGTGTTATCGGGAGGACCTACCAGCCCGGATTTGTGAACACAGCTGCCAAGCCTGGGGTTGAGATGCCGATAGTTGCTGAGGAGCACAAGTACAAGACCTCTTCCTTGTTTGCCACCGACTGCCACGTCTGCTCCTTCAAATCTGCTGCTGGCGGCACTGTGGAAAGCCTCACAAGTGACATTTGAAGGACAGATTTCGTGCACCCTATGCTGGCTGATGCTTTTAATTTACTTATGGTCACTTTACGTCTAAGTTTGGGTCTTGGTCATGTTTTCTGTCTGTATTTTTCTCCATCGTTTAATGAATAAATTTTGTGTTGACCATTGTTAAATGGCAAAAATACCTAAATGACACATTTGCCAATTTTAATTACCTAAATGGCACGTTCTTGAACTTATTGCCCAAAATTGCACATTTCTGGAGCAATGCGTCCCCTGCCGGGACGCATTGCTCTCCCGCGAGCCAATGCGCCCCGGCGGGGGACGCATTGGTCCCACAGGAGAGCAATGCGTCCCGACAGGTGACGCATTGCCCTCGTGTGGGACCAATGCGTCCCCATCCGGGACTCATTGGCTCGCGGGAGAGCAATGCGTCCCGGAAGGGGACGCATTGGCCCCACACGAGGGCAATGCGTCACGTTTCGGGACGCATTGCTCTTTGTGGGACCAATGCGTCGCGCCCCGCGACGCGGCCAACGGCTAGAAATTGCCACGCAGGCAATGCGTCTGGGACGGGGACGCATTGCTCCCAGGCAACGGCTATTTTACCGTTGGCCGCCGCGCGGCGGTGCCACATGGGCGCAATGCGTCCCCAACCGGGACGCATTGCTCCCCTATATATATTGGGTGAAAACAGCCCCCCCAAACTCACACCATTCTTCATTTCCTTCATCTAACTCTATATTCCCATTACTCTGGAGAAGTTCTTCTCGGATTTCTATTGCTTTGGGTGGTTTTAGCTTATTTCGGGCGATCTTGGAGCTGATATCTGCTACTGTTCGGAGACTTTTGGAGCTTCTTCTTTCTCTTCTTCTATTCTTCGATTGTCAACAGATAACTCTCCATTTCATGTATTTATTCTATCAAATTTTTAATTTTCAAAATATGAACTTAACTTTAGTACGAAATATTACATCTGAAATAAATGTATTGTTAGTCTTTAATTGACATTACTGAAATAATGATGTAGAAAATGACAATTGAAGGCTACTTAATACCTGAAAATTTATTGTTCGAAATTGCAAAATTGTTATTTTGAAATGTTAGTGTTACTAAAAAAATTAGCAAAATTGTTATTTTGAAATGTTAGTGTTACTAAAAAATTAGCAAAATTGTTATTTTGAAATGTTAGTGTTACTAAAAAATTGCAAAATTGTTATTTTGAAATGTTAGTGTTACTAAAAAATTAGCAAAATTGTTCTTAAGAATTAGTAAATTTTACAGAAAAAATAGCAAAATTGTTGTTCTTAATTGTTGTTCACTGTTAATGTTATAGAAAAAGTAGTCCAATAAATTTAATTCCAAATTGATGTCACTGCTCTAAAATATTAATTCATGTTGATATAATGTCATAAAATATGAATTTGTTTCTGATGTTAATATAATATTCTAAAATATAGGAACATGGCATCTAGTTCAAATTCACGAATTGTGAAGATGCGATATGATGGACAATTTCTCTCTGATGGGACTTATTCTAGTCGATCTATTAGACCCATAAACATTTCACTTATTAATACCCTATCTGAACTAAAATCATATATCTATACAACACTTGACATCAATCCCAACCACTTCTCTATCAAAATATCCTATCTTTTCCCTAGAGAAAATCATATGCTCATACAAGTTGATGATGATGATGCATACAGAACCTTGTTATCACTTTCAGCTGATGCCTATATTGATGTGTTTCTTGAAAAAACATCTATCCACCAACAACCTTATTTAATGAGTCTATTGAATCAATTTCAATCTCAATTCTCTCAGAGTCAACCACCTCAATTATCTCAAAGTCATTTAACTAATGAATGGAGTCAACCACCTCAATTCAGTCTTACACCTCAATTCAGTCTTAGCAATTTAACAGCTGAGTGGAGTCAACCACCTCAATTTTCTCAAAATCTAACTACTGAGAATATTGGTGTTGAGGTTGAGGAGGGAGATAATGATTGTGATCATGAAGGTGATAATGATAGTGATCATGAAGGTGATAACAATAGTGACATTAAAGGTGGTAATAACAGTGAACCACCTGAGGATGAGTCATTGACTGAAACCGATGATGAGCACACACATCCATTCCCTGACTCTATTGCAGCATTGAGTCATATTCCATCCATATTTGACAACCAATGGCCCCAACATGAACACATTGATTCCAACTATGAAGCTTTTCAAGATGATGACTGGGTGGAAGATTTTTGTCATGAATTTCGTCTCGATTACAATCCTTCCAGTGCTGTTATATATGAGGGTGCTTTATTTGCATCTAAAGTTGTACTGGTTGAGACACTCCAAAAATGGTCGGTACAAAAGAATGTCCAGTACCGTACATTACGCTCAAATAATTGTCATCTTAAACTTGCTTGTATCCATGATGAACGATGTCCTTGGAGATTGACCGCTTGCCAGTCCAAAAAAGCAGGTGGCATGTGGAAGATAAAATGTTGTAAAGAAGGCCACAATTGTGAATTAACTGTTATGAATCATGATCATCACCAAGTCACAGCATCTTATATTTCTCGAATGATAATGCCAATCCTAGTATCACGACTGGATATGTCGACACGAGAAATTCGTGACAAGGTGAATGCTGAACTAAGGCTCAATATATCTTACAAGAAGGCATATCTAGCGAGGAGGAAGGCTGTTTGTAAAATATTTGGAGACTGGGAATCATCATATCATAGTTTGTTGCCGTTCCTAATTTATCTGACACAATATATTCCAAGAACTATATATGCCCACCTTATTGATGATTATACCCTTCAAACTGAAGGCACTCGTAGATTCAAGCGGGTGTTTTGGGCATTTGGTCCAGCTGTGAGGGGTTGGGCCTATTGTAGGCCTGTTCTTACTGTTGATGGCACATTTTTAACAGGAAAATATATTGGCATACTTCTCCTTGCATGTGGCATAGATGCTGATAATAGTCTATTTCCACTTGCTTTTGCTGTTGTCGAGAAAGAAAATAAGGACTCCTGGGAGTGGTTCTTTGGTTCTCTACAAACTTGTATTCCAATCATTCCATGACGTACAGACTTGTGTATTATTTCTGATCGAATGAGTGGGATTTTTCCAGCCCTTCAATTAAAATTTCATTGGGCTCAACATCGTTATTGTCTTCGACATCTTCGGGAGAACTTCCATAAGCAGTTCAAGTCCAAGGAGTTGAGGGACCTTATGTGGAAGGTGGGATCCACAACTGATACACATGAATTTGATCGTCATATGACTGTTATAGAAACCATAGAACCAGCAGCGAAGTCGTATTTATTGGGCCAAAATCCAGTACATTGGGCTCTCGCATATGACAGAGGTTGCAGGTATGGGTCATTGACTACCAATCATGTTGAAGGCTGTAATGGAGTCTTAAAAGGTGTTAGATGTTTGCCAATACAAGCGTTAATTGTTGCCACATACTATCGCTCTATGACCATGTGGTTGTGCAGGCGTAATCTCGCAAATAAACGTGCATAAGATGGATTTCATTGGCCCTTTAAGGTTCATGATAAGCTTTATAATGTTCGAGAGGATGCAAAAAAATTGACAATACACATCCGTGTGAACATTGATGAATGGCTTGTTGGTGACATGGATGGATATAAATTTCAAGTAATAGTGCGTCCAAATGGTGGCAGTGAATGCAGCTGTGGTTTTCCACAACAATGGCATTTTCCATGCTCTCATGTTTGGGTAGCTGCAGAATCTGTCAATTGGGATCTTGATGCACTCGTGAGTGCATATTATACAAATGAGGCTTATCTAAATGCATACAGAACTGAATTTTGTGGCATTCCCGACAAGAGGTATTGGCCTCAATTTGATGAAAGTAGAGGTATTTATCCCTTATTACCCCCTAGGAAACGAAGGCAAGCTGGAAGACCAAAGAAAAAGAGAAGGCATTCAACTATGGATGTTGATCCAAATCAGTATACATATCACTGTCATAAGTGTGGCAGAAAGGGCCATAATAGACGCACTTGTCCTAATGTCATATGATGGCTTATCTAATGTAATGTTTGCAATTTCAATTTACTCAAGTCATGTAATATTTGCAATTTCAATTTCACTAAAGTCATGTAATGTTTGCAATTTCACTAAAGTCATGTAATGTTTGCAATTTCAATTTCTATAGATGGCTCATCGAAGGACATGGACATTTCACATGTCCGTAGAGTTAATCCAAATAATAGCTACGAAGTGCCTACAGGGAAAAATGGCTCATCAAACTCTATTGGATGATGACTGGAATGATGTACCAGATTTGTTGCACAACAAGTTAGGATTTATAGTGACAAAAGTACAAGCAAAATTTCATTGGCAATTTTTAAAGCAAATGTTTCACATGTATGAAGAACTTCTTGAGCTACCTGGTTGGTATTGGGATCACACAAAACAGAAAGCAATGCCAATCAACGAACAAGTAAAAAACCAGTTAGTTGTATCACATCCAGAGATACATCGAGTGGTACATCAAGTGTGGCCATTTTATGAACCTCTAGATGAGATACTGAATCAAATGCAGTAATTTCATGTAGTTCATGTTGTATTTTTATATTGTTTGTTCATGTAATTCATGTTGTTCATGTTGTAATTTCATCTTATCTAATGAAGAATCTTGACAATCTTAAATGTTGTACACTATTTGCACTTTTCATGTAATGTAATTTTGCACTTTTCATTTAATGAAATATTCTCACTTTTCATAGATATGGCTCCTAGACAAGAAACCTACCGACTCTCCCAACACCACATTATGTTGGCACAATGGCCTATCACTGACCAGGATGTTTTAGACAATATTTCCATAGCTGGTTTTGGGCTTGTTCATAGGCTACCATGTATCCACCTTGACCCTAGTTTAATCACCGCATTAGTTAATAGGTGGGACAACTCTAGCAATACTTTTAGGCTTCCCCCTTTTGAGATGAGTGTCACTCTTCAGGATGTTGCAGTTCTTCTAGGCCTGGGGATTGATGGCCCACCGGTTATAGCTTCATATCCTTTAGGTGTAGATGAGGGGCAATTTTCTTCATGGACTCACCTTTGTGAGAATTTCTTAGGAGATGCACCTGATGGGATGTCTAAGGGGCATATCTCCTTGATTTGGTTGCGTGAGACCTTCAAGGATATGGATCTGACAGCGGGTGATGAAGAACAACAAGTAGAAATGAGGACAAGGTATACTAGGGCATATCTCTTATATTTCTTAGGTAGTTACCTTATCCCAGATAGTACAGGGGATAGAGTTCATGTTAGGTATCTCCCTCTTGTGTCCGATTTTGAACGTTGTGGCACTCTATCTTGGGGTGCTGAAACTCTAGCTTTCTTATATAGGGAGTTGTATAAGGCAACCACCCGGTCTAGGAGAATAGCCCATCTATCAGGTTGTGTGTGCCTATTACAGTTGTGGTGTTGGGAGAGGTTGGGAATTGGACGCCCAGGTACAATTAGAATGCGCTGGAATGATTGGCCAGAAGATGTTCCCTTGGGCTACAGGTTAAAGATCAACACAATTAACTTTTTTATTTGTCTAAATATTATGTAGTGTTTATCTAAATTTAGTTTCTCAATTTAATAGGTGGCCTACCTTTGTCCAAAGGAGTCAAACTATCAGGGGAACAATTCAATTTTACGATTCAGCATTTGACCAGATTTTGCCCTCACAGGTATAACTTACTTACCTCTGTTGTTTGATATGTTTTATTTATTTACAATTTACTCCGTTTTATATGATACACGTTGTTTATATGAATAACAGATAGAGTTGACTCCTTACGCTGCTGAGGTTCTGGAGAGATTGCCTGCCATTTGTAGAGATGATAGTGATATTTGGTTGGCACGAGTGCCTCTGTTGTGCTACACAATAGTGGAGTGGCACTTTCCCGATAGAGTACTTGGAAAGTTCGGCTTTGTTCAAGTACAACCTACTCTTGAGCTGCCGCAGCTTAGCCGGATAGATGGGAGGGGTCATGCAGCTGAGGATTAGATGCTTCATTATAGGCAGGAGGTGCAGATGTGGAACAACAGACGTGAGAGCTTAGTTCCCGCTCCACCAGCTGATACAGTCTACAGTCCTCAGGTTCACTATGCATGGTATCATCCACAATACATTGTGCCCCCTCCAGATATGCCTCCAAGCATATACTACCCGCAAAGTTATCGTCAGCAGGAATTTGTGAGTATCATTATTATTTTCTTTTACAAATTGTTATTATTTATCTTTGTTATTTGTAATATATGTAATTGGTCTTTATTATGTGTACATACTTTATTTTACAGGTACAAACACATGTGGCGATCTGAGCGGCAGTACAGCACGCCCCTGCACAGATCAGAGACAGCATCTATACCATCCAGGGGAGTTACTTTGATAGTCTTCCCGACTATGCTCGGCCGTGGGATCCCATACCCACTCATACCACAGCCCCTGAGCCCACTCCTACTCCTACTCCTACTCCTACTCCTACTATTGAGCCCACTCCCACTCCCACTTCTCAGTTCATGTCATGGGGACCGACAGGGCCATATTTTTCAGGAGCTGCTTCATATTCCTCATTCATCACCCCACCTCAACCACCATCATACCATGGAACAAGTTCTTCTTCTGCTCCATACACTCCATTCCCACCAGCAATTATTCCCGAGAGCCGACCACCATCTTATGTCACATATTCACCTACTCCGTTTGATTTCTCAGGATGCACCCCACCTGATGCATCCTATCCTGGTTTTCCTAGACCCCTCACCCCACCTTCACCTTTTCATTTCTTCCCTGATGCTCGCCAGCAGCCTCCTACGCAGTTGTCCCCAGTCCAGCAGTCTCCAGATGACATCGGTACAGAGGATCCTGATGTAGAGGGACGTGGGCGAGGACGTCGTGGGCGAGGACGACATACTTAGTTTTTTATATATTGTACAGTTTTGTATGTATGCCTTTGTGAGGATATCTATTGTATGTGGATCTATCATATTATGATATCACATTGGTTCATTTTGGATCATGTTGTTGTGGATCTATCATATTGTTCTGTATTATTTTCTCGTCATGTTGGTTCATGTTTTAACCTTGTTTTTAATTGCTATCTCATTTATTTGGATTAAGTTCGTATTATATAATCAATTAGGAACCAACCAATGTTGGTTGCAATACACTTATATATTCCATATGCATGTTACGACCTATTGAAATTGACAAATTTATAATAATTGAGTATATTATAGACATCCAAATACAAGTGAACGAATTATAAATGTATAAATATAATCAATATTGTTAATTTACATATCAATAACATATCAGTGACTGCAAAAAATGATTAAAAAAACCAATGCATCCTGCATGGGGACGCATTGCTCCAATGCGTCCTGCATGGAGACTCATTGAGCAATGCGTCCCACCTGGAGACACATTGGTCCCACACAAGGGCAATGCGTCCCGAGCCATGACGCATTGCAGTCCTGTGGGGTCAATGCGTCCCCTTCTGTGACGCATTGCTCTCCCGCGTAGCAATGCGTCCCGGCGGGGGACGCATTGGTCCCACAACAGAGCAATGCGTCACAGCTCGGGACACATTGCCCTCCTATGGGACCAATGCGTCCCCCACCGGGACGCATTGCCTCGCGGGAGAGCAATGCGTCCCAGCAGGAGACGTATTGCTCCAAAATGTGCCATTTTGGGCAATAAGTTCAAAAACATGCCATTTAGGTAATTAAAATTGGCAAATGTGCCATTTAGGTATTTTTGCCTTGTTAAATTTTCCTCTAGACATACTGTGTTCCCATCCCTGTCATGAATCCTAGCCGTGAACATCACAGTAAGGGGCGGTTTGGGTGGGAGCTTCAAAAATATAGGTGTAATTATAAGTTATAGGAGTTGAACTGAAGCATTTAACGAATGGCTCGATCTTAAATTATGTTGTTTGGTTAACAACGTCCTGGAGGGCTGACTACTAGAGAACATATATACAGAAACGACGAGAAATGCCAGTCCCGAGGTCCATGGTGTCATGCTCGAGGGGTTTGAAGTTTGGACCAGCCGTGGCGCCAGATGACTCCCAGAGCAATGGGTCTCGATGTGATGGACCTATTCCTTTGTGAAAACAAACACACCATTTCTTGATGCAGCAGCAGCAGGAAGGATGGTGACCTTGTGGACAGTCTTGCCGTCGTGATCGTTGCTGCGGGAGAAGTCAAGGGCGAAAGGGATCATCGTCATCCTACTGTTGGAGTGCTTTCCCCCCAGCAGCAGCCAGACCCTGGCGCCACCACCACCGATCATCATCACCCCGGCCGTCCGCCCTCGTTCCCAGCATGTGTCGTTCCCAGCATGTCTTCGCCGCCCTTTAAAGAGACCAGTACCTGCACGTCGGGGTAGGGGACGCTGGGGACGACGAGGACCCATCCAGAGACCGTCCTTGTCGAGAACGAGGAGGAAGACACAAGTGTCGACATTGTTATCCAGGGCAGATCTTGTTGGGAATTGTGGTGGGTAAGTGATGATGCTCTGCAAAACTGAATGTACAAGATTTAACGTGGAAAACTCTCCCCAAGACTAGGAGAGAAAAACCACGAGGCAATACCGGCCAACAAGCACTAAGTAATCTCAATTACAACTCACACTGCCCAGATTTAATCGCCCCAAAATCTAGGAGGCTCCCCCTGCCCGAGAACAAAGATAAGGAAGAACATAATTACACCCAATGTGTACAAACCCTCCCTTTTCACTTTTTCTCCTCACGACACCACTGCCGCTGCTGGGACTGCTTGTTGTCGCTACGATCGCTGATCGATCGTCTATGCTGCCGTTGTCTGCGGTACTCGTTCTAGTTGGCTCCTCCAACTCGGATTATGACATACCACCACAACTCTCTCCGCCTGAGAGAGTCGATACGCGTCCTCCGCTGATCGGACAGACCGTTGTCGTTTCAGTAGCCACCAACTGATGAGCGTCTTCCTCTGCTCGGATCCACTGTCGTAGTCGATGTCAATGTCACAACACCAACAAAGTACCACCAACTGATGTGCGCCCTCCGCTACTCGGACCCGCCTCCATTGTCGATGCACTGCTGTTGTGTTGCCGACTGCCAACCGCTACTTTGCCTCAAGACAAAGTCGTTGGCCCTCTCTCATCCACAAGAGAGCTGCACTGTTGGTGCACCCAATGTGCCACCAACGGTCAGCCGCTACTTCGCTTCAAGACAAAGTCGCTGACCCTCTCTTACCACAAGAGAGCACCACCAGTTGTTATTGTTTTCTTCTATCACAGAAGACACCAACAACCAACAACTGGTGGGATCACACACCAACCGGTGGGATGATCTCCATCGCCTCCCCAAGGGCCTCTATTTATAGACCTCCATGCATGTGATTGCAACCAGGAATTCTAGTCCTAGTTCAAATCCTAGTCCAACTCCATGTTGCACATAGCCATCTTTTTTCTTCTTGGACTCAAGTCATATTAGGATTGACAACACAAAATACCAACTCCAATTAAATCCTAATCCAATTCTAAAGGTGTACGTAAGGAGCCATCTTTCCTTCTTGGATTTAACTTCCAATAGGATTGGAAATACAAGCCAACTCCTACTAAGTCCAAATCACAATAGGACATGGGCCGGAACCTTTCAATCCCAACAATCTCCCCCTCTGGCCCATGAGGGAGATTTTGTCTTCAGCGATCATCTGGAATATCTTCTGTATCCTACCACTCCATGTGATAGATACAATCTCCTCAAACATGTCAGCACCATGTTGTTTTCATCCCTCTTCTTGAAGTCCCACCTTGACTTCACTTTGTTCCCAAGCAACGGAGAAGAAGTATCTTGGCCACACTGCTTCTCTCTCCATGCCCACACCTGGAACTTTGTCAGCTCCCCCTGACCGGTCAGTCGAGCCCTCCTGGATGAAAACCATATTTCTGGCCTTCTGTAGTAAGCTTCAGAAACCTTCTTATGACGCTCTCCCTGTCGAGACAAAGTCGCTGACCCTCTCTTACCACAAGAGAGCACCACCAGTTGTTATTGTTTTCTTCTATCACAGAAGACACCAACAACTAGTGGGATCACACACCAACCGGTGGGATGATCTCCATGGCCTCCCCAAGGGCCTCTATTTATAGACCTCCATGCATGTGATTGCAACAAGGAATTCTAGTCCTAGTTCAAATCCTAGTCCAACTCCATGTTGCACATAGCCATCTTTTTTCTTCTTGGACTCAAGTCATATTAGGATTGACAACACAAAATACCAACTCCAATTAAATCCTAATCCAATTCTAACAGTGTACGTAAGGAGCCATCTTTCCTTCTTGGATTTAACTTCCAATAGGATTGGAAATACAAGCCAACTCCTATTAAGTCCAAATCACAATAGGACATGGGCCGGAACCTTTCAATCCCAACAGATCTAGCACCGCTAGTGCCTCTGCTTTCTGCCCCATCTTTCAGGGAAAGCCATGCCTGGAGGCTGGAGGCACGCCCAAATTTGCAAGCAGTGAACGATCTGGAAGCTTCCGGCCATGCACCTATAACGCGAACGAGATGGAGATGGTGGTAGAGAACATACGGTGTGGAAGGTGGACGTAGTGTGGTGGGAATAAGAGATTCAGAAGTGATAATTTGCGGCGATAGTATCGGGGGCATCAGGTTCAGAACGACACTGTGGTAATTCTAAAGTTTGCTAGTTTTGGTGGATTTCAAGAAGTTTGTGGAAATACCAGGTCTTAGGCTACCGGAATTCAAAGAATACATGCTCCCTCATCCAAACAGCATAATTCTGATGATGGTATTTAGAATACCTGTGGGCTTGGGCTGCAGAATGTTCACTAAGCTGGGGCCAATAAGTCATGAAGTGGGATATATTGCTATGCGATAGAGTAATGTGTGTCTGAGCCGGACGTATCGGTCTCACGCAGAGTAATGCGTCTCGTTTCAGGACGTATTGCCCTACTGTGAGACCAATGTGTCGGGAGTCGGGCACCGTGATGCCCCAATGACTAGTCGGGGGAATGTGTCACCCATGGGGGCGCATTGCTGTCATGTAACATCGCGCGACAGGTGCCAATGGGGCAATACGTCTCCAATAGGGACGTATTGCTCTCCTATATATAGGAGACGAAATCAGCCCCCCAAACACACATATTTCCTCAATTTTTTTCACTTCTTCTCTATTCCCTATGTTGGCTGATGCTTTTAATTTACTTATGGTCACTTTACGTCTAAGTTTGGGTCTTGGTCGTGTTTTCTGTCTAGTATTATTCTCCATCGTTTAATGAATAAATTTTGTGTTGACCATTGTTAAATTTTCCTCTAGACATGGTGTTCCCTAACTGTGTTCACATCCCTGTCATGAATCGTAGCCGTGCACATCGCAGTAAACCATTGCACAAGGCATTGCAGCTGTGTTTGTATTATACAAGTTTGGAATCCCTGTTCTGGTTTCCCTGTTACTAGTATATCTTAACCATGGGATCTCAAAAAGGACGCAAGTATGTCTTAACCCTACACCAATGGGCTAAGAAATTGGGACAGAGAATGTGCTCCCATAAAATTGGCCAAACAACCAAAATGGCACCTTTGGCCATTTTAATGCCCAAAATGGCACATTCTTCATCTTAATTCTAAAAATGGCACATTCTCCATCTTAATTCTAAAAATGGCACATTTGCATGACAATAAGATGTATTGCTCCGCCCGAGGCCAGTATGTCCCAGTGGGTGACACATTAAACCACTGTAAAGTGATACGTCCCGACTCATGACGCATTACCCTATGGTGGGGCCAATACGTCCTGAAGCGGGACGTATTGCTCTGCGAGAGAGCAATGCGTCTCCGAGTCGGACGCATTGGTCCCACCGCAGAACAATACGTCCCGCTACAGGATGTATTGCCCTACTGTGGGACCAATGTGTCGGGCGTCGGGCAACGAGACGCCTCAATGGCTAGTCGGGGCAATGTGTCTCCCTTGGGGACGTATTGCTGCCACGCAGCACCCGACCGTTGCCCCCAACGGGTAGATAGTCGTTGGGGGGCCACGACGGGTGCCACGTGGGGGCAATACATCCACAATGGGGACGTATTGCTCTCCTATATATAGGAGATGAAATCCGCCCCCCAAACACACATATTTCCTCCATTTCTTCACTTCTTCTCTACTACCCATTGCTTTGGAGCTCTCTGGTCGTGATTCTACTTGAAGGTGATTTTAGGCAGAGCTAATTTCTAGTGCTATTCTTCTCATCTTTTTCTCTCTCTGGCCGGGAATTTATTTCTCTTCTTTCTTTGGTCTGGTATTTTGATTCACAAGGAAGATCTTGCCACTTGAGGTATTTTCTCTACTACATTCTTATACTCAAAATTTTGAACCTAAAAGTACTATGTAATATTAAAATTGAAATAATTGTATTGCTACTGTTTAATTCTAAATTTTGCACCTAAAATTATTCTACAATATTAAAACTAAAAAATTGTATTTCTACTGTTTAATTCCAAATTTAGAACCTAAAACTTTTATGCAATATTAAAAATTAAATAATTGTATTGCTACTGTTTAATTTCAAATTATTAAAACAATGTTATAGAAAATGACATTTGAGGTAAATGTTATCAACGAAAATTACATTGTTATCATTTAGTTCCAAGTAATGTTATTCTTAGTATTTAATTTCAAATTCCAAATTGTTGTTCTACAATCTTAATTATTTTTCTAAAAATGTCGATTTTGTTCTAAAATAATAATTATTGTTCTAAAAAAGATACTATTCTTCCAATTAAGTTAATTTACTATTCTAAAATCCGAATTACTGTTCCAATTAAGTTTATTTGTTTTACAATTATAGGAACATGACATCTAGTTCACGTTCACAAATTGTCAAGCTTCGAGAGTGAAGTAAAGACATGTTTAGAAGCAATGTATGGTTCTCAACGGACAAGGTTAGGTTTGGTGTAGTCACAACCCTTTGTGTTAATAAGAATTTCACCATAAAACCAATTTACATAAAGATTCGACAAAAATGAAATATTGTTGTAGTGGGCGTAGTTAGTGTTCCACTTTTCTTCACATAGGGCATATTTGATTTGTGGGATTGAACTAGATCAACTCAATCTTTCTTGACCATTGGGATTTCTTATTGAAACTTGAAGCCCGTGATGGTGGTAGGATTGTCATTGGGTGGGTTCTAACAAATGGCTGATAGAATTGATTCAAGCTACAAAAAGATGATTATGGTGTGCTGCTTCAGTTGTGGAGGGTTTTTGTGAATCCTCTAAGGTGTGTACGGGAAGAACCTTGATAGTGAAAGAGAGAGTTTATGGAAAGACGATGATTGACACATCCCAATATGGCATTCTATGGTTGGTTCTTGGTGACATCAACAATACAAGAAGATTGACAGAGAAGCACAACAGCCTGAGAGTCCCTTATCGTATTCTAAGGATATTCAACAATGTTGTTGAAGAGATTGTTCGAGCATAACACGACTAGGGGTGTGAGTTCTAGGTTCAATAAGAAAGTCCAAAAGCACATGATATCTATCCTTCTATATTGAGGTCTGGCTAATGAAGTGTGGTTGGATGTCTTCCTCTGAACAGTTGTAAAAATGGGGTCTCATCCATGCAGTGGTCATGCGTGGATGAGAATATATGTTTCTAATTCTAAACAACCTCCTCGACCCTTTAGGTTCCTAAACGTATGGGTTGGGTGGGATGGATTCAAGGAGGAACTAGAGAGGTGTTGGAGAAGACAAATAACTGGGAATCTCTATTTATTGTTTTAAAGAAGCTATAAATGACGAAGAAGGATCTTAAAGCCTGGTCCAAGAATAAGGTGAACATACCTAATTTTTTGGCTCAAGCCAAGTCCAAGTATGACACAGCCGCCTCTATTCTCAGATCCAACCCCCTATCTTAGCATGACATTGAGGACGACGGGAAGAAGGAAAAGAGGTTGATTGAAATGGAGAAAGCCAAGGAGATGTTCATGTGGCAAAGAAGTAGAATGAGATGGATCAATGAGGGTGACAAGAACACAAACACCTACCATACCACCATTAAAAAGAGAGAAATGAGGGATACCATCCATGAACTAATAAATCAGAAAGGTCAAGTTGTTAGAGGCATAGATGATGTAGCCTTACAGGCCATTCATTACTTCACCAACCTTTACAATAAAGAGATGATTGAAACCTAGGAGTGGGCCTTCAAATGGGCAATAAAGTCAGTGAGAAAATTAATGTTGAACTTTGAGCTGATCAATGAAAAACTCCATGGTGTTGTAATGTCAATCCATCCCTCCAAAGCACCAGACCCAAAAGGTTTTAGAAACAAGTTTTTAAAAATAATATGGTCTACTATTAAGGGTGATGTCTGGAATGTAGTGAGATGGTTGATGAAGGTTGGGATCATGGTTAGGGAGATTAACCGTTGCTTCATCAAACTCATACCAAAGAAAAAGGATGCCAAAGATGTTACTAACTGCAAGCATATTGCCTATTGTTCAGTGTTGCATAAAGTTATATCTAAATTGTTTGCCAAGAGGTTGAAATGTGTTTTGCCTTTGATTATCTCCAATGAACAAAATGCTTACATTCAAAGGAGGAAAATAGATTATTGCTCTCTTTTGTCTACTGAGTTCCTAAACAATTTGAAAGTCAAAATTCACCTACCAAAGCCTGCATGAAAATAAATTTTAGCAAAGCTTATGACCATGTTCAGTGGGACTACATGTGAAACCTGATGCTATCTCTTGGATTCTCTACACAGTGAATCAACTTAATGAAGCAATGCATGGAGACCATCTCCTTATCCATCATCATTTGTGAGACATGGACTGGGCTACTCAAAGGGTCTAATAGGCTCAACCATGAGGACACACTTTCTCCCCTCTTGTTCACCATTGTCATGGAGGGTCTCACATCCATGATCAAGAAAGTTGAGGTAAAGGAAGATATTAAACCTTACAAGGTGAAGGGTGTAAAGATGAGGGATCACCTTATTTTCATTGTTGATATCATTATTTTCTCTGTGGGGCATGTAAAAATGCTGAGAGAATGATATAAAGATTTGCTCACTTTTGGAAAAAGCACTAGCTTGTACACTAGTGAAATCAAATCTCGAGTTTTCTTTTCCAAATCATGTGTATTATGAGAGGGAGATTGAAGATTGTTGCTGGCATGTCCAAACATAAGTCACCCATGGGATACTTGGCTATAAACATAGTAAGAGGCATAGCTTCTTCTAGTAGCATCAACATATGCGCCAGGAGGATGAGAGAAAGGTACGGTGATGTATCAATTCTTTATGGATAATGCATGCCCTCTAAAGTCAGGAGGAAAATATGCATGAACATTCAAATTATCCAACATCTGTATAGTGTTGATAGTGATGGTTCATGCTCTCATAATGGCCAATCACCATGGATCAACATAATACAAACATTGTCTTTGAGTGGGAATATGTGGTCCCGAGTAAACATCACAAACCAAATAGAGTATTCCAACTAATGATAGACTGATATGTTAGGGTCTCTTGGTTGACCCCATATGTAGGTTATGCAAAGAAATACATGAATATATTGATCACATCTTACTAAACTACAAACACGTAGTGAGGGTGTGGATAATAGTATGCCTGAGAAATGGGTGTGGGTCATCATATCCTACAAAATTTAAATACATTACTATTTTGAAACATTTTAAGTATGGGAAAAAATAAAACAATGCTTATTTTTTCTAGTGTCTTCCTTAACAATACTTGCTACTGCATATGACAGAGAGAGAAATTCTAGGGTTAATAAAATATGGAAAAGAATGAACTATTTTTGGTGAACACAATTGTCGAATCTGAAGTGTCTTATTAAAGGCAAAAAGAAATTTTTTTGTAATCTCAATGCTACCATTAGAAACTACTAGAGTATTTGTAACCAAACCCAATAATGTGTTTTTGTTTCTGGTATGTTTTCAGACACCTTGTCTTGTACAATATAACATATCTATACTTCACTCTTTTGGAAATATATTTAAAAACAATTACAACTACAATTGAACATTCCTCACATTTACAATATTATATAAAAGATCATGTTTTTCTCATACTCAGTGTAATATCAAACATATATGGTTTTGAAAGAGTCGACTGAGTTCAATACATCATACATACCTTATTACTAACTAATATCTTCAAGGTGGATAGGGTATTTCATTAGGTCTATTTACAACATGTGGAAACCTTCATTTCCATTTCCACACAATTCATTCAATAATTATAAGTATGCATAACTTTATTAGCTCATTTAAGTCCATCAATAAAAACTAACCATTGACATGGAATAAATTAATTTTAGATCGTCATATTCATCCTTATGTACATGCCACATGTAATTCCAAAAATATGCAAAAATATAGTCTATGAACTGATTCTTATCAAGTTTGAACATGATGCTATACTATCTACTCAATTTTCAAGAAGATCATTTTTTAGGATATTAATATAAAGAACATAATTCTTTATCCATATAATTTATCTTGGAATATAAATTAATAGATTAAGAATTGGACAAATACAATTCAGTCAGAAAAATCTAAATCAGTAGCATTTAATTCCCTAGCATATTCCCAAATGAATACGCAATCACATACAAAATCAGCCAATGATCTTGACTTGAATTGAATTAGGCTTCCAACATAAATACAGAGCTTAAGAGTGAGATAAAAACTTGCATAATGTTTAAAGAGCCTTATAACTATCCCATGTAATTGGAATTTTGAGAAATCCATCAAGGTTCTACCCATCAACTCCTTTCTTCATCCTTCCAATTTAGAAACCTTAGAAAAGTAAAATATAAGAGAAGGAAAGAGAAAAGATGTGGGTTTTCTATTTTTCTATTCAAATTAGAGGGAGTAATAAATCTAGACGTAGGAAATAAGATTCATGATGAGAAGATCTAACGAAGACCAACTTACTTGATTTCACCGCTGCTCAGAAAATAAGCCCTAGTTCACCATTTCTAATTCTACTTTTCTCCAAAACACTAACTCTGCTTCCCTCTCAAGGAATCCATCTCTAAGATAGGGATAATAAATTATGAAATCTATAATGGTGTTAATTCGATGATATATATCAATTGAGGTGCTTGTATCAATTACAAGAAAGCCCTTCACTGCATTTGTTTTTGGGAAGACTTTGTCTCTAGTAAATCATACTTCAAAAATTATGAAAATTTAAAATTTTGAAATCAAGATTTTTAGATCTAATAAAAATATCATATCAAATAGATTAACTAATAAATAACAAATATCTGACATCACACTACTATATTTCATCAACAATGCATGGTCGAACAAATTTGTTAGAGTGGAACCTCAACCGATAATAGATCCAACAAACACATTTTTTTTTATATTTTAAGAATAAATTTGAGCTATCAAAACAATATACAAATTTCAAAGAAATCAGAGTTACACATAAAATAATAAAAATCCTTTACTACACCATTATATTCATTATTTTTTTTATTCAAATGCTATAGAAATTCTTACTAGGGTTTACACTTCTCAACCCTAATTATTCACTAAAAAATCATGATTATATTTTCTCATTAGGTTTGAAACATCTTAATTATACCATCATGCTTAAAGAATAATTATTGTCGCTAAGCATGTAATCATCTGAGTAAACCCATATATGATGACTAAGACAAAAATAGGTTGTTATAAATTCTCCCGTCACTTTAGGATTTCATCTTGAAATCCAAGAAAAGAATCAGAGAAGATCATAACATAAAATTTTGCATATCTCCAAGAATTCTCTTAGAATGATTTTCAGGTTATCTTTCTTCCTTATTACATCAAATATAATATTGAAATCCTGAATTTGTTGTATTATATGGATGTTTCACACCCTATCATCATATTATAAACTAATACAAAATCTTTTTTTACATATCTTTTTAATACATCAATATCAACATGTAATTCTTATCACCTTCCATTTTGTTTCCAAATTTTATTCGATATCTCATAGATCAATATTATAGTTCATCATGCATTATTGTTTACGCCGATCAGTTCTCTTCACAAAGAAGGTTATTTTGTGGACATCATTCATTTCTCAACATTTTCTGATAAGTTTTAAGTTCATACTCAAAATGATATTCTCTTGAATTATCTTCATAATCAATTAGATTCATTCATTTTTCTCCTAAAAAAATTTCAACTTATCTTAGATTTCATATTTAATTATATAACCTTTCAATTTCTAAATTTTAACAATTCATTTTTTTTACCATCATGGATCTTAGTGTACTCTCAAATTGTCTTCATATGAATGCTTGGTTAAGGCATCCACAAGAAGGGCATTTGCCGATTACATACTAGCTTATCTCAGTATCCAAATACTTGACCAGAGTATCTGGATACTGAGTTCGGCCAGTCTGCATTTCATTCAAGTAATGTTCAATATCCATATTATCATTTAGTTGTAGATCCTATTGTCCCCATAGATGTATCTAACTTAAGATTCGATACCATGTTGTCGAGACCCTCTCTTTTAAACAATATAAATGCCAACTATTAAAGAGAAACTATACATTTAAATATTTACTAAAAAATAAAACACTTGATTCTCAACAAGTACGATCAACACAATATACAAATAATACAAGTAAATTTTCCTTTTCTTTAAAAAAATCTCGTAAAGAAAACATCAAATCAAGGAAAACATAATCAATTATCACAAACATTTTTAACTTAATTAAAACCAGAATCAAATATTGTTTCTCATATACAATTCATTTTACATCACTTATACGTATAGTAAAGAACATACTCAACATAATATCCATCTTGTGAAAGAGAGAGTACATGGAAATTCAAATCTAGATTATTTTATTTACATCTTCTTTATCACCACCACTCTGTTAGACAACATTATACTTAAAAAAATTCAAAACTTCCTCATGAGACGAAAATAGTACCCCAATGAGTGGATACCTTCGCACAAACTAAGTACATGCATCAACATTAAATTAAATATATTGAACTCATAAGAAACTTGAATAAAATACTAATTCTAACATGTAAATCTATCATTTAGCTCATTTTTTTTGCAATAATGTAATTGATCGGATAAGATATTTAATAGTCAATCTATACTTTCAAGTATCTTCAAGAGCATATCTATGAGAAGGTTTATAAATGTTTTGAATGACAATCCAGTTGGACAACGAATAAGTCAAGATTTAGACAATTAGAAACATGACATAACAATAACATTGTCACTGTTATGCCCCACCATCCGAATTATGAACATATGTTGCAGTCCTGAAGCCAAAGTCTGCATACGATATGACTACCAAATATGACTGTTTAAATTACAAGTAAATTGAGATATCAATCATAATGGATATGAAATTCCAACATCAACTTGTTGTCATAATTTCAGATTAGATTTCAATATTGACATAAAAGAATATGGAAACAAATAATCTTTATAAAAGATTTATTAATTTCCACAACAAGAAACATATTCAATAAAATCTCATTTATCAGCTACCATAGCAGGCAACGTAGCAAACATTCAACTCGTATTCTTTACTGCTTCTCATCTTTTAGTCATTTGTCATGAAACTACTTGGCATGTATCTCAGCAAGTAGAAGTCACCACACCTAATTAATGTGTCTATGAATCACCGCTACTATCTCATGGTTTAGTCAGCCACCCTAAGATATCAACAATAGACCCTGGTCTGCCATAGGATTGTATAGAGAAGCTCACACCCCCCATACACGAGATAGTAACCAACATAACAATATATCACATATCATGATGTTTTCTATGTTTCACATTTTTCATTTTATTAAAGTCTATTCTTTATAGACATAGACTTCCACGGTAAAGGATTTAGGGTCAGAGTCACAACACATGACTTTCTCCTGAATCTTGATGGTCTAACCATTAAGATCTCAATCCACATTCAAGAAATATTTATTATAACTCCATAATTACTACAAGGAGATCCATTTCATTTCCTAGGTATGGACCTAGGAAACTCATGGTGTTTAGGGAACCTAATTAGATGTATCATCATTCCACTTATAATTATTCATTTTGACTCATGTCAAAAATAATTGAGATCATTATTTATCAAGTGTGTGTATTTTTAATCAACCAAAATGATATTGAGTAGATAAGGGCTAACAAGAAGGCAATAACTAAAATGAGAAGCATAACAACTCCATAAATTGTAACATAGATATTTATTTCCATTTCCATGTCATCTTATAGGAATCATGATTAGTGTGATATCAATATGAGACATAATCTCATTACCCAACATTTAACCTAAATAGAGTTTTTCAAATATAGTAAATTTATGTTAATTCGATCCCAACATACTTCTTATTATTTAATTCCATGGCATAGTTCTCATTAAATAGCCACAGAGACGTTAGGATTAGCAATACTATAAGCATAAAGATGTCTTGTGTTGTTCGTCATGCTCAGAACAAGTTTATCATACAACATATACTCATTCCATCTAATCTCAATGGATTTAGTTATATATCGAAGCATCATAACACACTTAATGATCCTCTTCTATTATTTATCATTCATTAGTCAGGGTTACTGTCTCAAACATATGTGATCTTATTTCAAATCCAATGGAAGATACCATTCTTAGAATCTAAGTATTCTATAGACAATTATAATCCAAGAACACATTCTTATAAATCGATCAACATAATTAAACTCCATCTTATACTTGAAATAAAAGATACTTATTTACATTCCTTGATCTCTCATTCAAGATTATTATTCATTATTATCATGTGTCTAAATACATGAGGTCTAGGGTTTGGTTCTTAGATCCACCTAAATACTACTTGGTTTTCTCCCCATTTTAAGTTTATTACTCTTAACTTTTTTATTTTCTTGTTATGACATATTTCGAACCAATCATTATTAAATCACTTATTAGACAATGCTTCTCTCTATTGACATCCATCAAAGTCCATTTAATTGTGTCTCATTCAATTTAGGGCAACCCACTTAAATAAAAAGTAAATATATAAAAAACTCTCTTATCCTCATTTAACTAATATTTCACTCATTACTTATCATTAAAATTTCAACTACCAATTTCCATTTCTTGTCTTGCATTTAAATACATGTACGATGTAATTTAACTTCTAGTGATTTTTTAAATTGAAAGAATGTATTCTATTCCTTATAAAACTCTAAATTTAGGAAGTAACATGGATTATTATTACTTGTTCTGACCTCTTAATCTCTAGTCTTCTTCTCAACTCATTATTATGTGACTTGAATACAAGTCTTGCATTCATGTAGGATTTACTCAATTTTTCATAAATTTTACTACAATATATGCATTAGGATTAGAACATCATTATAAAACTTATTACCTTCAATTGAACTATTACCTACAATTAAGGATTCATTCACAATTACAAAATTATTCCTAAGTTCATGCTTCATCTCTCATTCAACAAAAAAATTTCTACAGTTTTGAAAGGGTTGACTTTGTTCAATACATCACAAGGATATTGTTATTCACTAAGGTCATCAAGGATTACAAAGCTGGTTATAAGATACATGTTTTGCTGGTATGTATGCCTAGAGATCCAATCATACAATGATTGTAATGGGATATTAGATACCTGATTTGATAATCATGAATGTAATTTTTTCTATTATGTTTATCTCAATCATGAGATGATAACATAAATATAGTAGATGTCTAAAGAACGATGTTACTCGAATACATATGTCTTCAGGTTCAAGACTTGAATAATGTGATTATATGTATGATAAGAGTACATACATTCTTAATGTGTCCCTGGTCATATATTACTATAGAAGAAAAATAGATAATAGTAATACATAAGACTAGAGTGTGCGTTAACTGATGATAGAGTATCATTAGTCATGATATGTGATATCAAGTCTAGCAAACATGTACATGTTAGATAATAGTGTATCAGACATATCCACCTTGACAGTGAAGCATGGAGACCATGGAATGGTTGTCAGAAATAGCTTTCCCAATGATAGTGGTGATTGTAATTCTTAGACTTGAAATTACTAAACTCATCACATGTTGTTTGATGTACTTTGACACCATCAAATGTGACCTTGAATAAGGGTCTCCATAAAGGTGATACTCAAATATAGTATAACACATGGTCATTGAGTGTGATTTATGTAGATGGGATTTGTCCCTCCTTTAAGAGATTGATATCATGGCCATTTGATAAGTGAGAATCAGAAATGTATGGCCATACTCATGTGACTCAATATGTGATATGTGAGCTTGCATGCATGTTAGATAGGTTTATGTTGTTCAAGGAACAAGGATTGAAAGTTCAGAGGATGACAATACCATGCCTTGAATAAAATTTGGATATCAGAGACAAAGGAACTATACGATTGTGGTAACACTGGTCACAGATTGTTGGTTGAAGTTGTTCTTCAAGTTTCCAAATTACTTAGGTAGAAATGTTGTGTTTCTAGATACCACTCATAGCTTGTGATGTCTTAAATTGGTTATGGACATTCACTACCAATGTAACTTGGGACTTATAGGGTCACACCCATCTGATGCACATGGAATATGAGTTTATTAATAAATGATGTTTGACTTGATTACTAAGGTGACTTATAGGGTCACACACATCTGATGCACATGGAATATGAGTTTATTCATAAATGATGTTTGACTTGATTACTAAGGTATTAGGCACTAAATTTAAAAAACAATGGTTGAAAAATTGGTAGAAGACTAAGAATCAAACGATTCAAGTGTTGAACCGATCAATTTAAGTGTCAGGTTAATTGGAAACAATATTTGTTGAACAATACCTGAACCAGGGCATGAACCAACCAATTCACTTAGTGAAATAATCGGTTTAAGGTCTCAAACAATCAGTTCAAGTTGTGAACCACCCGGTTCAATGATCAATTTGACTAGATCAAGAATTGATGTTTACATCATGTTGTGCATTAATTGAATATTAAATTCCAATGTAATTACAAAAACGAATGCACCTAAACTTACCAATTCAAGGATTGTACCAACCATTTCATGTATGAAAAGACCGGTTCAACAACGAACTGACTAGTTCATCGTTAGTATCTACCCAGAAAATTTTCTAAGAATCTATCTATTCAACTCCCGCTCTGTATAGAAGTCCTGACCTTGACTCTCTTACAAATAGAGGGTAGTAGAGGCCTTCCAAAGACACAACAATAAGCTTTAACTCACACTTGTGGTAACATGAGAACTTGAGCAAGTCCTACCCATCAAAGGGATAGATAACAAGTGAGTGATATATAATTGGGAGAGCAAGTCAACACTAGCACACTGACTAGAAATGACAACTCCTTCTTGTCTATAAGGACAAGAGTTCCTGATGGTCGACGTGGATTACTACAGAGTCTAGGTGAGAATTTAGAAAGAAGTACATTGTCATTCGCCGGAAGGATGCAGTCAACCACTATCAGTGGTGATCAATTAGGAGACCACTGTCGACAATCGTCTAGGTGCAACTTGACAAAGAAGTACGACGTAGCAACTATTGTCACTGGACTTGCTCCAGGATCAGGTATATGCCTTGTCAACCCTCATTACTATTATATAGTTGTTGACGTGATCTGATATTTAAGGGGAATATGTTTGTACAATTTTATTTTTGCTTCCTTTTCTAATACCATATTTCCCAACATGCATACCCTTGTTTCGATTTATACAATATTCATCCATCAATTATAAGTGTGCTTCAAGTCATTAGATCATTTGAGTCAATCTGAAAAAACTAATACCTCCATTTCAAACCCTCATAATGATTCATATGTAAAATAAATATATAATAACTGGAAATATAGTTTATCAAGTTCAAGCATGATCTTATACTTGTCAACTCAATTTTCTAGCATGTCAATCAATATGTTATTTTTTACAACATTTATATAAAATAATATCGTTTCTACCCATAGGATTTTTCATAAAATATAAATCAATAGATTAGGAACCAAGAAAATACAACTTAGTGAGAAATAATTAAATGAGTAGCATTTGATTCCTTAATATATTCCTAACTGAATGCCCAATTGCTAACAAAAATAAGCAATGATCTTAATTAGTTTAACTGGATAGAATTAGGCTTTTAGCATGAATACATATCTTAAGAGGAAAATAAATGTTAACCTCAGGTGCAAAACACCATAAAAACATCCCAGGTAGTTTGAATTTAAAGAAAGCCATCGACTACTTTTCTACCTCCATCCAATTTAAAACCCTATAAAAGGAGGATAAAAGAGAAAGAATAGAAAAATATGTTTTTTTGCTTTTTTTTAATCAAATCAGTGTGAGGATGAAATATAGACATAGGTTAGAATATTAACCATGAAAATCTATCTAAAAAACAACTACCTTGACTTTTCCACTCACTGGAAAATAAAACCCTAATTCAACATTTAAAATTCTTCTTTTCTCCAAAACCCTAACTTTTCCTCTTTATCAATTCCACATCTCAGTTAGGGTGACATATTATGGGAGAGACTATGGTGTTAGGCTATTGATATTTATCAATTGAGGTGCTTGTAACAATTACAAACACACCCTTCATTGTAATTTTTGGGCAGACTTTGTTGTTCGCCATGATTGTTTCTGATAAATATCTTAGTCGATGAAGTGATATGAATCAATCATACATATTCCAAAAATTATGTTATCAAGGATTTATTTTTTAATATCCACTTAAAATTTTAGCTCAAATAGATCAAAAAAAATTTCAACAAAACTCAAACATCAAACTACTATATTTTTGCCCAAATGCATGGTTGATCAAGTTTGTTTTGGGTGGAATCTCAGCTAATGAACATATCCAACCAATACGAAAAAGTTCTAAAATTTCCATGACAATTAAATTTGAGTTAAGAAAACTATATCCAAATTTCAAAGAAATTAAAGTTACATGTAAAATACCAAAAATAATTAATCACACCTTTATATTTATCAAAATATTTATTTTTTATAACGGGGCCGATCATGTTCATTACTCATAAAGATCAGAAGATAGAAGCTTCAGTAGATGTTGGGGAGTGTCCCCATCATCTTTGGTTTACATAAAATCACCATTCTTAGCTAGCTTGGCCATTTTGTGAGCAACCTTATTGTAGGATTGACATACATTAGACAAAATTATAAAAATAAAGTAAGTAGAAAGTCCAACAATGTCCTCGACGATTAGGCAAGGGTAATCCCTTCTCTTCTCTGAGCTGGTGAACGTAGTGTGCAATATTAGGACAAAGTATTAACTTTGAGCTTCTATGTTTTGCTCTTTTCAGACCCTATGTAATTAAAATAAAAGCATAACTACAATTTCCAATTAAGTTTTAAAAAATATAATTTGGCTATTATCATCGATCAAGTTTAAATAATAATTACTCAAGATTAGCATGTAATCATTCAAGAAAACATTAATTAGATGACTAATATGGAGATGGGTCATAACAAAAATGCTTGTGGTAACCTAAGTGATCATCAATATATGGATATCTATTTCCATATACATTGTCTAATACAATTTAGGTATACGTCCTCACCACGTACATTTGTTGTTTTAATATAAAGTAAAGTATGGTTTTTGACATTATAATCATATAACTTGATGTAAGTTACTACCACTATCCTATTAAAAAGATTTTTTATTGACAAATCCATCACTACAGTAATAATCTAACTTCATATCCATGTGTGCAAAATGTTGCTACATATGTAACTAGAGGCATAATCTAACTACATTAGATAGATAATTTTACTTTTTCCTATACAATAATTACACATACTATTATAGTAAATGCCTTATTTGACTATACATATATTATAACATTGCAATTTAGTGATACATGGCTACATATAAACCTGCATTTATATGTGAAAATATAAAACTTAACTACAATTAGTTTGACATTTGTATTCATGACTAATTTGTTATTTAATATCTTTACTATATGTTAGGAAAATATAGCTAAAGTCTTTTCCTATAAGAAATGTGAAGTTTGCTACACTTTTTTCTTCAAAGGCCATTTTTATATGGAGAGTATCCCAATGAATGCTTTAGGATTAGAATAAATGTGACTTGAGATATTCAACATGAAGATTATTATGCAATACTTACATATTATGCAACCTCAATGTCTATAGTATAAATATCAAGGAAAAGTGTTCATTGTATCTGCATATTGATTGCTTGATAAATCTATGTACCATTATTAGTTTATGTTATTGTTGGATATTGTTTTGAAATTGCCTTCTTAAATATGAGGCATCAATCACTATAAGTTCATGGCTTCTCCATTGCTTCAGAACATGGCTGCATTTATCGATCACAGTGTCCTAGAAAAATTGGCAGCTAGCATTGTAAGTGTAATAAAATATCAAACTTGTGTCTAAAACCATAATATTTGGTACAACCAAATAGTCAATTATGGTTGAAATTCTGTGAACTCAAGTGGGTTCATATTTGGAATATATGATGTTCAGATCTGGAAATACAGCTCTGCTTTGAGCAATACAGTTGGAATATATGTGATAATCACTATCTACGATGAGCTACTAAAATCTAACACAAATTTAAAATCACATAACATATAAAAATAAAATAATATGCAATAGTATAAAAAATTAGGTTGTTTTCATTTAATATGCTATCTATGTCATTTTGTTTAAAAAAGAATACATAATTAATTTGTGTCCAATTTTTAATCATAGTTGACAAAACTGACTCTAGTTCTGAATTAACTGCTTCGTCAGAAAAAAAAAATCTTGAGTCTGAGTCAATTCCTAGTCGGACGGTCTTGCATTGACCATATACTTAACACAATATGCTAAAGTATGAAAAAATGAACGTTCCAGTTGGCTTTTATATTCCATGAAATGCATGCAACAATCGAAGGAGGGTAAATTATGAGGTATTTGAAGTTATTATTATGAAACTTTGGAGAATTTTATGGGCTAAAGAACCAAAATGACACGTTTGGCCATTTTAATGCCTATAATGGCACGTTCTTATTTTTAATACCCAAACTGGCACATTTGTAGGACAATACATCCCTACTGGAGACACGTTGTTCTATGCAAGGGAAATATGTCCCAACGGATGACGCAGTGCCCCGCGACAGAGTAATATGTCCTGGCTCAGGACACATTGCCTAGCGGTGGGGACAATATGTCTAGGAGAGGGATGTATTGCTCTATGAGAAAGTAATGCATCTTTGAGCTTGATGCATTGGTCCCACCACAGAGCAATACATCCCACTCCAGGATGTATTGCCCAGCTATTGGATCAATGTGTCGGTCTCAGAGACGCATTCCTCTCTCACAGAGCAATACGTCTCCATGCAAAAAGTATTGTCTGTAAAGAAAGCAATATATCCCCTTGCATGACGTATTGCTTTTTTATTCGATATTTTGTTTATTCATAATTATTATTTGCTTCTTATTAATTTGTATATTAACACTATTGATTATATTTATATATTTACAGTTATTTCATATGTTTTGAATGTCTATAATATGTTTAATTATTATAAATTTGTTAATTTAAATAGCTCTAAACATACATATGGATTATAGAAGTGTTATTGCAACTAACAATAGTTGATTGCTAATTGATTAGATAAGATGAAATTAATCTAAAAAATGAGATATCAATTTAAATCAATGTTACAACATGAACCAACTTGAAGAGAAAATAATACATAACAATACAATATGATATATCCAAATACAATATGAATGAATAGATGATATCATAATATGATAGATCCAAATAATACATAACAATACATGAACTAACATGAACGAACACATGATATCATAATATGATAGATCCAAATATAAGCTAAATAAATTCCTTCACAAAGGCATATATACAAAATAGTACAATATGTAATAAACTAACCACATCCTCCACGCCCATGACGTGCTCGCCCACCTCCATGTACATATGACTCCTGAGTAGTGAACTCATCTGGAGACGCCTCAATGGGGGATAACTATATAGCAGTAGGCTAGTGAGGACCAGGGAAATAATGGAAAGTTGGAGGTAGGGTAAGGGGTCTCTTAATACTAGGATGTGGGGAATCAGGTGGGGTGCATCCTAAGAAATCAAATGAAGTCGGTGAGTATGTGACATAAGATGGTGGTCAACTCTTATGAATAACTGGTGGTGGGAGTGGAGTGTATGGAACATAAGAAGAACCTGCTCCATTGTAGGATGCTGATGGAGGTGGGGTGATGTATGAAGAAAATGAACCAACTCCTGAAAAGTATGGTCATGTCAGTCCCCATCCCATTTACTAAGAAGTGGGAGTGAGCTCAGGAGCAGTGGGAATGGGCTCAGACTAAGTGGTGCATGTATGAAGAGTAGGAGTAGGAGTGGGTGTCAGTTTAGGACTAGTGGTATGAGTAGAAGTGGGTATGGGATCATATGGGCGAGCGTAGTCAGGAAGACTCACAAAGTAGCTCCCATGGATGCCATAGATATCATCTCTGATCTGTTCAGGGGCCTGCTATAAAGCCACTCGGATCTGCACATATGATTCTACCTATTCAAACAAAGTATGTATAAATAATAAAGACTAATTACATATATTAAAAATAATAAAGATCAATAATAACATTTTGTAAAAAAAATAATAATGATACTCACAAATTGTTGTTGTCGATAACTGGTTTAGTAGTATGTGGTCAGAGGCTGAGTTGGAGGAGGCAATACATACTGTGGATGATATCGTGCATAGTGTAGTTGTGGACTGAAGACTGTCTTTTAGTAGAGGGGGAACTAAGCTCTCACGTCTATTGTTCCATAGTTGCACCTCCTCTCTATAGTGATGCAACCAATCCTCGTCAGCATGACCCCTCCCATCTATCCTACTAAGGTGTGGCAAGGCAAGAGTAGGTTGTATATGAAAAAAGCTAAATTGTCTATGTACTCTATCTGGGAGGTGCCTCTCTACTACTCTGTAGCACACTAGAGGCACTAAGGACAACTAAATATCACGACCCTCTCGACACAATGTTGGAAGTCTCTCTAGAATATTCTTAGTGTAAAGAGTTAACTGTATCTATTATTCAAAAAATAAAACATGTATCATATAAAAAGGAGTAAACTGTATAAAAAATGCAACATATATCATACAACATGTTAGTAGAAGCTAGGTAACTTACATCTGAGATGGCAAAATCTGGTCAAATGTAGAATCATAAAACTGGACCGATCCTCTCGTAGTATCACTCATTTGAAAAAGAGTAGGCCACCTATTAAATAAATTGGCAACCTAAACTTAGATAAACATTACAAAATATTTGGACAAATGTATTAAGAAGTTATGTACATTTATACATGTAACCCAAGGGAACGTATTCTTCCCACTCCCCCTAGTTTATAACAAGTGAACCTGGGCATCCGATTCCTAACCTCTCCCAACTCTACATCTGCAGTAGACATACACAACCAGACAAGTGGGCAGTTTTCTTGGAACGGGTGGTATCTATAATGACCCCATCTCCCGGTAACCCCCAATTAAGGGAGACCAAAAGGTCAGAGCCGTTAACCAATAACCCGGATCAAAGGTTCGACAAATAATCAATAACAATTAATAAACTTTACCAACTAAACTGAAAATTGGTATAAAATAAAACTTTGCTTACCTTTTTAAACTTGGTATTTCTACACTTCTATCCATGAAGATACTAATCTAACTAATCCTCCTATGCACGTTAATTCTCATTTAATTCCGCATATGCCACTTCACTGTTTGTTCTTTTCACTTGTACCTAAAACGCCGACAAATAAAACGTCAGTCAGCAAAAAGTTGGTATATGGGGGAAACAATAATCATGCAACTATGATAACAAAGTAATCAATCAATTATCAATTAACAACCAAGATTACATTTTAAGCCAAACTACTCAATCCATACCTATCCAAAACTTTGTGTTGTCCCTGTAAGGACTTATATAATACCTCTGTAAAGGTAGAGTCGCATGGAACCACCCAAAGGTAGCCCAATATCTAACTCACTGTGACTTGATGGACCTACCCTCTAGGTAGCCATATACTAAGTCATTCCACAACCTGTTGGACCTACCCTCTAGGTAGCCATGTACTAGGTCAACCATTAAGACACAGAGGGGACCAGGATCTGAGCTAGTAGGCACATATGTTATGTGATAGTCATATTCACATTATAGTTTACATGAATTAAAATCATTCAACAGTTTATTTCAAGTCATTGGTGAAAATCTTAGAAAACCTCGGAAATCTATCTCGAGATATTCATAAGCGTAGCCACATACCTGTCAAGCTATTTTTGGAATGCAGACTTAGTCCAACAATCAAGTAATCCAAAGTAAATCAAGCAAGCACATTTCAACCCTGAAATATTCATCCAATAGTTACTATCATCGATCATGGTACACAAATCTAATAGTCCTAATCATGCCTTAGAGTTACTAGCCCTTTTAGGGGTTTACTCATAATTAGGGTTTCTCTTCCTTTTTACCACTTTTACTTTATTTTTATCAAAATATTCATCAAACCCTAATTATTCCATTTTATTTTCTATTAAGATCTTAAGATCAGATTTGTATCACAAAACCCTAATTTTCATATTACTATATCTTTTCTTCCCTTTTTCCATACCTTAGGGTTTCTAGGGGTATTAATTACATAATCAGGTTTAAAACCCTAATTCTTGTAATTTCCTCTTTAAAATAAATCAAAATTCAACTTTATCACTAAATAAGTCAATAATGATCGAATTTACTCACTTGCAAGATTAAATATATCTTTTTATCAACATTTAGGGTTTCTAACCACAATTCATAGTTTTCCCATCCAATTATACACTTTTACAAAACGATACTGATTTAGGTTCCCAAATCATTTTTAATGCATCCCTCGTATTTTTCTGATCATTTTTCATGTATTAACTTCCCTCATCTGAGTTTTCTAGCTCAAAATATAATTTCTGTAAAGAAAACCTTTTTATTTGATTTATTAGCAAATTCTGGAAAAACATGGATCGTTAGATCGATGGTCCGTTGGTCCACTCAGGATCCAACGACCAGGGTCACACGCGTCTAATTCTTTTTTTTTTTAAAGTAACGAGAGACGGTTTTTCCCTTACCTTTATTCACTAGCACCAGGGACAGGGAGGTCTTTTCCTCCCTTCTTCTTCAACCTCGCAAAGGACTCCGTACTCAGCTGCGATCCAGGCTCCTAGCTTGGTCAACCCGGATGGTTGACTTCGAGATGCAACCCTTCCCAGCACTCGAGAAGGACACCACGACCTCCGCCCGGCTTCCCCGAACTGGACTAGGGTCTCAATTTCTCAACCTCTTGCTCGAGCTTCTCGCACCTAGGAGCTCTTCTCCGGTGAGGCATGCTGCTAAAATGAGGGGGAAGACCGTGGTCTCTGACCAAATTGATCGCATTGAAAGAACCGCCTCAGGGGTCTGAGCATGCGGGTTTGATTTGTTGGAGTGCAGGTACCCTGGTGTACCCCCTCCTATATATAGGGTGTTCATCGCCTTTCCTGTGAATTGGGAATTCCAATTCTTTCCACGAAACCCCCAAAACTCAGGGTTGGTCGATCCGTCTAGAACTCCTGATCCTGATGGGCAAGTTTCCAAAAGCACTCGTCCATTAAATCACGAGAAAGACTCCTTGGAAGATTCCCCCCCTTGTCTGCCAATTTTCCTAACTTGCCGTGAGCTAGGAGATGAAAGAATTAACATTGTATCTGAATCTGATGGTCCAAAATGCGCGTGGCATGCGCATGGGCTGGGCCCAAGATTTTCTATTCCAATTATAAATGTGACATTTTCCATAATCACAACACTTTAGGGAATCTTGTAAAAGCCATAACTCCCAAACTGAAGATCCAATTTCTCCCAAATTTTGAGAGAAAGTCCATAATGACGTAATCTACCTATCTACCAAAATTGGGCTCATTATCGCAAAGGAAACGTTCATTTTATTTAAGTGCATGATATTTTTCAATTATATACATTTTTCACCTATTTTCTCTTTCCTTTGCTATTAAATTATTATTTTGAGTTCCTTGAACCTTAAGGAACCTTAATGGCTCAAAAACCAATCCTGCGGAAAATACATTGACCTTTTATTTATATTTTATCCTTTATTTCCCATTATCTTATTTATTTCTTATTGAAATATCTCTTTTTGAGGATTCCTCTTTATTTCTCTTTATTTCCCATTCATTTTCCTCATTGGTATTCCTTTTAACATTAGGAATCCTTGGGATACAAAATTCCACCAAGGATAACTCAATTATTTCCCATATTTTAACATTGTTTTCAATTTCTTTCTTAATAAAGAAATACTTATTTGATCTTTTCTTTTCTTATTGCCTTTTCTTCACAATCTAGGACTCCTTGGCACCCAAGGAACCTAAGAGGTACGAAATCCATCCATGGATTACATTATTTTTCCTTCTAGAGGTTTCCACATATTTCTTTTGTCAAATTCTCAATTATTAATTAAAATTCCTTTTTATTGGGCCCAATAGCCAATAAAGCCCCCAAGCAACCAATCAAGGCTATTGTGAATGAAATACATTTATTCATAACAAATCTTATCATTATTTGTTCAATTATCTTTAATATGAGAAATTACATTTCTCACCAATTGAACCCAAAAATTGGGGTTATATCATCCTTCCCCTCTTATAGGAATTTTGTCCTCAAAATTTCAATCAAACAAAATAAACAATTCAGGATAAGACTTTTCCATGTCCATCACGACCCCTATGTGGCTTTACCTTACCCATGGTGCTTCCGAAGAACCTTTATCATCACATATTCTTTCCTCTGAGTTCTTTCATCCTGGCGTCTATAAACTGCACACGTGACTCAGGCTATTTCAGCCTCTCTTGGGGCTCACTAGGTTCATTGTTTAGCTCATGGTCTGGGTAGCTCACATAGTGCTCTAAATTGGACACTTGGAACTCATCACATCTTTCTTTATCCTGAGGGGTAAGGTTATCCATAACCTTCTCCACCAATCCATCTCAAAAGGACCGATGTATCGGGGACTCAGCTCTCTTAGCTATAACTTAGAGGGGTCGGATTTTTATGTCTCCCACAGTGAACTGCATGTCAGTCTACTTTGCATCATCTTATGACTCATGTCGTCCCTGGGCTCCTTTCAGCCATTGCATGATCAAGTGACTTCATCTACACACACTGTGGTCCTTCTCTAACCATCACGTGGTTCTTTCACCAACATCACCTTACTGAAGTGGTGCCCGACACAACCTCCCTTATAGAACTTCTTTTAAAACCCGATACTGGCTATGGTGGTTGTCATCACATCTTTTATAGGACAAGAACTATCTCTAGCTATCACCCCGAATGAGCACATATTCTCTCATCATACCCTTTAGTCTGGATCATACTAACCATTAGTTAGGGGTGATGAACTATACTAACATCGAGTTCTTCATGTACCTACTTCCACCTTTTGGAAGGAAATATTTAGGTCAAACTCAAGAACCTGGGAACTCACTTCATGGTGTAATTGAATCATCTCTCTCATGAGTAGTTCAACCAAATTTGTCTCTTGATAGAACTCTTTCTTTATAATGTCATCTAGGTAAGTTAATCTACCATAACCCATATTGTATCTCGACCTTCTGGGTCAAAGGGAGACTTAATACAACATCCATAGTGAAGAACTCCCATTCCTTCTCAGGGACTCTTTTATCCTCTATAACGATACACTGGGCTACTGGTGTTCGTCCCTCACCTCCTTCCATGCATGTCAACATACCACATGCAACTTCACCTTGGATATACTACTGTTACTTACTATCTTTATAGAACCAAGGTATATCACGATCTCCTACATTATTATGATTCCTCAAGCTTTATACATCGGAAACCCTAAACCATTCCAATTAGGGTTTCATCACGTTCCTTTCTAAAGAAGTGCATCCTTCCACCGCATCAAAGACTAGGATGGCTAACCAATCAATCATTGACAGATCTCGCTACAACTGAGTGTTAGCCAAACTTTCCTCCTTTCTAAACTTAGGGTCAGCCTAACAACCTCTTCTAGCCAAATTGGGCAGCTATATCTCCACCAGAGCATCCATTATCACTTCACATCCTTCGGTATTAGGTAATGTTGAAGACATACTCTGAGATTGTCCTCTTGGTTATCAAACTCAACCTTGTATCACATGCAGATCCCACATAGCTCATGATAAAACATTCTCATAAGGTGATTATCTAAATACTATTATCGTTTGTACATGTCCATGTATCATTCACTCCACTAAGGTATGTTATCATCTTTGTCCTCATACCTCGTAGCAACGTTCCAACCCACCTCATCTTTAATCCTTGGTGTATGTCATACGTACTGTCTCATCTCTCACTCCCATAACAAGAAGAAATAAGCATTTGGCGGCCGTCCAAACACAAAGTTCTTCCTATTCCAAGAGTAGAGATGACACATCCCACCTTGCCAGTACACCTTCCAATCTAGGTTAAAACGGGCCATCATATCGATATCCCCATTACTTCCATGGGAAAATGGTCTCAAAATTACTTGGTCCAAGCACAATCCTTGGTCATCTCCTCTAGGCCTTTAGGGTGCCGACACTTTTGGGGTCATCCCTCTTCCTTCCTGCATCCAGAGAGTGCCCTACTCATCTGCCCTTTGGATCCCATGAGTTCATGAAGGTGATCAATCTCCTAACCCATGGCCCTCAGACAATGATAGTTGTAACCTCCCGACCCTATGGTCATGTGCACTAAGGAATTAGGAAACTCCTACTTCCATCAGTCTTATCCCTACCTGACCCTAGGATAGACTTAGGATTCTCTTATAGTACATGCTCAACTTAGAACCTTATCCAAGAATTCATCATCTCATTTCCCGCATTCATGGGCTGGCTTTCATCCTTTCATAGGGATCATAGCAACCTGCCTACCTTGGTCAAGCCCCATACCAGTTACCTCCATGGTATCACATCCACATGCACATAGAGATGGTTGTCTGTGGGTCTAAAGGTTCATTCTCATGCCATGTACTTCTTCACTTAACTTCTCAACATCCTTAAGTTTCCTCAAACCCACAAAATAGGTAAACACCCAACCAAAGGGTCCCTCTCCCAGGATGGGAGGAAACTACATCTCTTGATAACAAGGTCACAACCATCCTTAGGGTTTGCATTTACATGAGCATGCTTAATCCAGAAACTACTAAGGCACAAGTAGACCACCTATTAAACTATGCTAGGTCATACTTGTTCTCTCTCCTCCCAATAGTCCCACTTAGTTGTGAGGGGTTCATCAAACATACCCTTAACTTAAGGGGTTTCCTTTACCTCTACATATGAGGAGTACCATGCTTGAAACTATAGAGACCCAAATCTCATCATGAGCATCGGGTACACATCTTCCCCTCTTAGGCCTAGGAACCCTAGGTTCACCTTCGGGTGTCCAACTGCATGCTCAATCTCTTAACCATGAATCAAGCATGTCCAAGATATGTCATGTACTTCTATGATCCTTTTATTCGAGAAACACTTCGGAGTTGAGTCCTCTTCCAATACAACCAACTAGGTATAAAGCTTCACAACTGGTTACTTAAACTTCCATAGGGTCTAAGCCACTCTTTGTCTCATCTCAACAAGTAATACCTATACCCTAGGCACATAGGTACCAAAAGCATCCTCCTCTCTCTAGGGTTTGGTTTCTCTAAAGGTAACCAAGATATCACCAGTCCCCAGGGATCATGCATGAGGCAACCACTATCATCCACTTAGGTCGCATCATTCTCAACTCCCTACTATTCCTCATGTCTTGGAATCCACACTTCCCACCTTCTTGCTTGAGTCCTACTCTCTCTCTCTCTCTCTCTAGAGCTAATCCTACAACCAACCTCCCTATAAGAGGTCCTTTCTTCATGAAGGATCACGCTCATAAGCATACCTCTACGTAGGTGAAGCCTATGCTTAAACTTATGTTTGCTCAAGATCATCCATAACCCTTTATGCTTATCTCATAAGCCATCCATCATGATCCCTTGTCCAGGGTTGGGTTGCCAAAAGGTGCTACGTCATCTAACCTCTCATGGCTCACATGGCATCCAAAGGTATGTTCATCCAAACACCCAGTCAACCATGACATCTAACTCATCTCTAACCTCCACTTAGGGATAGGGTTAACATCATCCTTGGAGGATGTGCTAGGTCTCTATATTTAAGACTAACTCTCTCTAATCATCCTCCTACTAAGGAGGTCTATCCTCAGGTCTCTCCTGAGGGCAAAGACAACTCGTGTCACGTCCTAAGCATGTATCTGTTCCTTTACACTTACTCTATTAAACTTATGTCCATGAAATCTTATTTACATGATTTTTATTAATTTTGTGGAAGATTCCTTAATCCTTATCAACCTTACACATACCTCAAGAGGGTGAGGAGAAGAGAGGAAACCCTAATCCTTAAAGTCCTTATCAGAATTTGAGTTGAGGAGGGATGAACAAGATGAGAGAGTCCTAAAGGTATCTTATTTCGAATCATACCCTAAGACTTTGGCCAGGCAGTCACACGGATCCGGGAGTCCTCGTATTCCGACTAGCGGTGCGGAGGAAAATGTTGCCAGCCCCCAGACGTGATCCTTTTATAGACACCTCTGTCTTTCGGATAATCATCTAATAACTCCCTTGGGTTCTACAAAATTTGTAAAATTTAATAATTATTAAAGATTAAGTGAGGAACCTTCGCTATGATACCAATTGTAAGGACCCCATATCCTAGTAACCCCCAATTAAGGGAGACTGAAAGGTCGGAGTCGTTAACCAATAACCCGGATCAAAGGTTCGACAAATAATCAATAACAATTAATAAACTTTACCAACTAAACTGAAAATTGGTATAAAATAAAACTTTGCTTACCTTTTTTAAATTGGGATTTCTACACTTCTATCCATGAAGATACTAATCTAACTAATCCTCCTGTGCACGTCAATTCTCATTTAATTCCGCATATGCCACTTCACTGTTTGTTCTTTTCACTTGTACCTAAAACGCCGACAAACAAAACGTCAGTCAACAAAAAGCTGGTATATGGTTGAAACAATAATCATGCAACTATGATAACAAAGTAATCAGTCAATTATCAATTAACAACCAAGATTACATTTTAAGCCAAACTACTCAATCCATACCTATCCACAACTCTGTGTTGTCCCTGTAAAGACTTATATAATACCTCTGTAAAGGTAGAGTCACATGGCACCACCCAAAGGTAGCCCAATATCTAACTCATTGTGACTTGATGGACCTACCCTATAGGTAGCCATATACTAAGTCATTCCACGACCTGATGGACCTACCCTCTAGGTAGCCATGTACTAGGAACCATTAAGACACAGAGGGGACCAAGATTTGAGCTAGTAGGCACATATGTTATGTGATAGTCATATTCACATTATAGTTTGCATGAATTAAAATCATTCAACAATTTATTTCAAGTCATTGGTGAAAATCTCAAAAAACCTCGGAAATCTATCTCGAGATATTCATAAGCGTAATCACATCTGTCAAGCTATTTTTGGAATGCAGACTTAGTCCAACAATCAAGTAATCCAAAGTAAATCAAGCAAGCACATTTCAATCCTAAAATATATCATCCAATATTTTCTATCATCGATCATGGTACACAAATCTAATAGTCCTAATCATGCCTTAGAGTTACTAGCCCTTTTAGGGTTTTACTCATAATTAGGGTTTCTCTTCCTTTTTACCACTTTTACTTTATTTTTATCATAATATCCATCAAACCCTAATTATTCCATTTTATTTTCCATTAAGATCTTAAGATCATATTTGTATCACAAAATCCTAATTTTCGGATTACTATATCTTTTCTTCCCTTTTTCCATACCTTAGGGTTTCTAGGGGTATTAATTACATTATTAGGCTTAAAACCCTAATTCTTCCAATTTCCTCTTTAAAATAAATCAAAATTCAGATTTATCACTAAATAAGTCAATAATGATCGAATTTACTCACTTTCAAGATTAAATATATCTTTTATCAACATTTAGGGTTTCTAACCACAATAAATACTTTTCCCATCCAATTATACACTTTTACAAAATGATACTGATTTAAGTTCCCAAACCATTTTTAGTGCATCCCTCGTATTTTTCTGATCATTTTTCATGTATTAACTTCCCTCATCTGAGTTTTCTAGCTCAAGATATAATTATTGTAAAGAAAACCTTTTTATTTGATTTATTAGCAAATTCTGGAAAAACACGGATCGTTAGATCGATGGTCCGTTGGTCCACTCAGGATCCAATGACCAGGGTCACATGCGTCTAATTCTTTTTTCTTTTATGTAACGAGAGACGGTTTTGCCCTTACCTTTATTCACTAGCGCCAGGGACAGGGAGGTCTTTTCCTCCCTTCTTCTTCAACATTGCAAAGGACTCCGCGCTCAGCTGCGATCCAGGCTCCTAGCTTGGTCAACATGAATGGTTGACTTCGAGATGCAACCCTTCCCAGCACTCGAGAAGGACACCACGACCTCCGCCTGACTTCCCCAAACTGGACTAGGGTCTCAATTGCTCAGCCTCTTGGTCGAGCTTCTCGCACGGCAGAGCTCTTCTCCGGTGAGTCCTGTTGCTAAAACGAGGGGGAAGACCATGGTCTCTGACCAAATTGATCGCATTGAAGAACTGCCTCAGGGGTCTGAGCATACGAGTTTGATTTGTTGGAGTGTAGGTATTGCGGTGTACCCCCTCCTATATATAGGGTGTTCATCGCATTCCCTGTTAATTGGGAATTCCAGTTATTTCCACGAAACCCCCAAAACTCAGGGTTGGTCGATCCGTCTAGGACTCCTAATCCTGATGGGCAAGTTTACAAAAGCACTCGTGCATTAAATCACGAGAAAGACTTCTTGGAAGATTCCCCCCTTGTCTGCCAGTTTTCCTAACTTGCCACGAGCTAGGAGATGAAAGAATTAACGTTGGATCTGAATCTGATGGTCCACAACGTGCATGGCATGCACATGGGCTGGGCCCAAGATTTTCTATTCCAATTATAAATGTGACATTTTCCATAATCACAACACTTTAGGGAATCTTGTAAAAGCCATAACTCCCAACCCGAAGATCCAATTGCTCCCAAATTTTTAGGGAAAGTCCATCATGACTTAATCTACCTCTCTTCCAAAATTGGGCTCATTATCTCAAAGGAAACGTTCCTTTTATTTAAGTGCATGATATCTCTCAATTATATACATTTTTCACCTATTTTCTCTTTCCTTTTCTATTAAATTATTATTTCGAGTTCCTTGAACCTTAAGGAACCTTAATGGCTCAAAAACCCATCTTGGGGAAAATACATTGACCTTTTATTTATCTTTTATCCTTTATTTCCCATTATCTTATTTATTTCTTATCGAAATATCTCTTTTTGAGGATTCCTCTTTATTTCTCTTTATTTCCCTTTCATTTTCCTCATTGGTATTCCTTTTACATTAGGAATCCTTGGGATACAAAATTCCACCAAGGATAACTCAATTATTTCCCATATTTTAACATTGTTTTCAATTTCTTTCTTAATAAAGAAATACTTATTTGATCTTTTCTTTTCTGATTGCCTTTTCTTCACAATCTAGGACTCCTTGGCACCCAAGGAACCTAAGAGGCACGAAATCCATCCTTGGATTACATTATTCTGCCTTCTAGAGGTTTCCACATATTTCTTTTCTCAAATTCTCAATTATTAATTAAAATTCCTTTTATTGGGCCCAATAGCCAATAAAGCCACCAAGCAACCAATCAAGGCTATTGTGAATGAAATCCATTTATTCAAAACAAATCTTATCATTATTTGTTCAATTATCTTTAATATGAGAAATTACATTTCTCACCAATTGAACCCAAAAATTGGGGTTATAACAGTAGCCTTATACAACTCCCTATACAAGTATGCTAGAGTTGCAGCACCGCAAGATAGAGTGCTACAACTTGCAAAGTCACGCACAAGTGGGAGGTACCATACATGAACTTTGTCCCCGGTACTATCTGGAATAAGGTAACTACGTAAAAAGTATGAGAGATAAGCTCTAGTATTCCTTATCCTCATTTGTCTTTGTCGTTCTTCATCTCCCAAGGTGAAATCCATCCCACTAAAGGTCTCACACAACCACCCAAGATGAATATGCCCCTTAGAAATCCCATCTGGTGCATCTCCTAAGAAACTCTCACAAAGGTGAGGCCATGAAGAAAATTTCCCATCATTTGTGTCTAAAGGATATGCAGCTATGACCAGTGGGCCATCAATCCTAAGAACTAAAAGAACTACAACATCTCGTAGCATGAAACTCATCTCAAAATAGGAAAACCTAAAACTGTTACTAGATTTGTCCCACCAGTTAACTAGGACAATGATTAAATTGGGATCAAGGTGGATAGGATGTACTTTATGAACAAGCCCAAAACCAGCCTAAAATATATTTTTAAAAACACCCACGTCAGTAATAGGCCAAAGTGACAACATAAAGTGGTGTTGGGAGAGTCAGAACAATACTTCTCTAGCAGCCATATCTATGAAAAATGCAAATATTACATTAAATGAAAAGTGCAAGCAATAGGTTAAATGAAAAGTGCAAGCATTACATGACTTGAACAAACTACAATGCAAACATTACATAACTTGAACAAACTGAAATGCAAACATTACATGACTTGAACAAACTAAAATGCAAACATTACATGACTTGAACAAACTGAAGTAATAACATTACATGACTTCACATTACATTAGGACAAGTGTGTCTATTATGGCCCCTTCTGCCACACTTATGACAATGATATGTATATTGATTTGGATCAACATCCATAGTTGAAGTCCTTCTATTTTTCTTTGGTCTTCCATCGTGCCTTTATTTCCTAGTGGTAATAAGGGATAAATACCTCTACTTCCATCAAATGTAGGCCAATAAATCTTGTCGGCAATACCATGAAATTTAGTTTTGTATGCATTCCAATAAGAATCATTTGTCAAATATGGGCTCACGAGTACGTCATAATCGTAATTGATTGTTCCCATAGCTACCCAAATATGACAACATGGAAACTTCCATTGTTTTGGAAAACCCCAACTGCATTCATTGGCACCATTTGGATGCACTTTGACTTGAAATTTATATATGTCCATGTCATCAACCAGCCATTCATCATTGTTCACATGACATGATATTCTAATTTTTTCTGCATCCCATTGTACATTAAAAATCTTACTATGAAGCCTCGGGGGCCATTTCTGTCCCATAATCTGACGACCATATGCTTCATTATGCCTCTCCAATCACATTGTAACAGAGCGATAATATGTGCCAACAATTAGTGTCTGTATTGGTAAACCCCTAATACCTTTTAACACTCTATTTAACCCTTCAACATGATTGCTCGACAATGACCCATACCTGTAACCTCTTTCATATGTGACAGACCACTGCACTAGATTTTGGGCTATCAAATACTCTGTAGCAGTTGGTTCTATGGTTTCTATATCAGCCATTAGACAATCAAATTCAACTTTATTAGTTGTGGATCCCACCTTCCATAAAAGTTCCTTTCATTCTTGTGACTTGAACTTTTTATGCAAGTTCTCACGAAGATGTCGAAGACAATAATGATGTTTAGCCCAGTCAAATTTTCACTTAAGTGTTGGAAAAATGTCACTCATTTGATCAAAAATAATACACAGATATTTACGGCGTGGAATGATTGGAATACAAGTTTGCAGAGAACCAAAGAACCACTCCCATGAGTCCTTGTTTTCTACCTCGACAACAAAAAATGTGAGTGGAACTAGACCATTATCAGCATCTATGCCACATGCAATGAGAAGTGTGTCATAATATTTTCTAGTTAGAAATGTTCCATCAACAGTAAGAACAGGCCTACAATAGACCCAACCGCTCACAGCTGGGCTGAATGCCCAAAACACCCACTTGAATCTACAAGTGCCTTGATTTTGAAGGGTATAATCATCCACAATGTGGGAATATATAGTTCTTGGAGTATATTGTGATAGAGATATCATGAATGACAACAAATTATGATATGATGATTCTTAATCACCAAATATTTTACAAACAACCTTCCTCCTCACTAGAAATGCCATCTTGTATGATATTTGAAGGTTTATTTCAACATTCACCTTGTCACGAATTTCTCGTGTGGACATATCCAATCATGACATTAGGATTGACATTATCATATGAGCAATATAATATGGCATGCATTGGCGATGCTCCCACTATAACGTTTTATCTTCCACATACCACCTGCTCTTTTGGACAGACAAGCGGCTAAAATCCAAGGACATCATTGGTCATGGATACAAACAAATTTGATAAATCAATTATTTGAGCATTGTGTACGATATTGGACATTGTTTTGTGCTGAGTATTTTTGAATCATCTCAATCATAACAGCTTTGGATACAAATAAAGCACCCTCATAAATTTCAGTGCTGGAAGGGTTGTAATTAAGACAAACTTCCTAACAAAAATCTTCCACCCATTCGTCATCTTAAAAAGCTTCATAGTTAGTATCAATGTGGTTGTGTCTGGTCCATTCTCTATCAAATATGGATGGGATAGAACTCAATGTTGTTATAGAGTCAAGTAATGGATGTTGATACCAGTCATCTGTTTCAGTCAACGAGTCACCATCCTAATCACTATTATCATCACCTTCCTTATCACTATTATCATCACATTCTTGTTCAAAAATTTTCTCTCCCTCCTCAACCTCAAGACCAATATTCTCAATACTAAGATTTTGAGAGAATTTAGGTGCTTGGTTTTGGTGAATTTGATTCAATTGACTCATGTACCTAGAATGTTGGTGGAAAGATGTTTTTTCAAGAGAAACACATCAATATAGGCATCAGATGAAAGTGAGAACAAAGTTATATATGCATCATCATCATCAACTTGTATGAGGATATGATCTTCTACTAAACTATATCATAGTCGTAGTTGGTGCACAACCAATCTAATTTGGGCCAAATTCCACTCTGGCCTAATCTATACTATATAATGAAGGCTTTTAGGGATTAGTGTTGAAATTTTTACAACATTTGTTTCTAAATACACATACATCTTTTCTTAAAGTAGAGGGGGTACTCTATAAAATTCTAAACTAGTTTACACTTAGAGCAATCCACAATCATCATTATCTTTGTGTTGTACACTCCGGAAGTGGGACTGTTACGTGCGGTGCAAAATTGAAAGATAACAACTACTGGAGGGTTATCAACGGATCTTTTGTCGTTCCAAGACAATTACATTGAACTAATGACATGGTAATAGCTCTTTGCTCCTATGGTGATGACTACCTTCCATTATCTATACCCCTACTAATATATTATGGTTTTATGTTCCTATATCAATTTGTAGTTTATTTCTTTTTGTGTATATTTTTCCAGTCCTATGGAAGAACATACTCCTATCACACCCAATTATACTATTCTTGCACTTATTTCTTGGGTTTTTCTGTTCCTATTTTTCCAGCTTGACTTACACAAATAAAGTCAGCAAACCCTGCACATCAACAAATGAACTTCGTTGGCAACACTTGTAATGTATATTATGTGCTTATCCAGTCCTTTGGAAATAGGGACCTGATTCTATCCATAGCTTTGAACTCTCTTACATGGATTTCCACATATAGTAGAATAGCCTTCAATTGGAGGACAACATGACAGGTTTTGGGATGAATAGTTTGGGTTTGCTTTTCTGCTCAAGGTCGTCAACACAACAATGTCATAGCTTCAAAATATTAGATATTTGCTTCTTTTACATAGAAGCAAACATCTATAAGACGTGTTCTATAATCACTTTCTTTAACTATGGCAGTGTATGTTAATACTTATACGCTAGGAGCTCTACAAATTTCTGAATATCCAGAGGCAAACACCTATTAATTCAACCTCACACCATCTAGAAAGACATCATAAGAATATATGAGGATCTAAAAGGCATCAAACTATCACTATGAACACATAATCCAACTCAATTGAACAAATCTGAATTTTGGGAAGGTTTATATGTATATTTTAATAGAACAAAGTAAAAGAAATGTACAAAACAAAAAGGAAATAAAACTAACTTCGAGACATATTCCATGGATAGACAAGTATCAAACTCAGTTAGTCTAGGGGGGTTCTTTTATTGTCTAGGATTTTATCCTTAACATTGTCTATACCCTCTAATATCTTCATCTTGAAAATTATAGTTTTACATGTCACAGTCTTGGCAAAGACCTGCATGTCAATCCAAAGGCGCATGAGTAAATGCAGGGTGGATTCTTTTTTAATTTCAGATGATATGAGACTCAAAAATAGACCACAAAGTCCTAATATAGAAAGTTACATAATCATATACTTGGTGTTTTGAGACCCCACTTGGATGAACTGCATTCTAGATATCAACATAATAAGAAGCTATGTAAAATTATTTTATTGTCACTTGATTTTAACATAGAAAAATAAGAGTGAAAATACATTCAGAATCTATTTGGAAATCAAGGAAGCACAATACATGGGTTGTTGTGTTCATTTTATGATAATATGAATCAAGGTTTGTTATCCAAGTTTTAATTAATTATGAATTCAGAACTTCATCTACTATTTGGAATGTTGATATTTAAAACTCACCTATATGCTAAGAAAGAACATTTGATGAATAAATTTATTGTTAATTTTGTATTATTCCAACAAAGCATATATAGGAAAGGTCCATGTACCCCCACGATCAATTACTTTTTGCTAGGAAGTGTCACTCTTTTAACTACCCTTTATCTTTTAATTCTCTAATGGGATTTTTCTTTTAGTTTTTTCCTCCCTTACGTAGGATTATTTCCCCCACCTACTACCTAACAAGTTTCACCCAAATTCTCAACTAACTTGATAGCCACAATTTGGAACCTTGCATACTTATACTTAGGTATTGATCATGATGATGCTTTGCATGTTGGTTATGATATACATGTACACTTAGAAAAGTTACTACGATCGACACCTCAGATATTATCCATGACTAGCTATTCTTGAAAGAGTCACTTACTCATATATTATCATGACTTTTGTTTTGAACTTTAAGAAATAACAATTGACAATTAGCAAAAAAGAATTATCTCACATCCCGGTGGGTTTGCTCCTTGTTAGCGTGAATCAAAAGAAAAACAATTGAATATCTAATCAAACATTTTATGCCACTTCTTAGTTGTGTTCTCATTCAGTAGAGGACTTTATATACTATAAAATTGAAGAAGGGTGCTCAACTTTTGAAATATAAATTTACAAAAAATAGGAAAGGATTAGTGTCTTACTTGTAGGGAAAAAATTTTCCCGCATGAAGTTTACATTCTAGCTCCCATGCAACCAATTGTAAAGGATGCAAGAGAAATATATATACAAGATTCATCAACATATTTCACTACTTATATTTGAAATATAGTAATCCAAATATTACATCTGGATTGATATACTATGTCATTTAGACTTTGAATCGATATCTCTTTTGCTTATTTGATCAAGTGTTAGGTTTTTTTGATAGACCTTACTTTATCATGATGCTAGAAAAATAAGTATTTATTGATTATTTAATTAGTGCAATACAAGTCACAATAAAGGTTTAATGCACATCTGCCAATCTCAATGGCAATGATTTGTTGTGGGTTCTCAATAAATACTCAAGTACTATCTATATAAACTTGCTAATATATTTTTTTCATATGGATAAGATAATTGAATATTTGTAGTTTGGTACAAAATTTTCATGTTCTGTAGATACTAACATAAACATGTATAAGTTATTGATATTTCTTGCTATTTTTTAAATATTATACAGTGGGAAAAAGGAATTAAGATCGGGAAATATTTGACTATCCAGGAATCATGTGACACATACACCAACGAATGTTTGCTAGTTTTGAAAACAACTGCTTTGTTAACAATACTTGTGTATGTTATTGTAAAGAAAGGCTTTTAGAAAGCCACTTTGTCATAGTTTCAGTTGTAAGAAATGCACTAAACAATGAAAATTCTCAGTAGAACTTATCAATATATATATTGCATATTAATCTTATTTCTATTTTTCAATTATGTACCACTTAAATTCTTTATGTTGAAGATTCATCTTGCCTATCAATCAGTAATGCAATAACCAAAATCATTTAGTTCTGTATTATATCCTTCATCAAAGTGTAAACATTCATCTATAGAATTTAGCCCTATAGTTGAATCATATAACTTCTTCACATACTTGAGATACTTCATGCTTCCTATTAAATATGCATTGCGTACATATGTGAATATTATTTTTCCTTAAACTCACTAAAAGAACATAAAATGGAAATGTCTAGAACCAACTCATTATAAGAATTGATATGATCCCAAAGATTATATTACAAACAGATAATACAATGTATGAAGGTACTATCTAGGAAAGTGATATCTTTCTTACACGACGTGCAAAAGTTGGGACCAACAATATAATAAGTAGTACGCCCACAACTTTTCCTTCATATCTAAATATTAATGTGATTCATTCTAATATTTCTTTGTGCCTATCTTAAAATGCTTATTCATTTTACTATTTATATTGATTTGTGTCACAAGGAATAGAAATATGATCTTAAAAAATTCTAACTAACCAAGATGATATACATTATTTAAGCATCTATATTTGCTTCTATATACCTATATTACGTGTCAGTTATTAGTACATGTATAAGTACAAAATTGTGAAGCTCATACATTGGATGGGTTTTGCCTAGTATGCAATGATCAAACTTGCGTTCATATATCAATTTGGGATGATTTCACTACAAATTCATGATATAATAAAAACTAATCATACTCAGTGTATAATTAGAGTTTATGTGGAAAGGAAGCTTCGTTCAAACTCGAATTTATTTTTTGGGGTAATCATGTGAAATTTCAAATATGGAAAAAATGATTGAGAGAAGAGAGTGAGATATTGGAAGCAGAGGATATTGAGTATATTAGAATGTTATCTATGAGCTAGAAGCTCTGGCGATAGATCGTGTGATTAGGTTTCCAGTCTTTCGCCTGTCCAGCTTGGGGGAGGGGTTGGACCGCCGGCGTGCGCCGCCCACTCCCCCCGAGCCTCTCTTTTCATCTTGTGTCTACTAGTGGTGGCTCTTGGTGGAGCTCGACTTCCTTCTGTCCTACCTCCTGCCCTCCTTTGCCTTCCATTGGTGTTTCGAGCGTCAAGGCCTTGGCTTGTAGATCATCCTGGCATAAGTAATAGGAGCTTTCTTCGACCACAATTTCAGATCGTGGTTGCCGATAGAAGGGGGTAGTTAGGCAGAAGGCTGGAAGGATCACCTTTGGGTTCGCTTCTTGGCAGTGCGGGTCACTTTTCCCCTTCTTCGCTTGTTTTCTTTTGTTTAGGTTTCTGTTGGTTTCTGAATACGGGTTCTAGTCCTTCCATTGTGAAGGCTTCTGAGCTCTGGGTTCCCCTAGTGTTTCGGCCCCGTTTTTTTCTCGTTCTGTGTTGGCTTGTTTAGCCAGTGGTTCTGGCAGTTTATCTGCCTATTTTTCACTGCTAGTCGGCATTTTATCTGCCGTGCTTTGCTGCGACCTCTCTTTGGCAGAGCGATGAGATATTTAGCTATGACTAGATGTCATCTTTACTTTGGATTGATCTTACTACTCAGTTGTATGGCTTCGTTTGAGTTGATATACGTACGAGCATAATACCGTCTTGTTCCAGCCCCTCTACCACTACTCGATGCTCAGGTTGAAGGAATTGTTCATGAAAAACTACTTAAGACAGCCTCAAGGAAGAAGAATCAATGTAGAAATGTCTCTCTCTCATTCCAATATGAGTTGTAATGCCCTTGGGTTACTGAACGTGATGTTTGTATGTTCTGTTTGTATCTTTCTTCCCAATTGTAGATGTTGTATGGCTAACAAGTAATGAATCGATCATTTTGCTCTCAAAGAATTGGAAGCAGAGCAAAATTCTTTGACTGAGAAAATGCAAATCATTTGCAAACAAACATAATGGAGTTCCCTTCTTATTATTAATATTCAAAAGAGTAATACTGAACACAAATTATTATTCAAGAACAAAGTAATATTCAACACAAAATATAATGCTTGAGGATCGTCAAGAAAGTGTATAGAGGGAATACAAGTCAAATAAAATCGTGAACAATAAGAACACAATAAGAGAAGCATGCAGCTAGCAGACATGGATGGATGTTAATCGTGTTTAGGTTAATGATTGCCCAATGTTGTCATTCATTGAGTGTTCACTACTACAGAAACAACCTTTGGCGTCGGTCTTTTAACCCCATTTGGCGTCGGTTTCCGACCGACGCCTATGTGGGCGCCGCTAAAGGTCGAACACTTCGGCGTCGGTTTTTTAACCGACACCTATTTAACCTATAGGCGTCGGTCTTTTAGTAGATAACCGACGCCAAAAGGGTTCGCGCCACAGAAAATGGCATCATCTAGGGCACTTTCTGCGTCGGTGATTTACTAAAAGACCGACGCCTATATTCCATGTAGCGTCGGTCTTTTAGTAGATAACCGACGCATAAAGTGTCCTAGATGACGCCATTTTCTGTGGCGCGAACCCTTTTGGCGTCGGTTATATACCAAAAGACCGACGCCTGATTGTTTAAATAGGCTTCGGTTCGATACGAATATCCGACGCCATTTCCAGGACTGCTTTGGCCACATCAGGCGTCGGTTATCTATACATAACCGACGCTGTAGGTCTTTGCTGATGGTTTTCTATAAATAACCGACGCCTATTTATATATATATTTTTGTTCATATCAGTTTGCAGGCCTGCTGTGGCTGGTCAGCAGGATGAGAACTTGCAGTTCAGTTTTCTGAACTGCAGGTTTACGACATCCATTGATATCATCCTACAAACAGGTCGCAAACCTGCAAAAGTCACAAGGAAAATTTCACACAAGTACATACATTCAGACATCAATTCAATTCTCACATTCACACATATAGAAACATTCAAATAAATGTATTAACATTCAGAAATATTCATTTACAAAGTATCATTCATTATCGCTATCAACATCCCAATTATATCTTACAGTTGCCACTGCTTGTATGGCTTTTGCCCATTCTTCTCTTACTTCATTTAATGCTTCCATCGTATATGGAGCATGTATATTTTTTAAGCGTTTACCTATAGTGTGGTCAGTTTTAAACACCTGCAAAGAGAATGATGTATATATATAAGTAATAATATAAAAATAAGATTGATATATTTCATACTAACTAATGAGACTATATATAATACCTCATGTATGCTATCGATGTCCAATGCGGCATGTTTGATAATCATCTGCATAAATCGCATCACATAGTATGCGCATGCCCAACCATTGTCTTGTGTAGCACACTATAAATTGAAACATACAAAATAATACAACTAAGCACAATTCACATCAATGATATATACATTGGAGTCGGGGAGTCGGGAACTTACTTGTACGTTCCTCCAAATTTATTGGCTGGTTCTTTTTCCTTGGGACCATTCCTCCAACCTTTTTGAATGCATCTAAACCCAATACATATTATACACTTACATCCTAAGTGAGATTAGGTGTTCAAGAACAGTCCCAAACCGGGCACTATCCAAGATTTACTCCTAATGAGTCAATCTTGGACGGGTTTCTAGGCCAACAAACACAATAATAGATATCTACAATGAAGCCGGACTCCATACAAATAGTATATAATTTAGTGATTGTTCATTCTAATTTATACCAATCTACAAGTAATATAAAAAACAATGATTGTTCACATTCTAGGCCAACAAACACATGTGATGTCATTCTTATATATAATAAATGTGTACCACCTATCCCATCCTTGAACACCTAATCTCACTAGTAAGTGTATAATGTGTATTGGGTTTTCAAGAAAATTTCGGCAGCATTTCCCCGCTGTTCTCTAAGTACATATGTACTTAGAGAACAAACGGGGAAATGCTACCAAAATTTTCTCGAAAACCCAATACACATTATACACTTCCATCCTAAGTGAGATTAGGTGTTCAAGAACAGTCCCAAACCGGGGACTATCCAAGATTTACTCCTAATGAGTCAATCTTGGACGGGTTTCTAGGCCAACAAACACAATAATAGATATCTACAATGAAGCCGGACTCCATACAAACAGTATATAATTTAGTGATTGTTCATTCTAATTTATACCAATGTACAAGTAATATAAAAAACAATGATTGTTCACATTCTAGGCCAACAAACACATGTGATGTCATTCTTATATATAATAAATGTGTACCACCTATCCCATCCTTGAACACCTAATCTCACTAGTAAGTGTATAATGTGTATTGGGTTTTCGAGAAAATTTCGGCAGCATTTCCCCGCTGTTCTCTAAGTACATATGTACTTAGAGAACAAACGGGGAAATGCTACCAAAATTTTCTCGAAAACCCAATACACATTATACACTTACATCCTAAGTGAGATTAGGTGTTCAAGAACAGGCCCAAACCGGGGACTATCCAAGATTTACTCCTAATGAGTCAATCTTGGACGGGTTTCTCGGCCAACAAACACAATAATAGATATCTATAATGAAGCCGGACTCCATACAAACAATATATAATTTAGTGATTGTTCATTCTAATTTATACCAATGTACAAGTAATATAAATAACAATGATTGTTCACATTCTAGGCCAACAAACACATGTGATGTCATTCTTATATATAATAAATGTGTACCACCTATCCCATCCTTGAACACCTAATCTCACTAGTAAGTGTATAATGTGTATTGGGTTTTCGAGAAAATTTCGGCAGCATTTCCCCGCTGTTCTCTAAGTACATATGTACTTAGAGAACAAACGGGGAAATGCTACCAAAATTTTCTCGAAAACCCAATACACATTATACACTTACATCCTAAGTGAGATTAGGTGTTCAAGAACAGTCCCAAACCGGGGACTATCCAAGATTTACTCCTAATGGGTCAATCTTGGACGAGTTTCTAGGCCAACAAACACAATAATAGATATCTACAATGAAGCCGGACTCCATACAAACAGTATATAATTTAGTGATTGTTCATTCTAATTTATACCAATGTACAAGTAATATAAAGAACAATGATTGTTGACTTTCTAGGCCAACAAACACATGTGATGTCATTCTTATATAATAAATGTGTACCACCTATCCCATCCTTGAACACCTAATCTCACTAGTAAGTGTATAATGTGTATTGGGTTTTCAAGAAAATTTCGGCACCATTTCCCCGCTGTTCTCTAAGTACATATGTACTTAGAGAACAAACGGGGAAATGCTACCAAAATTATCTCGAAAACCCAATACACATTATACACTTACATCCTAAGTGAGATTAGGTGTTCAAGAACAGTCCCAAACCGGGGACTATCTAAGATTTACTCCTAATGAGTCAATCTTGGACGGGTTTCTAGGCCAACAAACACAATAATAGATATCTACAATGAAGCCGGACTCCATACAAATAGTATATAATTTAGTGATTGTTCATTCTAATTTATACCAATGTACAAGTAATATAAAGAACAATGATTGTTGACTTTCTAGGCCAACAAACACATGTGATGTCATTCTTATATAATAAATGTGTACCACCTATAACAAACACATTATCCAACATTAGGTTCAACACTTGAAACATACATTCGTTTTCAACATAAAAAATTTGTATCATTAGGGTCCAACATGTGGATTATATGGGACATACACATCAAGGTGGTCATAAGGGAGGATATTTCCTTATTTATGAGTAAGCGATATAAGATTAAGATCCATATAAAAATTAGGGCAGAAGTAAGAAATAAATCTTCTTTAGGATACAATAGACCCTTATGGATGTATTTAGGGTCATAGGTACCATCATAGAACAAAAGGGGTACACTCTAGGATTTAAGATCACACTACATCATGTATTTTATACAAAATTACATGTATGTGTATATAAAAAATATATTTATAAGGAACTTCTATACATATCTAATCAACAAATCAGTAATTAACTAAGTATTCATCAATACTTACTATTAATCAGTATCTCTAATCATTAAAATCGGCAAGCATATCAGTAATTGTAAATAACAAACTATGAATTGTTGAATTAAAGGAATCACTAAAGTAATACTAACCAGTAGTACCAATCATTAATCACTGAAAGCAGCAAGGAAATCAGTAAAACTAATCATGCATTACTAGTATATAAGGAAACCAGTAATACCAATCATTAATCACTGAAAGCAGCAAGGAAATCAGTAAAACTAATCATGCATTACTAGTATATAAGGAAACCAGTAGTACCAATCATTAATCACTGAAAGCAGCTTACATACCTTTTCCAGCAGTGGTGGTCGAAGCAGGAAGAAGGGGGTGGCGCCGGGCGTGAGCAGGAAGAAAGGAGCTAGGGCGGCGGTGGGCAGGCAGGTGGGCATGCAGGTGGGCACCAGGCGTGGCGGCGGCGCCGGTTCTCAGGCATGGCGGCGGCGTAGGCGGTTGGAGCAGCAGGGCGGGCAGCAGGGGCGGCGGAGAAGAAACGCGCCGGAGAGGGGCGCCAGAGAGGGGACGCCGGAGATGGGCCGCCGGAGAGAAGCGCCGGAGAAAAACTAGCAGCAGCAGCAGAGAAATCGACGGAGAAATCGCCGCAACAGGGAAATAGGGTAGCAATGAAACAGAAGAAAGGGGAAGAGTCGGGCGATCGCGGGTTATAAGTTCCCAAATAGCGTCGGTTGTTTACAACAACCGACGCCTAAATAGCTTTAGCGTCGGTTGTTTGCAACAACCGACGTCCAATTGGACGATATTTTCATGAAAATGTTTGGCGGGAACCACCTTCAGCGTCGGTTATACAAGGATAACCGACGCTGAAAGTGACATTTTCGGCGCAAATTTTCATCGCACATAGGCGTCGGTTTTCTAGGTATATAACCGACGCTGACAATGACACTATTTTTTTATCGAAAAATGGATTTCGCGGGTGACTTTAAGCGTCAGTTTTTTATAAACAACCGACGCTTAATACAAAGCGGTACCCGTGTCTGGCTGGTCTTCGAATATAGGCGTCGGTTTGCTTAAACAACCGACGCCTTATATGATAGGCGTCGGTTTTCCTTAATAACCGACGCCCAGAAAAGCGACACTGAATGCTATTTCTGTAGTAGTGGTTGGTATTTATACCGAACACTGTAATACAAAGACGGGCTAAATCCCATGGGCCTTTCGGCTAATACACAGGGAATACCCCCCTCCAGTTGGAGGGGACGCGGTCAAGTCAGACACAACAAACTTGCCACGAAGATAAAGAAATTGAACACTGGCTAAGGATTTGGTAAAGATGTCAGCTAACTGTTCCGTAGTGGAAACATGAGTAGGGGCGATAAGACGAGCTTGAATTGCATCCCGGACAAAATGACAATAAATTTCAATGTGGTTCGTATGCTCATGAAACACGAGGTTATGTGCAATATGTAGTGCGGATTGGCTATCATAGTGCAAAGAAATAGGTGTGGACTATTTGACGCCAAGGCTGAGGAGGAGGCCTTTGAGCCATTTAAGCTCACAGGTGACAACTACTAGTGATCGATACTCAACTTCATCTGAAGAGTGAGAAACTGTATGTTGCTTCTTAGTTTTCCATGAGACCGGAGAGCCTCCCAAAAATACCAACCAACCAGTAAGAGAGCGGCAAGTCAGAGGGCACGCTGCCCAATCAGAGTCACACCAACCACTATGTTCAAGGTTACAAGTGGAAGGGAGAAAAATACCTTGTCCAGGTGTGCATTTCAAATAACGTAAGGTCCCGTTTGGGACAGCGATTTAGAATCATGGCAATGTCTATGTAAAAGATAATGTATGATGCTGACGAAGCAACATCCTCATGTATTTGGTACACCTAATCACGATATTCATGAAGTCCGCCGAAATTGGCATGTTTTTCAACTCATGCGGAGGACTCAGCCTGCTAGGTGCGTCAGACGGTTCCCCATTGTCCTCCAGCTGGTAGTCGGCAACATTTAGATCTGACAATGTTGGCTGAAATACCAGACACTATAAGTTTATAGAGTAAACTGCAGCATTTGCAACCACCTTACCCAAACACGAAGTGCAACATCATGGTGGTCCTGTCGAGGCTCTTGCATGAATTGCGACAGAATTTGGACCGGGTAGGTAAGGTCCGGACGTGTGCCACCCAAATAAATGAGGCAACCAACTAGGCACTAGTAGGCCGAGGGATCAATGAGGAGCGGGCCAGTGGCTCAAGCCTAATTGTGGTTCTGCTCAAGGGGAGAGTGCGCCGATTTTGATTCAAAAAGACCCGCGTCAGAGATGACATCAAGAGCATATTTACACTCACATAGAAAAATGCCAGATTTGTTTCGAGCAACCTCAATACCCAAAAAATATTTCAGCATACCTAGGTCCTTCATATAAAAACACGAGCCAAGATACACCTTAAACAGAGAGAGTGCAGCAGAATTGTTCCCAGAGATGATCAGGTCGTCAACAAACCGTCAGCTGTGAAGCTTTCCGCATCACTATCAGTGGTGGAGTTGAACAAGCAGAGCCGACAGTCTGCCACTAGCAAGGAAGTGGTCCTATAATTGACCTCCCCTCCAAAAAATTGCATCTCAATCCCAGGCGTAGTTTGTGTGTTTACAAATCATGGCAGCTAGGTCCTTGTGGATCCTTCAACATTGAAACACACATTAGGGAATAAGCGTGTGATGCACTCATTTTCGGACAGATGATACAATGTATGATGACACTATCTGGGAAAGTGGTATCTTTCATATGTGACATGTAAAATTTGGGACCAGTAGTACGGCCACAATTTTGTCTTCATGCTTAAATATTAATGTGATCCATTCTAATATGGAGTAAAAACCAAAATAGCACGGTTTAATAAAAATATTGACATATATAGCATCAAAACTTATTCCTGAAAATAGCCCAGTTTGGTACAAAAACGTCAGAACTGTTGGCGTTTTAATAGGCCAGGAACCAAAAATGTCAAGAATTGGGCGTTTTATATGAAAAGCGCCAAGAATTTGACGTTTTAAATAGAAAGCGCCAAGAATTGGGCGTTTTATATGGAAAGCGCCAAAAATTGTGCGCTTTAGCCCGAAAGCGCCACGAAGATGGCGTTTTTATGTGAATGAAGATGGCGCTTTCAATTATGAGGAATATGATAAAGGGAGTGTCCGAAGCATGCAAGCCGTCGTTGATCAGCTCAAGGCCTCTCTGTCCCTTTCTCTCATCCCCTTCTTCCCTCTTGCGGGCCGGCTAGCCATCACCTCTAGTGAGGACTGCAAGGGCACCTTAACGTATCTTGACTACAGTGACCAGGGAGCCGAGTTCACCCTCGTCGTCGCCGACGGAGTGACAGTGGCAGACGTGATTGCCCAGGGAGACGACATCCCTCGACACCTGATCAGGAGCTTCTTCCCGATGGATTTGGCTATGAACCACGATGGCCATGTTGTGCCGCTTCTTGCTGTTCAACTCACAGAGCTGGTCGACAGAATGTTTCTTGGGTGCTCTCTTAACCACATCCTCGTTGATGGCACCTCTTTTTGGCACTTCTTTAACACCTGGGCCGAGATGTGCATGGATCATCTTAAGGGAGAAGAACTGGAGGAAGCAGCTGGAGGTCAAATGATCAGCCGACCTCCAGTTCATGACCGCTGGTTCTTTGAAGGCCAGAACAACTCTATCCAGATGCCATTCACCCATCCCGATAAGTACATCCAGAGGTTTGGCTACCCGCTTCATCTCCGGGAGAGGCTGTTCCACTTCTCGCCAAAGGACATGGCAGCTCTCAAGGCCAGAGCTAACAGAGGCCATGGTGATGCAGCTCCTGCTGCTGTTGCTGACAATATCGTTGTCTCTTCATTCCAGGCTCTCTGCGCTCTCGTCTGGCGCACCGTAACACGTGCTCGCCGCTTGTCGGTGGACCACCCGACTAGCTTCAGCCGTTCCATTGAAAACCGGAGAAGGCTACAACCACCGTTGTCGCCAGACTAGACTACTTCGGCAACTCCGTCCACCGCGTAGCCAACACGACATCCACTGCTGAGCTCCTCTCCCACGACCTCCGCTGGGCCGCTCTCCTTCTCAACCGCACTATCGTGGCCCACACTCAGCGCCATCTTCCTGGTGTGTTCACATAAAAACGCCATCTTCCTGGCGCTTTCGGGCTAAAGCTCCCAATTTTTTGCGCTTTCCATATAAAACGCCCAATTCTTGGCGCTTTCCATATAAAACGTCAAATTCTTGGCGCTTTCTATATAAAATGCCCAATTCTTGGCGCTTTTGGTTCCTGACCCATTAAAACGCCAACAGTTCTGACATTTTTGTACCAAACTGGGCTATTTTCTGGACGAAGTTTGTAATGATGCTATATATGTCAATATTTTTATTAAACCGTGCTATTTTGGTTTTTACTCCTTCTAATATTTCTTTGCCCCTATCCGAAAGAGTAATGATATATATCACATTACAAACACCAACAGTCCCACCCCAACCTAGGGACCTGCAGTAGTCATTAAGTCATGTCGATCGTGCATGGTCCCGAGGAGACACACTCGCATAGTGTTGGAAAAAAAATAAGGACAATAAAAACTAACCCACCCCAAGTCTCTCTCTCTCTTTTTAACGTGACTCTCTCCCCACCCAGCCACCGTCACGACAAAGTAACTCATCCAACAAAAAAGTAATTGTGTAATGTATAACGTAACTTATTGAACTATGAAAGTAACACAGCAAACCAAAAGGTAACTATGTAAATTACAGTGTAAATATCAAAAGCACTTGTTATGTTTTTTTTTGGTGAAAGCATCATATCTCCAGGTGAGTCTAGCACGGCCGTGGTGGATACCACGATGGTGTGAGGGGAGATGATGGTGGTCGTGGTACACAAACATGCCCGTTCTTCAGTGCGGACATGGTATTATCAAGGATGAAGATAACAAAGATTCATATTTCTATTTATTAAGTAATTATGTTGACCTTTATGTAATTATATGAACTATAAAGTAACAGGAACAGCTAAAAAGTAAGTGGTGCCACTACTACAGAAATAGCATTCAATGTCACTTTTCTGGGCGTCGGTTATTAAGGAAAACCGACGCCTTATATGTTAGGCATCGGTTTTTTAAGCAAACAGACGTCTATATTCAAAGACCAGCCAGACACGGGTACCGCTTTGTATTCAGCGTCGGTGGTTTATAACAAACTGACGCTGAAAGTCGGCCGCGAAATCCAAATTTAGATCAAAAAAAAATAGTGTCATTGTCAGCGTCGGTCATGTAGGTATACACCGACGCCTATGTGCGATGAAAATTTGCGCAAAAAGTGTCACTTTCAGCGTCGGTTATCCTTTTATAACCGACGCTGAAGGTGGTTCCCGCCAAACAATTTCGTGAAAATATCGTCCAATTGGACGTCGGTTGTTGCAAACAACCGACGCTAAAGATGTTTAGGCGTCGGTGGATGCAAACAACCGACACTATATGGGAACTTATACTCCGCGATCGCCCGACTCTTCCTCTTTCTTCTGTTTCATTGCGAGCAATTACCCTATTTCTCTGCTGCCGGCGATTTCTCTCCGGCGATTTCTTCTCCAGTGCCATTTCTCCGGCTATTTCTTCACCGGCGCCCCCTTCTACGGCGCCCCCTTCTCCACCACCACTCCTCCTTCTCCGCGCCCCCTTCTCCGCCGCCCCTACTGCCCGCCCCTGCTGCCTGCCCCTGCTGCTCCAAGCGCCTGAGGCCGCCGCCACGCCTGACTCTTCGGCGCCGCCTGGTGCTTTTCCACGGTCGTCGCGCCGCCGCAACCACCGCCAGAGCCACCGGAGCTGCTAGCTGCTCCTCCACCACCGTCGCTGCTAGCTACTTCTCCAGCCAGAGCCACCGGAGCCTCTGCCTTCTTCCCTCTGACAAGGTTGGTCTTCCCGCTGCTAGCTGCTCTGCTTTTTTATGCATCGATCAAATTGTTGTGATAAAAATGCATGTAATGTATTTGATTAGAGTTAATCTAATCTGGATGTTCATAATAATGGTATGTTAAATATGATGATTAGGGATAAATATAATGTCTAGTACACAAATATTAGATGATATTCAAGAAAACCCTAGTTTGATGAGCATGTTGTTAATCATGTTAATTATGATTCTTCTATATATTCTGATGTCATTATATAATTATGTGATCCCAACATATTAAATTGAATTAGAATGATTTCATGAATTATAGAGTTTTAAAGTTGATAAACATGTACATGCAGAAATAGGGTTATTAAACCAATGGTTATAACATAGTATGATCTTAATCTGATCTGGATGTTCATAATAATGTAGTATGTTAAATATGATGATTAGGGATACATATAATGTCTAGTAAAGATTCCTAGACCTTTTGTTTGAAACTATTGATTTCTTGATTTATTATTTAATAATGCTCTATTGATTAGGATTAACCATGTTGCCTGTACTTTATAGACATTTATTATATATAAGAATGACAACACATGTATTTGTTGGCCTAGAAACCCGTCCAAGATTGGCTCATTAGGAGTAAATCTTGGATAGTCCCCGGTTTGGGACTGTTCTTGAACACCTAATCTCACTTAGGATGTAAGTGTATAATGTGTATTGGGTTTTCGAGAAAATTTCAGTAGCATTTCCCCGTTTGTTCTCTAAGTACATATGTACTTAGAGAACAGCGGGGAAATGCTGCCGAAATTTTCTTGAAAACCCAATACACATTATACACTTACTAGTGAGATTAGGTGTTCAAGGATGGGATAGGTGGTACACATTTATTATATATATAAGAATGACATCACATGTGTTTGTTGGCCTAGAATGTGAACAATCATTGTTTTTTATATTACTTGTACATTGATATAAATTAGAATGAACAATCACTAAATTATATACTGTTTGTATGGAGTCCGGCTTCATTGTAGATATCTATTATTGTGTTTGTTGGCCTAGAAACCCGTCCAAAATTTACTCATTAGGAGTAAATCTTGGATAGTCCCCGGTTTGGGATTGTTCTTGAACACCTAATCTCACTTAGGATGTAAGTGTATAATGTGTATTGGGTTTTCGAGAAAATTTTGGTAGCATTTCCCCGTTTGTTCTCTAAGTACATATGTACTTAGAGAACAGTGGGGAAATGCTGCCGAAATTTTCTTGAAAACCCAATACACATTATACACTTACTAGTGAGATTAGGTGTTCAAGGATGGGATAGGTGGTACACATTTATTATATATAAGAATGACATGAAATGTGTTTGTTGGCCTAGAATGTGAACAATCATTGTTTTTTATATTACTTATACATTGAAGGATTGCTAATTGATAAAAGATCACAATTTTAGAGACATGTATGTTTATACAAATGCTAAATGTTTTCCTTATTCTAGTTGATACAAATGCTAAATGTTTTCCTTTTTAATGAAATTTTCAGATGGCTCACCATGATGAGAATGATGTCCATGATGAGCATGAAGTCAATGATGAGCATGCTGTCCATGACGAGCATGACGAGGATACCAACATAAGTTCTAAAAACATATCCCGTATTTCTATAAAATTCATTATCTTCTAGTTATGTCATATATCCTGTATTTCTATATTGGCTTAATTCGGTGTGTTTATTTTTGTCAAATTTTAGGTTGATGCTGCACAGCTACCCACTGAAGCAATTGAGCAACTTGATGCGCAGCAACAAAAACTTAACAAGAAAAGGGGTATCACTCTGTTGAAAAAGTTACTTGCGCTGAGTGGCAGTGGATCCAAATTGGTTGTGGAGTTTGATAATGGAGGGAATGCAATTGGAGTGAACCGCAATAATTTTATAAACTATCTTGGGGTTGTCACTCGAAGCCATTGTGGTGTTAAATATGATAATTGGCATAAAGTTCCTCAGGCGAAGAAAGACTTGATATGGAAAGATTTATGCGTGAGTTATTATTATTTGCAATTCTATTTTGTAGATTACAAATTCTATTATTTGCAATTATATTTTTGGTACTAGTTAATAACATTTCTATTTTACAGAATCTGTTTGCATTGGATGAGATGTTGCATCGTAAAAGTGTGATGCAACGCGCTGGAAAGATGCTTAGGAATTACAGGACAAATCTGAACAGAGAATACATAAGACAGGGTGATAAGAAGAAGAAGTCAGCCCTTGAACAATGGAACTTCTTGGACAAAGAAGATTGGGACAATTTTGTTGCTTCAAGAAAATCTGAAGAATTCAAGGTATTAGGCGTCACTCCCATTTTAATTAATATACATTGTATTCACCTATTCAAGATTAAGATTTAGTGCTACTAACGTAATTATAAATGTGCATACTAACTAGGCCCTCAGTGACGCACAAAAAGCAAGGCGTGCACTGAATGTACATGACCATACTATGGGTCCAAAAGGCTATGCAAGCGTTCGCCAAAGACTACAGGCGGAGTCTGCGGCTACTCAGGAGTCTGCGACTACTCAGGAGTCTGCAGCCACACCCTTCCCTCGCCATGATATCTGGATAGCTGGCAGGAAAAACAAGAAGGGTGAAATAAAGAAGCCCGAAACTGCTGAGGCGGCTGCAAAAATGGTAAAATACAACTCTTAGAGCAATCATTTGAATATTGATTATTTGTGGTGTTAACTTACCAATTTTTGTTTATGGTTATTAGCGGGAGCTGCACGAGCAGAGAAAACAAGGCACGTTCATCCCTCAGGGCACAAGGGATGAATTGACAGTTGCTCTGGGTAACCCAGAGCATCCTGGACGTGTTAGAGGTGCCGGCGCTGGTGTGGGCATCAAAGCATTCTTTGGGCCATCCCAGCGCAAACCCAGAGCGGGACTTTCTCAAGAAGAGGTAACATATATATTCTATTTTTATAATGTTACTGCAAAAGGAAATTCATTAATAAAAAGCTAATATTTGTTTTATCCATGTATAGGAGAATAAGAGAGTCGAGGATATAGTTGCTAAGAAGCTCAACGATGTGGTTGCTGAGAAGGTCAAGGAAGAATTGTTGCGGTGGCAGACATCTCAGGCTTCCAATTAGCCTATGCCGACCCACTCTTCTCCTGGTGCACAGACTGCAAGTAATCCTGGAGACCCATCGCCTAACACGTCTGCTGTAAGTATTGTTTATGACATTGTAGCTAGTCTTTTCAAGATGATATGTTTTCAAGATGATATGTATATATGTATAACATTCTTTACGTAAATTTGTAGGCATTGAAGCCATGCCGCTTAAGAATGGAAAACTATGTTGTTGCAGAGGCGCAAGCTTACCAGTCCCTTCCTGGGGCAACGTTTCATGGGAGTCCAATGCCGCAGGGCTACATTCGTGTGAGCCCGATACATGTATTACCCGATTGGAGGGAAGTTGCGTTGCCATATGCCCACCCAGATATTGATACACTTGGTGACGCAGAAAGCGGGGTCATATTGTGGCCCAAAGCAGATGTCCTCTACACGACTGAAATTGTAAGATAAATTTACATTGATTTAGACTGTTAATGTGTATATATGATGTCAACTGATCTGAAATTATATATACAGGTTAAAAAGAAGACACCAGGAGCACCTAGGCCTCCACCTCCAATTCCCGCATTACCAACTTGGGTTCCAACTGACCTACAATACCCGTTAGGTCCTGCTTGTAGGGGAATGGCATGTTGGCTACGGGCACATAATATACTTTGCCCTATAATTGTTTCTTTAGATGCAGATTATGCAGGTCAATCATACGACAGCTCTTTATTTATACAAGATATTATTGAGCTGTTTATGTATGAATGGTTGAATACATCAATGATAGAGACATGGATAAGGTGAGATCTTGTTTATACATCCATATACCTTGTGTAAGATCCGGTGATCTAGTTTCTTATATATTAATGCATACGTCTATATGTTTTGCAGCTACTTAATCGAAGATCATTGCAAACAATTTGCATATGATCATGTGGGAATTTTGATTCCATCATTGATTAGTATGGTAGCTAAAGACCCTGATAGTGTTCAACAATACTGTATAGATGCTTTTACAATTTTTGGTCATCAAATGAAGACGATAATAATAGCTCCATTCAATGTCAAGTAAGTTTGCTTTATTTATAATTTGGACTTAAGAAAATTCCATTATTATTTTGCATTTTGAGTTATTAATTGTTAACTTTTTACCTCTAGTGGTAGACATTGGGAGTTACTAGTTATTGTCCCCGGGACGTTCACTGTTTATTATCTAGATCCCGCAGGAAGTACATTAAACACTAAAATTGGACACGTAATGAGAATGGCATTATTCTGGTGAGAAATATTTCATTTTTTATATCCATTAACATCTTTTATTACATTACTATTTACTTATGCAACTTAGTGTGTTATATTAACATGTAGGGGTTTAGATGCATTCAAAAATGCTGGAGGAAAGGTCCCAAGGAAAAAGAACCAGCCATTGTCTTGGGAGAACGTAAAAGTAAGTTCCCGACTCCCCGACTCCAATGTATATATTATTGATGTGAATTGTGCTTAGTTGTATTAATTTGTATGTTTCAATTTATAGTGTGCTACACAAGACAATGGCTGGGCATGCGCATACTATGTGATGTGATTTATGCAGATGATTATCAAACATGCCGCATTGGACATCGATACCATACATGAGGTATTATATATAGTCTCATTAGTTAGTATGAAATATATCAATCTTATTTTTATATTATTACTTATATATATACATCATTCTCTTTGCAGGTGTTTAAAACTGACCACACTATAGGCAAACGCTTAAAAAATGTACATGCTCCATATACGAGGGAATCATTAAATGAAGTAAGAGAAGAATGGGCAATAGCTGTACAAACAGTGGCAACTGTAAGATATAATTGGGATGTTGATAGTGATGATGAATGATACTTTGTAAATGAATGTTTCTGAATGTTAAAACATGTATTTGAATGATTCTATATGTGTGAACGTGACAATTGAATTGATGTCTGAATGTATCTACTTGTGTGAATCTTTTTATGTTAATTTTGCAGGTTTGTGGCCTGTTTGTAGGTTGATATCAATGGATGTCGTAAACCTGCAGTTCAGAAAACTGAACTGCAGGTTCTCATCCTGCTGACCAGCCACAGCAGGCCTGCAAACAGATTTATAAAAAAAAAAATAGATATAGGCGTCGGTTATTTACCGATAACCGTCAGCACAGACTTACCGCGTTGGTGTTTTATAAAACACCGACGCCAAAAGTGTTCGCGCTACAGGAAATAAGAGTCATCTAGGACACTTTTCTGCGTCGGTGTTTTAGTATAAAACCGACGCAGAAAGCATCCTAGATGATGCCGTTTTATGTGGCGGGAACCCTTTTGGCGTCGGTCTTTTATAAAACACCGACGCCTTTATATTAAATAGGCGTCGGTTTTTTAACCGACGCTGAAGTGTCCACCCTTTTAGCGGCGCCCACATAGGCGTCGTTCAGAAACCGACGCCAAAGGGGGTTAAACAACCGACACTAAAAGGCACTTCTGTAGTAGTGTGCACACAAAACATTTCTTTTTGACACAGAGTAACTCTGAGGTAAAAAAAGTAACCTTCAAAAATACAAGTAAGTTAGTGATTACGTATAGGAGAATGACCCTAATTTTAAGCAAGGATTAATTTGTATCAAAAGGAATTCTGAAATATGATACTGATATAATGGAAATAGGAGACTAATTACAATATACATATAAAACATAAAATGGAAAAAATATCACAAAGCAAAAAAATTTTAGAGAATCTTTATAAAGGATTTAAATTCGATACAATTGCAGCTACATAGTAAAGAGTAAGAATAAAACTAAAGTCTAATCAAATGTCAATTAAAATTGTCACACAGTACATCTAATCCATTAGAATTACATCAAATTTTGACATGACTCACAAACTAAATAATTGGATAACATTAGAGTAAAACTAGTGAATAAATCAACTTCAGCAGCAACAATATCAGCAGTAGCAGTAAATCTGCAACATTAGCAAACCACAAATAGGAAGCCCATAGCAGACCACATCAACAGTAACAAAAAATCTGCAACTTCAAGAAGCCAAAAATAGGAAGCCCACAACAGTTGTAATAGTAGTACCAAAACATTCGAATAGAAGGAGCAGGGAGAACCATTACAGATCAACCAAGAAAAGTAAACTTATCAAGTCAGGAACACCATGGTCAAGAAAACATATATCTGTGAATAGAAAAGGTAATCATGAGATTAGAATTATTTGGAATCTTCGTGGAGCTTTGAATCTCGAAATCCAACTAAAAATGGGATTAACAATTCCTTTCAATCTGATATTCAACGACACAATACAAAAATTAACTTTGGATTCTTTGCATAGAAGAATACTATCCTTTCCTCCTTTAGGAGCATCCAAATTAGTAAGGAAAAGAAGTAACATTCTTGTGCAATCTAGCATTACAAACCATCTAGCACCCCTCATGAATAATCGAGCTGACCATAAAGGTATTGGGATAGCCAGATCGAATACCTCTTAGGAATCCAAGGATCAAGCCATAGGAAAGTGCTGGCTCCATCGTCAATCTTGTAATATATCAACTGTCTAAACTCATCCAAAAGTCTCAGAAGTTGAGTGAAATACCAATAATGATGACTAGATAAGGTAATGTTCCAAAACTCTTCTTGTTGACACAAAGAGTAACTCTGAGGTACAAAAAGTAACCTTTGAAAATACAAGTAAGACAGTGATTAACTATAGGAGAATGAGCCTGATCTTAAGCACAGATTAATTTGTATCAAAAAGGAATTCTGAAATATGATACTAACATTTAACACAACAAACAAATTTTAGAGAATCTTTATAAAAGTTTTAAATTCGATACAATTGAAGATACATAGAAAAGAGTAACAATAAAACTAAAGGTTTACGACATCCATTGATATCAGCCTACAAACAGGCCGCAAACCTGCAAAAGTCACAAGCAAAATTCTACACAAGTACATACATTCAGACATCAATTCAATTCTCACATTCACACACATATAGAAACATTCAAATACATGTATTAACATTCAGAAATATTCATTTACATAGTATCATTCATTATCGCTATCAACATCCCAATTATATCTTACAGTTGCCACTGCTTGTATGGCTTTTGCCCATTCTTCTCTTACTTCATTTAATGCTTCCATCGTATATGGAGCATGTATATTTTTTAAACGTTTACCTGTAGTGTTGTCAGTTTTAAACACCTGCAAAGAGAATGATGTATATATATAAGTAATAATATAAAAATAATATAAGATTGATATATTGCATACTAACTAATGAGAATATATATAATACCTCATGTATGGTATCGATGTCCAATGCGGCATATTTGATAATCATCTGCATAAATCGCATCACATAGTATGCGCATGTCCATCCATTGTCTTGTGTAGCACACTATAAATTGAAACATACAAAATAATACAACTAAGCACAATTCACATCAATAATATATATATTTGAGTCGGGAACTTACTTGTACGTTCTGCCAATTTATTGGCTGGTTCTTTTTCCTTGGGACCGTTCCTCCAGCCTTTTTGAATGCATCTAAACCCCTACATGTTAATATAACACAATAAATTGCATAAGTAAATAGTAATGTAATAAAAGATGTTAACGGATATAAAAATGAAATATTTCTCACCAGAATAATGGCATTCTCATTACGTGTCCAATTTTAGTGTTCAATGTACTCCCCGCAGGATCTAGATAATAAACAGTGAATGTCCCGGGGACAATAACTAGTAACTCCCAATGTCTACCGCTAGAAGTAAGAAGTTAACAATTAATAACTCAAAATGCAAAATAAAAATGGAATTTTCTTAAGTCCAAATTATAAATAAAGTAAACTTACTTGACATTGAATGGAGCTATTATTATCGTCTTCTTTTGCTGACCAAAAATTGTAAAAGCATCTATACAGTATTGTTGAACATTATCAGGGTCTTTAGCTACCAAACTAATCAATGATGGAATCAAAAATCCCACATGATCAAATGCAAATTGTTTGCAATGATCTTCGACTAGGTAGCTGCAAAACATATAGGCGTATGCATTAATATATAAGAAACCAGATCACCGGATCTTACACAAGGTATATGGATGTATAAACAAGATCTCACCTTATCCATGTCTCTATCATTGATGTATTCAGCCAATCATACATAAACAGCTCAATAATATCTTGTATAAATAAAGAGCTATCGTATGATTGACCTGCATAATCTGCATCTAAAGAAATAATTATAGGGCAATGTACATTATGTGCCCGTAGCCAACATGCCATTCCCCTACAAGCAGGACCTAACGGGTATGTTAGGTCAGTTGGAACCCAATCGGGTAATGCGGGAAGTGGAAGTGGAGGCCTAGGTGCTCCTGGTGTCTTCTTTTTAACCTGTACATATAATTTCAGATCAGTTGACATCATATATACACATTAACAGTCTAAATCAATGTAAATTTATCTTACAATTTCAGTCGTGTAGACGACATCTGCTTTGGGCCACAATATCACCCCGCCTTCTGCATCAGCAAGTCTATCAATATCCGGGTGGGGATATGGCAATGTAGCTTCTCTCCAATCAGGTAACACACGTATCGGGCTCACACGAACGTAGCCCTGTGGCATTGGAGTCCCGTGAAACATTGCCCCAGGAAGGGACGGGTAAGCCTGCGCCTCTGCAACAACGTAGTCTTGCATTCTTAAGCGGCATGGCTTCAATGCCTACAAATTTACGTAAAGAATATTATACATATATACATATCATCTTGAAAACATAACAACTTGAAAAGACTAACTACAATGTCATAAACAATACTTACAGCAGACGTGCTAGGCGATGGGTCTCCAGGATTACTCGCAGTCTGTGCATCAGGAGAAGAGTGGGTCGCCATAGGCGTATTGGAAGCCTGAGATGCCTGCCACCGCAGCAATTCTTCCTTGACCTTCTCAGCAACTACATCGTTGATCTTCTTAGCAACTAAATCCTCAACTCTCTTATTCTCCTATACATGGATAAAAGAAACATTAGCTTCTTATTAATGAATTTCCTTTTGCAGTAACATTCTAAAAAAAGAATAGGTTACCTCTTCTTGAGAAAGTCCCGCTCTGGGTTTGCGCTGGGATGGCCCAAAGAATGCTTTGATGCCAACACCAGCGCCGGCACCTCTAACACGTCCAGGATGCTCTGGGTTACCCAGAGCAACTGTCAATTCATCCCTTGTGCCCTGAGGGATGAACGTGCCTTGTTTCCTCTGCTCGTGCAGCTCCCGCTAATCACCATAAACAGAAATTGGTAAGTTAACACCACAAATAATCAATATTCAAACGATTTCTCTAAGAGTTGTATTTTACCATTTTTGCAGCCGCCTCAGCAGTTACAGGCTTCTTTATTTCACCCTTCTTGTTTTGCCTGCCAGCTATCCAGATATCATGGCGAGGCATGGGTGTGGCAGACTCCTGAGTAGGAGCAGACTCCTGAGTAGCCGCAGACTCCGCCTGTAGTCTTTGGCGAACGCTTGCATAGCCTTTTGGACCCATAGTGTGGTCATGCACATTCAGTGCACGCCTTGCTTTTTGTGCGTCACTGAGGGCCTAGTTAGTATGCACATTAATGATTTGGTTAGTAGCACTAAATGCTAATCTTGAAACAGGTGAATACAATGTATATTAATTAAATTAGGAGTGACACCTAATACCTTGAATTCTTCAGATTTTCTTGAAGCAACAAAATTGTCCCAATCTTCTTTGTCCAAGAAGTTCCATTGTTCAAGGGCTGACTTCTTCTTCTTATCACCCTCTTTTATGTATTCTCTGTTCAGATTTGTCCTATAATTCCTAAGCATCTTTCCAGCGCGTTGCATCACATTTTTACGATGCAACTTCTCATCCAATGCAAACAGATTCTGTAAAATAGAAATGTTATTAACTAGTATCCAAAATAGAATTGCAAATAATAGAATTTGTAATCTACAAAATAGAATTGCAAATAATAATAACTCACGCATAAATCCTTCCATATCAAGTCTTTTTTCCCTTGAGGAACTTTATGCCAATTGTCATACTTAACACCACAATGGCTCCGAGTGGTACACCCAAGATAGTTCACAAAATTATTGCGGTTCACTCCAATTGGATTTCCTCCATTATCAAACTCCACCACCAATTTAGATCCACTACCACTTAGCGCTAATAACTTCTTCAACAGAGTGATGCCCCTTTTCTTGTTAAGTGTCTGGTGTTGCGCATCAAGTTGCTCCAGTGCTTCAGTGGGTACAGGTGCATCAACCTAAAATTTGACAAAAATAAAACACACTAACTTAGCCCAATATAGAAATATAGGATATATGACATAACTAGAAGATAATGAATTTTATAGAAATACAGGATATGTTTTTAGAACTTACATTAGTATCCTCGCCATGCTCGTCATGGACAGCATGCTCATCATGAACTTCATGCTCATCATGGACATCATGCTCATCATGGTCAGCCATCTGAAAATGTCATTAAAAAGGCAAACATTTAGCATTTCTATTAACTAGAAAAAGGCAAACATTTAGCATTTGTATTAACTAGAAAAAGGCAAACATTTAGCATTTGTATTAACTAGAAAAAGGCAAACATTTAGCATTTGTATAAACATACATGTCTCTAAAATTGTGATCTTTTATCAATTAACAATCCTTCATTGTGATCTCCGCGCACATATAAGTCATCATTAGCTTCAATATTTTGTGGAGTTGGCAACCCAACTGAGAATGGACTGGAGTCATCATACTTATCATAGTACTCTTCTTCATCTATAGGATCTTCAATGAACTGTCTTTTACCATGAAGAACAACCAACCATTTATCATTTGCAGGATCATCGATATAGAATATTTGTTTCGCCTGTGATGCCAATATGAATGATTCACCCTTCTCGCCAATCTTTTCAAAGTTCACCAAAGTGAAACCCAATTCATCCACTATAACTCCTTTGGTGTTATCAACCCAATTACATTTAAAGAGCGGAATTTTGAAATCTATGTAGTCAAACTCCCAAATGTCCTCAATGACACCGTAATATGACATTTTAGCTTCACGTGGACTCTTATCCTTTGCACTTGCAAAGTACATAGTCGACGCTTGAAGAGTGACCCCACTATTTTGGACGACACTCTTATCATCTTGGCGCTTTGTGTAATATGTGAATCCATTAATGTCAAACCCTTCATAAGACATAACATTCGGTTTTGGTTTAAAGGCGAGGCATTTGATAGTTTCTGTAATATCATGTGGTGTTTGAGATAGTTGATGTAAGACTTTATCTTCAAACCACTTAGTAAAAGTCTTATTATGCTCTCTAGCAAGCCACATTGAACTTGCTCGAGGATGTTGTCTCTTTATGAAATTGGTATGTTCCTCGATATAAACACTCACTTCATCCATATTGTGTAAAATATACAAGTGAGCTTGTTCCAACTGCTCACGGCTGATTACTTTCACCCGTGATCCCAAAATTCCTTTGCCCTCCTCAATATTCTTGTCATTATCAGGAGTGTCATTACCACTGAGAAAGTCATTGCAAAAATCCATAACCTCTCTCGCCACATAACCTTCAATAATACTCCCTTCAGGCCGATAACGGTTTCGAACATCACCTTTAAAAACGCTCATGTATCGTTCAAAGGGATACATCCAATGCAAGAAAACTGGTCCCAACATTTTCACTTCCCTAGTCAAGTGGACAACAAGATGTACCATGATATCAAAGAACGAAGGAGGGAAATACATCTCAAGCTGACATAGGGTAACAACCACTTCTCTTTGCAAATTATCGAGAGTATCAGGGTCAATAACTTTGCTGCATAGACTGTTGAAAAAGAAACAAAGTCTGGTAATTGCAAACCTTACATGCTTCGGCAATATAGATCGAATTGCCACGGGCAATATTTGTTGCATTAGAGTGTGACAATCATGAGATTTAAGACCTATCAATTTCAGATCTTTCATTGATACCAATCTACGGATGTTGGATGAGTAACCATGTGGCACCTTAACATTTACCAAGCATTCACAAAAAGTTTTCTTCTCCTTTCTAGACAACGTGTAACAAGCGGGAGGTAAGTATGTTCTTTTATTACCCATTTCACGTAATTCTGTTAATTCTGACCTTATTCCCATTTCACGTAGGTCCAGTCTGGATTTTATCCCATCTTTAGTCTTACCTGGTATATTTAATAGAGTACCAATGATGCTATCACATACATTTTTCTCAACGTGCATTACATCGATACAATGCCTGACTGTCAAAGAACTCCAATAAGGAAGATCCCAAAATATTGACTTCTTCTTGAATGAAGAATTGTCACTCCGTGTGGCCATACTACATTGTGATTTCTTACCAAATTCATTGACAATGTCTTTTACTCTTTCATAAACAACATCCCCTGGTATAGGTTTAGGTGCACTTCGTTCATCATTCCATCCATTGAATGCTTTGCGCTTCCTACGATACGGATGGAATTTTGAAAGAAACCTTCGATGACCAAGATATACAGTCTTGCCGCCATGTTTTAGTCTTATTGAATCAGTGTTTTCTTCACATATAGGACACGCTTTAGCTCCTTTGACACTATATCCAGACAAATTCCCATATGCTGGAAAGTCATTAATAGTGCAAAACAACATAGCGTGCAAACGAAATGTCTCTCTTGCTGAAGCATCATAGGTCATCACACCTTCAGCCCAAAGTTTCTTTAAGTCATCAATCAAAGGTTCAAGATAAACATCGATATCATTTCCGGGTTGTTTAGGACCCGATATCAACAATGACAACATAACGTACTTATTTTTCATACACATCCAGGGAGGAAGATTGTATATAACAAGCATGACTGGCCAAGTGCTATGTTGGCTGCTCAATGTCCCGTACGGATTCATCCCATCTGTACAAAGCCCAAGTCTTAGATTCCTATCTTCTTCACCAAATTTAGGGTACAATAGATCAATCTTCTTCCACTGTGGGGAATCAGACGCATGTCGTACGATCCCATCATTATTTTTCTTAACATCTGCATGCCACCTCAAATTCTTCACATCTTTCGGATTTGCAAACAAGCGTTGAAACCGTGATATTATAGGTAGATACCACAACACCTTGGCAGGAGAACAAGTTTTGGACTCCCCCGAAGTCGTCAATTTATACCGTGACGCACCACATTTTGGACAATCTTTCAAATCTACATAGTCCTTTTGAAATAATACACAATCATTCGGGCATGCGTGTATCTTCTTGGCCTCCATTCCCATTGGGCACAACATTTTCTTTACCTGGTATGTTGAGATTGGAAGCTCGTTTCCTTCAGGAAGCATTTCTTTCAACAAAGTCAACAATGAAGTGAAGCTTTTGTCGCTCCATCTATTGTTAGCTTTCAACTTATACAATCTCAAGACAGCGCTAAGCTTCGTAAACTTAGCACAACCTGTGTATAACGGTATCTCAGCATCATGCACAATGTTTGTAAAGATAGGAGGTGGATCGGTGTGCTCTACCCTACAACTATCCAGCATCGCATCAACGATGTCTGCTGGAACTGGTTCGTTCACATTTACGTCATCAGAGGCAATTTCTTCTTCCACCCAAGCACTGCTATCGACATCTACTGGTTTCGATTTTGAAATCTCTCCATGCCAGTGCCATTCTGTATAGCCTTGTACAATCCCGTTGCACATGACATGACTTTTGATTTCCTCACCAGTGTTGACTTTCAAGTTGTTACCGCAATGCCTACATGGACAGTAGAACCTATCTGTAGGTTTTTTCCTATGTTCCTCGGCAAATCTAATAAACTGATCAAGACCAGATATAAACTCTGGGGTGCAACGATTACGAATGGACATCCATGATCTATCCATTCTATGATCAGAGAAAACAAGTATATATTAGGAAAAGATTAGGCAACATTTCCCTAGTATATAATAAATGTGTACCACCTATCCCATCCTTGAACACCTAATCTCACTAGTAAGTGTATAATGTGTATTGGGTTTTCGAGAAAATTTCGGCAGCATTTCCCCGCTGTTCTCTAAGTACATATGTACTTAGAGAACAAACGGGGAAATGCTACCAAAATTTTCTCGAAAACCCAATACACATTATACACTTACATCCTAAGTGAGATTAGGTGTTCAAGAACAGTCCCAAACCGGGGACTATCCAAGATTTACTCCTAATGAGTCAATCTTGGATGGGTTTCTAGGCCAACAATAATAGATATCTACAATGAAGCCGGATTCCATACAAACAGTATATAATTTAGTGATTGTTCATTCTAATTTATACCAATGTACAAGTAATATAAAAAACAATGATTGTTCACATTCTAGGCCAACAAACACATGTGATGTCATTCTTATATATAATAAATGTGTACCACCTATCCCATCCTTGAACACCTAATCTCACTAGTAAGTGTATAATGTGTATTGGGTTTTCGAGAAAATTTCGGCAGCATTTCCCCGCTGTTCTCTAAGTACATATGTACTTAGAGAACAAACGGGGAAATGCTACCAAAATTTTCTCGAAAACCCAATACACATTATACACTTACATCCTAAGTGAGATTAGGTGTTCAAGAACAGTCCCAAACCGGGGACTATCCAAGATTTACTCCTAATGAGTCAATCTTGGACGGGTTTCTAGGCCAACAAACACATTTGATGTCATTCTTATATATAATAAATGTGTACCACCTATCCCATCCTTGAACACCTAATCTCACTAGTAAGTGTATAATGCGTAATTGGTTTTCAAGAAAATTTCGGCAGCATTTCCCCGCTGTTCTCTAAGTACATATGTACTTAGAGAACAAACAGGGAAATGCTACTGAAAGTTTCTCAAAAACCCAATACACATTATACACTTACATCCTAAGTGAGATTAGGTGTTCAAGAACAGTCCCAAACCGGGGACTATCCAAGATTTACTCCTAATGAGTAAATCTTGGACGGGTTTCTAGGCCAACAAATACATGTGTTGCATTCTTATATATAATAATTGTCTATAAACTACATGCAACATGGTTAATCCTAATCAACAGAGCATTATTAAATAATAAATCAAGAAATCAATAGTTTCAAACAAAAGGTCTAGGAATCTTTACTAGACATTATATGTATCCCTAATCATCATATTTAACATACTACATTATTATGAACATCCAGATCAGATTAAGATCATACTATGTTATAACATATTATCGAAGGAAACATATTCTTCATGTAGTGTTGATTCTAGAAGTCTAAGAAGGGAATCTGAGAATTTTAGATGCTTACAGTCTCTAAGGGATAGAAGTAAGGAATAATTTATACCTTTTCTAGTTAAGGATTTTGTAGATACTTGGACTAGTCCTAAATGAAGAAAGTTGTATCTTAGATTATTTTTTATCATGTTTAGATCTCTTTCAGATAGAAGTTGTATGCATTCCTATGAAGGTGTAACTCATATAGTTTTTTCAGTATCCTTAATGTAATAATTAGATATCAAATGAAAACTACCTTTTGAGTAAATGGTGGCGTAGGAAGGTCCAGTTTTGCATTGGAATGAATGGTGACATAGTAAGGGGCAATTTACATTTGGATAATCGATAGAAGTGAGTGACTAGAGGTGAATTAGGGTTTGTAATTAAAGGGTGTATAATTTTCTTAGGATTTAAAGGAGAATATCTACATAAAATTGCAATAAAAAACAACAACATGATGAATATGATTGAAGCAAAAATGAGCTGTGTAACTAGGTATAAAATCGTACCTGTAAGTAGCGAGCTCGTGGAGGAAGAAGAGGAGTAGCTCTGTCGGTAGCGAGCTCCGTTAAGGAAGAAGAGCAGTGGAGGCGGCGACGATGAGCAGTGGAGGCGGCGATGTAGTCAGTGGAGGCGGCAACGGCGTAGGGCAGTGGCAGCAGCGGCGGAGACGCGGGGGTCGTCAGGCGGAGAAGGAGCAGGAAGGCGACACCGGCAGCAGGGAGCGGCAGGCGGCGGCGGGCAGGAAGGCGGCGGAGAAGGAGCAGGCAGGCGGTGGCGACACCGGCAGCAGAAGGAGCAGGAAGCGGCGGCGGCGCACAAGCAACAGCAGCAGCGGAGGGTCGGGTGACGGTAGCGGAGGGTGGCGGGCAGCGGCGTCGGTGAGCAGCGGAGGGTCGGGCGATGAAGACGATGAAACAGGAAAGGGGACCTAAAGTCGATCGATCATGCGTCTAATAAGTTCGTAAAGGGCGTCGGGTATCTAACAAAGCCGACGCCTAAGGTCTTCAGCGTCGGTTCCTATTACAAAACCGACGTCCAATTAGATAAAATTTGCCCCAAATAAATTGGCGGGAACCACTATAGGCGTCGGTTATCTAAGGATAACCGACACCTAAGCTGTAAATTTTCGCGCAAATTTTCATCTTATATAGGCGTCGGGCTTTAGGTAAATAACCGATGCCGTATGTGACATATTTTTTTTTCTCGAAAATTGGATTTCGCGGCAGTTTTAGGCGTCGGTTTTTTACCAAAAAAACCGACGCTTAATACAAGCGGTACCCGTGTCTTGGCTACAGACGTCGGATGACCTAGATGACCGACGTTGAATGTTATAGGCGTCGGTTTTCCTAAATAACCGACGCCCAGAAAAGCGACACTGAATGTTGTTTCTGTAGTAGTGCTACCTACAAAGTATTTCTTACCGAAATTGTTAGGAAATATCAACAATGTGGAGATTCAAGGGGTTTTAGGGGTGTTAGGGGCGTCCACATCTGTAATTTACTCAGACAAGGGACACCGCTTACACGACTTAGTTGGTTTTGGTTATCCAAACCCATTATACGAGTACACTAGTACAATTGTCACCCAACTTGTTATACAAAGGTTTCTTAGCTCTTTCCATGTCTAGAAGTTAAGAACATGCTATGTGACTAGTTCCATTCCGACAGGTTCAATCTTCCCATCCAACCCAGTCTCGATTAACATTTGTTTGAAGAATCACCAATTGATTACAAAATTACATCATGAACAATATATCAAATTTCATACAACTACATAATGGGAGGGAATAATGAAAATATCTAGTATCTAATATAAATATAGACTTAGTTGCTAATATCTCTTCAAGAATACCCTAGTAATAAAATAATTAGGTAGGATTAAAATGAAGAGAGGTGATCAAGCCTCAATGAATAACATGTATAGTTACCATTCTTCTTGATGTCACAATAGACTACACTAGAAACACATTAATAATACTATTGTGTTGACACACATATTAGTAAATCATGTATGTTATTTTTCAATGGAGTCTTGAGTTGGAAGAAAATTTCAGCCATAATAGAAGTAATATACAAGGTTGCTTGTTTCTACCTAGTTTGTGAACTAATTTTGAGTAATTTGTTCATTAATGTATGAAATGTAAATGGTAATTCGGGTGTGGTTGACCTTTTTTATGTAATGTATCTAACATGTTGTTAAAAGTGATATCAAAATGCATCTAGGATTTCTTTCTGAGCATCATGTCTAATAGGAGGGATATATATTGCAAGCACATTAGAAACCACAACTATCATTTCAAAGTCAAAATATTTTTAGTTTGAAGGGAAGGTAGTAGAACATATAACACCCTTGCAAAATATGTATATGGAATCAAAATAAAAAATCCACAAAACTAGAGCCAACATATCCTTAAATAGGTAATAACATCCATTGCCTCTTGCATTTGAGACTAATTTCTTATTTCTACAGGTTATTCCTTCTATATGACTTCCACCAATATTTGCATCATCTGTGTTTATGTATTCACCTGCCTCCTTTCTTTTTGATTTCCTAATAAAACAATACAAGAATAAGTTGTAATGTGTGTAGTGGAAGAGTAAGTAGTTCATCAAAACAATTTATGTATGCTTACATGACACTGAAATATAATACACAAATATGCACTAATAGAGGGTTCACATAGGTCTACATGGAATGTGATAATCAATGTATGGTAAAAATTTTAGAAGAGAGCAGGGATATCCCTTGGAGGTACAAGATGTGTTGTATCCAGTCTAGATAGGTTCTTAGGGACAAGGGATGGACATGGTGTATGACCTATAGAGAGGCCAACAAGATGGCCTACATGTTTGTTAAACATGGAGTGGGCTTGGCGGAGACATACTCCTTCAACACTCTTGGCAACATGTCGCACCCAATTAGGGGAACCTATCAATTAGAAGAGCATGACCTAACATGCATTACGATCAAGATAAGTGGATCCAGTGGTCCCCTTGTGATCTAAAATCTAATAGTTAATTCCAACAAACTGAGTTTTAGAATCTATTTTACAAAGATACCTATATACTTACATTTTTCTAGATCTTCACAGGATTTGTAGAGATTCTATTCCTATATATCCTTTGGGTTCTCTTGATAGGTTAGTCTAAGGTCTACTGTAGAGTTGGTTGTCATTCCCACCCCACCTTCTTTTTGTGAGTTTGGGTGATGTAGCTTGTAATATCATTTCTTCTTACCCACTAGTAAATGGGATGAATATGATTCCCAGTGACGTCCCCAGATATTCTAAAACATAATCGGATGTGTGACATCTAAATTGAAACCCTCACCTCAACGAGAATCCTAATTTAAACACCACACACTAGGCTAAGATGAAGAAAATCAAAGGAAGTCAGAAGAAAACAACAGTAGCACATGCACATGAACAATAATAAAACCATACAACACATGTTCACCATTCAACATATAGATACAACATGAATTGTGACAATATTTAATATTATACATTGAACAGTAAACTTTACATATACATGTACTACCACTAAATAATAGTATCTTAAGACAACACGTCCACCAGTACAACAAATCACCCACAACTCTCAACTATCTTGGTTCTCTAAGAGCATATGTCCACAACATAAGAAAAAGATTACATGTGGTACACATTAGCACAATACTCAAGAATATTGTATTGAGTACGCCTGCATATTTTTTTATATACCTCTCATTACTAAGTTTGGAAATAAGATAAAACTAATACTGGGCAGTAACAAAATAATATAACAAAAACATACTTGAACAAGAATGTTTATCAACAAAATAGAACACATATTTTGGGAACATTTTCCATCATATATCTCGTACATCTTCCACCAAAGGGATAGATGCTTGTAGGCCTTGTGATCTCCTGTCAAAGAGTTACATCATATATACAATGTGATCTCCTACCAAAGAGTTAGTTCACTTCAATGCATTGTACTACCAAAGACTTTAGTGCTATCATATGATGGATTAGATATCTTATGTTTCATGTGATCACAACCATAAGTATGGAAAAATCAAGCAAGATATCATACAAGAACAATCATTTCATCTAATATCATATCCTGAGTATTTGTACACATATAATACAACCATACTAAGTTGTAAGCCAAGTAAGAGGTAAGGACGTACCTTGATCAAGATAATCTAATCATAATATATCACATTCTTGACATCGACTACCACTCTTGGTCAAACCCCTGATTAAGACAAGATCACATATCACCACCAGGTTCTCATTACATAACACTAGTTGTGATTCATTAGGGTTTCACTTAGTCTTATGATATTCCCATCATTATTACTTGTATTATCTTCTTGGAATTAGGTTACTGATCTTATATTCTGGATTAGGATACATAATCTATTTATTTGATTACATATGATTATGTTCACATATTAAACCTAGGTTACATGTATTATTCATTTTAGGGTTTTCTCACAACATGTTATGAGCCATATAATCATGAATTATTTGCAACATCATAATCTCATAATTACATGTTAGCTTCCAATTACTGATATGAACTCATAATTTCTACGGTTTCTTGAGCATCTTTGTAATTATAGCACATTAATTAGGGTTATTATCCCTAACTAGTCATATGGAGCAAAATACAGGATTTCTTACATCAACATCATAATCGCTAACCTTAAATGGATTATAAACTTAAATATGGATTTACTGACATGTATCATAATTTTAGGCCATCATTTGTTATTTATTATCCATGAAACAAGTATAATACATCTTGCATGATATATGTTTTATTTAAGCATAAAAAGACTGATATGATGGTTCCCAATTATTCTAGTCATTTTTTCTGTGAAATTTGCTATCTTATTTGTATTTTTCTGATAATTGAACTATTTTCTATGAATTAAATAAGATCTGGAAATTTTACCTTTTGTTAGCAAGTCACCATTCGCCATGTGTCCTTGAAGGTGGGCGCATCTTTATGCTAGTAGTCTAGGTTAGGCCGGCCGGTTTTTGCCTCATGGACCCGATTTTGGGCGGTGTGATCTAATGATCTGGTCACTCCCTTTTTCTTTATGGCTTCGCATCGTTCTGCTTGGGCGTTGTGTGGGGTCTGTTCTCTGTGACCAAAACTGCCGCCGCTGCAAGGGACGATGCGGGCAAGGAATCGTTTGCCACCTATTACTCTGACAAGGGTTAGGCTACATTCTAATCCTCCTAGTCATATCCTTCTTCTTTCAAAAGGTCGGCCTGTATCTTCTCTGTGCCGCCGGGATTGAGCCTTACCGCTGCAGCCTTTCCCTGTTCTTCATGGCACTGTTGAGGCTGGACTTACCTGTGAGTGATCGGGCACATCTCCTCCTCCTTTCCATCACATTCCGCAGTCCAGTGCTTCTTTGTAATGATGCTAACCTAGATACGATTCTCCTCGACTCCTTGCTTTTGTTGGGAAACTCCGGTGATCAACCAATCGTCGACTACAGATCTCCTTCTCCATGGGGTCACTATATCGTCGACATGATGGTGAAAAGGGTAGTATACGTCTCGTTTGTCCCCACACACATCTCAAGCTACCTAAAGCTTTGAACTGTACTTGGAGACCTCACCGTGACTCAAAAACTGAGTGAAAGACATCTAGGAATGATATCTTGCTCATCATTTCCGGTCACCATCTGCAAAATGCAGTGGAAAAGTGATGAAGGTAGAGAGCCCATTCTCATTATTCAAGTGATTGATCGTTAGCTTCCTTTAGACTAGGCTATGGCAACTGCTTAGATGGAAACTCCTACCTACCACTACCTCTGAGCATCACGTCATGGACAGGGTAGCTTTCCTCGATCATCTGTAACTGCAAGGGAGGAAAAAGGTCCCGACACCAGTTCATTTCATCCAAGGGTCATGATTTCTATTCACTAAAGCCGATCCGCGGCTAACCTCAGGCCAAAAGGTCATGGGCATGTGACATATCCAACTGATCACAAACTTTGACTCAAGATATAAAATTTACTCCATTAATTAAATCAGATACACATTATTTTATTATATCCAAATCCAAATAACCTTCTCTATAATCTTCCATTTTCAAAAATGTTGACCATAGAATTATCACCATTCAAGATGCATGCCATTAAAATTTGTTATCAAAATATTAGTATTTCAACAATTAATTAAATACTTCAAAGAGGAATATATTAAAGGGTATCAAACATATGATCAACATCATTAGGCCTTCAAACTCATTGATGTGCATTAGTATGATAAATCATACCTGAAGGACCATCATTTGATTATTAAAACCTTTATCTTCATAGTCCACTTCATAAATCCAATATAAGGTAAAGTGACATCATCACCACATAAACGATCCACCATTATCAAAATTGTTAATTATATTTCCAAGAATGTCAAAAGCTCACTTTATCACATCCTACACACCTGAAAAGAAATTTCTTCCTCGAAAGTATGCCAAAATCCAATCCATCACATCATATACATCTTAAAAGAAATTTTGTCCTCAATATTAAGCCATATCTTTAATTAATTTGAACTCAAGATATATTCATCCATATGTGGGGTACCACTCTAGGTGCACCAACTTTAGGAACAAGAGGTCTAGAACTTGTCAATTGCTCCTATGAGTTTTTCAAGTATCTTGGGAGAACCATCACTCCATACATTCTTGAAATGAGGGTTTAGAATATTTGGTTATTTCATGACATATTTCACATTTTGGGATTTACATCCTTATTATACCCAATAATTAAGGATCCCTTTATACAATTATCATATTCAAGAATTAATTACTGTTATCTCACTTTATCCATATAGATCATATCAAGGTGTTATCATCATTTTGCAGTAGTAATATTCCAACAATATTGAACAGCTTTATTAAGCATTACATTAAAGCTACAACTAAGAAGTGTCATTAATATGATCTCATTTAACTTTACAAATTATGTTACAATTTTATTAGTGAATTCATCACTAGATTCACCAACCATATTATGTCATCACTATTCATGTAACATGTATCATTAGTGTCATCTCATTGTACTTTCTCATATTAGGTTGAAAACTCTATTAGAGATTCATCATGATATTAGCCAACTATTGACATTATCATAATTAACACATATGTCTAGCCAAATAATAGAGAGTTATATCAAAGCATCACTAGAATTTTCCAATCTTATCATGTCCTCATACATTATCTCAAGATTAGATCATGAACATATATATTATATCATGGCTGTGTTACACAAACTTATATAAGTGGCTTCTGAAACATATATCGACACTTTATCTAGTCCAATTGAGGTTCTCCTAACCCTTATCATAAGGGTAGTGTCATGTTCAGTCTCTTTGAGCTCACTCATCTCTTTGAGTTTCTTATATGCATGTACTATATCATCTCTTTAGTCTAGGGTTCTTGGGTCTACCTCATGGGCACTAGTTGATTGCTTTATGATCTCTAGCCACATATACACAAACATTAACATGATCTGACATTGTCTTCAATGTTTCTCTACCCATGATACATGATTACCCAAAATTCTCGCATATAAGCAACCACTAGATTCCTAAAAGGCACCATCAACCTGAGCTTGAGGCTTCATAGAAACTAAAACATAGTTACCTCCTCCAGGGTCTTGGGACTCTCTCTCCCCTTCACCCAGATAGTAGGTTCTCATATTCATGTTCACATGTTCATATATAGACAACCTCTTTCTATCTCTAGGGTTTAGTCCTCCCAAGGATATGTAGGGTTCAACAAAACTACATGTATCACACATAGAGAAACTCAACTCAATCACTTAGGAGTATTCTAGTCTAGGAAATATCATGTCGCATATTTCTCATCATTCTCATATCCTGGATTTTAGGTTCTCTAACCTTCTTCCAATGAGTCTCACTCTCTCTAGAATTAACCATAAAATTGGTCATAACACTAGAGGTCCTCCTTTGTGAAACAGTTTGAGGCTCATGTTGACTAACAAGCTTGTCTCAACTTAGCTTATCTTAACTTAGAGAATCACACATACTTGCACATCAAAAATTATCTCTAATCCTCAAATCTGAAATTAGGTGCTCAAAGACAACATATATCATCATAAACTATCTTATATCTCCTATATAAAACTTACACCATATCATCTAAACTTATTTCATCTATTCCATCTATCATATATTCTAACAAGGCTCTAGATATCCAATCTAGAACTACTCTCTCTTCTAGACTGATGTCATTCACTTTCAATTAGGTTTCATGACCACCTGCTACTCATACATGCATGGGGACACATTTTTGTAATACTTACATATGTAATAAAATATTATGTAGTTTTTCTCTGATAAAACATGCATAAGAGAAAACTATCGTGGTTCGATCTGATTAGAATCAAAAACCAAATCCACAAAACGAGTATCCCACACATAGTAGAGAGTCTAGTGCCATGTTACCTAGTGAAAAGGGTGAGAACATGCTGTAGACTGGTGTAGCTACCCAAAACATAGATACATCAATTGTCAAAGGGTTCTCTTCCCATGATGTACGTCATTTTGAAATAATGCATCGTCCCATACCATTACACTATAAGGAAAGAATGACACCTAAGGACCTTCTATACAACAAGTACCGGTCTAGACGTAGTTCTTAGACATGTAGGTGCTAGCCTGGAGGCTAGGTCATATCTAGTCTTTATCAGACAACTAGTCTAACCCTAAATATGTTCAAGTTTAAGGTTTTCTTTAGTTTGAGTTGCATAATGAGAAAATGTTAGGCTTTGCAATTGTTCATGCATTGATACCACCTATGATGACCCCACATTTTCTAAAACTTAATCTGATGTGTGACGTATAAATTGAAAACACCACACTCTAGGATAAGAAAAAGAAAATCAAAGGAAGTCAGAAGGAAACAACAGTAGCACATGCACATGAATAATAATAAAACCATACAACACATGTTTACCATTCAACATATAGTTACAACATGAATTGTTACAATATTTGATATTACACACTGAACATTAACTTTACATATACATGTACTACTACTAAACAGTAGGATCCTAAAACAACAGGTCCACCAGTACATCAACTCGCCACACAATTCTCAACTATCCTGGTTCTTCAAGAGCATATGTCCACAACCTAAGCAAAATATTACATGTAGTACACATCACCACAATATTCCAGAATATTGTACTGAGTACGCCTACGTGTCTTTTTATATACCTCTCATTACTAATCTTGGCAATAAGATAAAACTAATACTTGGCAGTAAAAGAAGAATATAACAAAATCATACTTGAACAAGAATGCTAATTAATAAAATGCAATACATATTTTAGGCAAATTTTCCATCATATATATCATACATCTTCCACCAAAGGGATATATGCTTTTAGGCCTTATGATCTCATGCCTAAGAGTTAGATCATATATACAATGTGATCTCCTACCAAAGAGTTAGATCACTTCAATGAACTGTACTACCAAAGAGTTTAGTGCTATCATATGATGGATCAAATATCTTATGTTTTAGGTATTCATAGCCACAAGTATGGAAAAATCAAGCAAGATATCATACAAGAACAATCATTTCATCTAATATGATATTCCAAGTATCTGTACACACATAATACAACCATACTAAGTAGTATGCCAAGTAAGATGTAAGGGCGTACCTTGATCAAGATAATCTAATCATCATATATCACATTCCTATTGTCAACTACCACTCTTGGTGAAACCCATGATTAAGACAAGATCACATATCAACATCAGGTTCTCATTATCTTAACCCTAGTTATGATTCATTAGGGTTTCACTTAATCTTATGATATTCCCATCATTATTACTTGTCTTATCTTCTTGGAATTAGGTTACTGATCTTATATTCCAGATTGGGATACATAATCTAATTATTTGATTACATATGATTATGTGAACATATGAACCCTAGGTTACATGTATTAATCATGTTAGGGTTTTCGCACAATATGTTATGAGCCATATAATCATGAATTATGTGCAACATCATAATCTTAGAATTATGTGTTAGCTTCCAATTACTGATATGAACTTACTCTATAATTTCTAGAGTTTCTTGAGAATCTTTATAATTATTGCACATTAATTAGGGTCATTAGACCTAATTAGTCATATGAAGCAAAATAAAGGATTCTGTGCATCAACATCATAATCACTGACCTTAAATGTGTTATAAACATGAATATGGATTTATTGACATATTAATATAATTTTATGCCATAATTTGTTTTTTATTATCCATGAACAAATTATAATTCATCTTGCATGATATCTATGTTATTTAAGCATAAAAAGACTGATATGGTGGTTCCATATTATTCTACTAGTTTTTTGAGAAATTTTGTATCTTATTGTATTTTTCTTATAATCGAGCTAATTTCTATGAATTAAACAAGATTTGGGAATTTTACCTTTTGTTGGAAAGTCACCATTCTCCACGTGTTCTTGAAGGTGGGTGCATCTTTATGCTAGTAGTCAGGGTTAGACCGACTAGTTTTTGGTTGATGGATCTGGTTCAGGATGATATGGTCTAATGAATCGGTGACTCCCTTTTTCTTTCTGGCTTTGTGTCATTCTGCCTTGGCACTGTGTGCGGTCTGTTCTCCATTAACCAAACTTCCCCTACTGCAAGGGATGACACATGTAAGAAATCGATCACCACCTACTAATCCAACAAAGGTTTGACTACATATTGATCCTCCTAGTCATCTCCTTCTTCTTTCAAATGGTTTTTCTGTATCTTCTTTGAGATGCCAACATCAAGCCTTACCGTTGTAGCCTCTCCCATGTTCTTCATGGCACTACAGAGGCTAGACTTGTTGGCGAGTGATCGGGCACATATCCTCCTTTCCATCACCTTCCGCAGTCCAATGCTTCTTGGCAGCGACACTGAGTCCAGTGCTTCTTTGCAGTGACACTAACCTAGATACAGTTCTCCTCGACTCCTTGCTTCTGTTGGGAGACTCCAGCGAGCAACCACAGTTGCTCGTTCAATATGGTTGCATATCTTCTTCTCCATGGGGTCACTATCAGCAATTGTTGACATGACAATATAAAGGGGAGTATAGGTCTCGTTTGTTCCCACACACACGTAAACCTTCCTAAAGCTTCTGACTGTACTTGGAGACCTCACTGTTACTTAAAAACTGGGTTAAAGACACCTAGAAATGATTTCTTCATCATCATCTCCAGTCACCTTCTGTAAAATGTAGTGGAGAAGTGTCAAAGGTAGAGAGCCCGTTCTCATGATTCAAGTGATTGATTGTTAGCTTCCTTTAGACTAAGAAATGGCAATGCTCAGATGGAAACTCCTACCTACCACTACTTTCAAGCGTCATGTCATGTGGAGGGTGGTCTTCCTCAATGATCCATAACTGCAAGGGAAGAAAAAGGTCCCGATACCAGTTGATTTCATCGAAGGGTCATGATCCCTACTCACTAAAGCTAATATGTTGCTAACCTTAGGCCAAAAGGTCATGGGCATGTTACATATCCGACTGTTCACAAACTTGGCTCAAGATATAATATTACTCCATCAATCAAATCAGATACAAATTATTTTATTATATCCAAACACAAAAAACCTCCTCTAGAATCTTCCAATTTTCAAAAATGTTGACCATAGACTTATCACCATTCCAGATGCATGCCATTCAATTTTTTATCAAAATATTAGTATTTCACCAATCAATTAAATACTTCAAAGAGGAATATATTAAAGGGTATCAAACATGTGATCAAAATCATTGTACCTCCATACTCAATCAAGCTCATTGATTTGAATTAGTATGATTAATCATACTTGAAGGACCATCATTTTATTATTAATAAAAATCATAAAACCTTTACCTTCATAGTCCACTTTATAAATCCAAAACAAGGTAAAGTGACATCATCACCACATCAATGATCCATTATAAAAATTTTTAATTATATTATTGGGAATCCAAGAATGTCAAAAGCTCACTATATCACATCCTACACACCTTAATATAAATTTCATCCTCGAAATTATGCCAAAATCCAATCCATCACATCATATACATCTTAAAATAAATTTTTTCTTCAAAATTAAGGCATATATTTACTTAATTAGAACTCAAATATACCATCCGTATGTGGGGTACAACTCTTGGTGCAAAAACATCAGGAACTCTTGGTGCAACAACTTTAGGAACAAGAGGTCTAGAACGTCAATTGCTCTAATGAGTTTATAAAGTATCTTGGGAGCACCATCACTGCATACAATATCAAAATGAGGGTTTAGAATATTAGGTTATTTCATGACATCAACATTTTGGGATTTACATCCTTTTTATATCCAAGAATTAAGGATCCCTTTATACATTTATCATATTTAGGAATTAATTACTATTATCCCACTTAATCCATATAGATCATATTAAGGAGTCATCATCATTTCACTATGGTAATATTCCAATGAAATTCAAAATCTTCATTAAGCATTACATTAACACCACAACTAAGAAGTGTCATTAATATGATCTTATATAACTTTACGTATTAAGTTACAAGTTTATTAGTGAATTCATAACTAGATTCACCAACCAAATTATGTGATCACTATTCATGTAACATGCATCATTAGTGTCATATCATTGTACTTTCTCAAATTAGGTTGAAAACTCTATTAGAGATTCATCATGATATTAGCCAACTATTCACATTATCGTAATTCACACATATGGCTACCTAACTAATAGAGCGCTATGTAAAATCATCATTAGGGTTTTCCAATCTTATCATGTCCTTATAAATTATCTCGAGATTAGATCATGAACATATATATCATATCATGGTTGTGCTACACAAACTTATATAAGTGGCTTCGTAAAAATATATTAACACTTTATCTAGTCCAATTGAGGTTCTCCTAACCCTTATTATAAGGGTATTGTCTTGTTCAGTCTCTATGAGCTCACTCATCTCTTTGAGTTTCTTATATGCATATACTATATCTTCCCTCTTTGGTGAAGGGTTCTTAGGTCTACCTCATTGGCACTAGTTGATTGCTTTATGATCTCTAGACACATATATACAAACCATAACATGATATGACATTTTCTTCATAGTTTCACTACCCATAATACATGCTTACCCAAAGCTCTCTCATATAAGAAACCACTAGATTCCTACAAGGTACCATCAACATGAGGTTGTGGCTTCATGGAAACTACAACATAGTTACCTCCTCTTGGGTCTTGGGACTCTCTCTCACCCTCACCCAGATGGTAGGTTCTCATATTGATGTTCATATATTCATATATAGACAACTACTCTCTACTTCTAGGGTTTGGTCCTCCCAAGGATATCTAGGGTTCAATAAAACTATAGGAGTCACACATACAACAACTCAACTCAATCACTCAAGATTATTCTTGTTTTGGACAGATCATATAACATATTTCTCATCATTCTCATATGCTGGAGTTTAGGTTATCTGACCTTCTCCTAATGGGTCTCATTCTCTCTAGAGTTAACCCTAAAATTGGTCCTAACGCTAGAGGTCCTCCTTTGTGAAAGAGTATGAGGATCATGCTTACTTACAACCTTATCCCAGCTTATCTTATCTTAACATAGAAAAGCACACATACTTGCATAATCGAAACTCATATCCAATCCTCAAATCTAAACATAGGTCCTCAAAGACAACATATATCATCATAAACCATATTATATCATCTATATAAAACTTACATCATATCATCTAAATTTATTTCATCTATTCCATCTATCACATATTCTAACCAGACTGTAGACATCTAAACTAGAACTACTCTCACTTCTATATTGATTTCATTCACATTCAATTAGGTTTCATGACCACCTCATACTTGTACATGAATGGTGGCACATTTTTGTAATACTTACATATGTAATAAAATATTACAGTTTTTCTCTAGTAAAACATGGAACAGAGAAAACTGTCAAGGTTTGATCCAATTAGAATAAAAAACCCAATCCACAAAATGAGTGTCCCACACATAGTAGAGAGTCTAGTGCCTTGTCACCTTGTGTAGATACCCAAAACATAGATGCATCATATGTCAAAGGGATTTCTTCCTGTTATGTACGTCATTTCCAAATAATGCATTGTCCCATACCACTGCATTATAAGGAAAGAATGACACCTAAGAACCTACTATACAAAAAGCACCATTCTAGACCTAGTTCTCAGACATATAGGTGCTAACCTAGAGACTAGGTCAGATCTAGTCTCTATAAGGTAACTAATCAAATCCTAAAGATGTTTAAGTTCATGGTTTTCTTTAGTTTGAGTTACATAATGAGCAAATGTCACACTTTGCTGTTGTTCATGCCATGATACCACCTGTGACGTCCTCAAATTTTCTAAAACTCAATCTGATGTGTGACGTCTAAATTGAAACCCTCACCTCAGTGAGAATCCCGTTTTAAACACCACACACTATGCTTAGAAGAAAAAAATCTGAGGAAGTTAGAAGGATACAATAGTAGCACATGCACATGAACAATACTAAAAACATACAATACATGTTCACCATTCAACATATAATTACAACATGAATTGTTACAACATTTGATAGTACACATTGAACAGTAAATTTTATATATACATGTACTACTGCTAAACATCAGGATCTTAAGACAATAGGCCCACCTGTTCATCAACTCACCACACAACTCTCAATTATCCTGGTTATTCAATAAAATATGTCCACAACCTAAGTAAAAGATTACATGTGTTACACGTCAACACAATATTAAAAAATAATATATTGAGTACACCTACATTTCTTTTCATATATCTCTCATTACTAAGCTTGGCAATAACATAAAACTTATACTTGGCAGTAACAAAAGAATATAACAAAAGCATTCTTGAATAAGAATGTTAATTAACAAAAGAGAATACATATTTTAGGCACATTTTCTTTCATACATCTCGTACAACTACCACCAAAGGGATCGTTGCTTTTAGGCCTTAGGATCTCCTTCCAAAGAGTTAGATCATATATACAATGTGATCTCCTACCAAAGAGTTAGATCACCTCAATGCATTGTACTACCATAGAGTTTAGTTCTATCATATGATGGATCAGATATCTTATGTTTCATGTGTGCATAGACACAAGTATGAAAAAATCAAGAAAGATATCATACAAGAACAATCATTTCGTCCAATATCATATGCAAGTTTTGTACACACATAAAACAAGCATACAAAGTAGTAAGAAAAGTAAGAGGTAAGGGCGTACCTTGATCAAAATAATCTAATCATCATATATCACATTCCTCATGTCAACTACCACTCTTGGTCAAACCCCTAATTAAGTAAATATCATATATCACCATCAACTTCTCATTATCTTATCCCTAGTTATGATTCATTATGGTTTCACTTAGTCTTATGATATTGCCATCATTATTACTTATCTCATCTTCTTGGAATTAGGTTACTAATCTTATATTCTAGATTAGGATACATAATCTAATTATTTTCTTACATATTATGTGCTCATATTAATACTAGGTTACATGTATTAATCATTGTAGGGTTTTCTCACAATATGTTATGAGCTATATAATCATGAATAATATGCAACATTATAATGCTAGAATTATGTGTTAGCTACCAATTACTGATATGAACTTGCTCTATAATATCTTGGGTTTCTTGAGCATATTTGTAATTATTGCACATTAATTTGTGTTATTATCCCTAATTAGTCTTTGGAGAAAAATACATGATTTTTTTCATCAATATCATAATCTTTGACCTTAAATGGATTATAAATTTGGATATGGATTTACTGACATATTATCATAATTTTAGACCACCGTTTGTTGTTTAATATCCATGAAACCAGTATAATACATATTGCATGATATCTGTGTTATTCAAGCATAAAAATACTTATATGATGGTTCCATATTATTCTACTCATTTTTCTGAGAAATTCAATATCTTATTTGTATTTTTCTGATTATCGAGCTAATTTCTATGAATTAAACAAGATCTGGAAATTTTTCCTTTTGTCAGCCAGTCACCATTCACCACATGTCCTTGAATGTCAGTGCATATTTATGCTAGTAGTTAGGGTTAGGTCAACCAGTTTTTGGCTCATGGACTTGGTTTAGGGTGGCATGGTCTAATGAACAAATCATTCCCTTTTTCTTTCTGGCTTCCTGTCGTTTTTTCTGGGCACTATGTGGGGTCTATTTTTTGGGACCCGAACTACCACCGCTACAACAGATGATGTTTGTAAGGAATTGGTAGCCACATACTACTTCAAAAAAGGTTTAGATAAATTTTGATCCTCCTAGTCATCTCCTTCTTCTTTCAAAAGGTTGGCTTGTATCTTCTTAGAGAGACCAACATCAAGCCTTATTGCTAAAACTCTCCCTTTTCTTCACGACGCCACTGAGGCTAGACTTGCTGGTGAGTGATCGAGCACATCTCCTCCTCCTTTCCATCACCTTCCACAGTTCACTGCTTCTTTGCAACGACGTTGAACTAGATATGGTTCTCCTCAACTCCTTGCTTCTACTGGGAGACTCCAGCGAGCAGCCACAACTGCTCCTTTAGTATGGTTGCAGATCTTCTTCTCCATGGGTTCACTTTCACCTATCATCGACATGACAATGAAAAAGGGAGTATAGGCCTCATTTGTCCCCACAAACAATTTAACTTCTGAAAGCTTCAAATTAGACTTGGAGACCTCACAGTGACCCAAAATTTAGGTGAAAGACACCTAGGAATGATTTCTCCCTCATCACCTCTGGTCACCTTCCACAAAATGCAATGGAGAACTGACCAAGGAAGAGAGCCCGTTCTCATGAATCAAGTGATTGATGGTTAGCTTCCTTTAGACTAAGTAATGGCAACTGATCAGATGGAAACTCCTACCTGCTACTACCTCCGAGCATCACGTCATGTAGAGGGTGGCCTTCCTCGATCATTTATAATAGCAAGGGAGGAAAAAGGTCCTGACACCATTTGATTTCATCCAAGGGTCATGATCCCTACTCACTAAAGCCGATCTGCGGCTAACCTCAGGCCAAAATATCATGGGCATGTGAGATATCTGACTGATCACAAACTTTGGCTCGAGATATAAACTTACTCCATCAATCAAAAAACATACACATTATTTTATTATATCCAACCAAAATAACCTCCTCTAGAATCTTCCAATTTTCGAAAATGTTGACCATAGCTTATCACCATCCAAGATGCATGCCATTCAAATTTGTTACCAAAATATCAATATGTGACCAATCAATTAAATACTTCAAAGAGGAATATATTAACGGGTATCAAACATATGATCAACATCATTGGAACTCCAAACTCAATCAAACTCATTGTTGTGCATTAGTATGATTAATCATACTTGAAGGACCATCATTTGATTATTAAAAAAATTTATAAAACCTTTATCTTCATAGTCCACTTCGTAAATCCAAAACAAGGTAAAGTGACATCATCCTCACATGAACGATCAACCATTATCAAAATTGTTGATTATATTATTTCACATCAAAGAATATCAAAAGCTCACTTTATCACATCATGCACACCTAAAAAAAATTTCTTCATCAAAATTATGCCAAAATCTAGTCCATCACATCATATACATCTTAAAAGAATTTTTTTTTCTCAAAATTAAGCCATACAGTTATTTAATTAGAACTAAAAATATATTCATCCTTATGTGGGTTACCACTCTTGGTGCAACAACTTTAGGAAGAAGAGGTCTAGAACTTGTCAATTTCTCCTATGAGTTTTTCAAGTATCTTGGGAGCACCATTGCTCCATACAATCTTGAAATTAGGGTTTAGAATATTAAGTTATTTCATGACACCTTTCACATTTTGGGATTTACATCCTTATTTTACCCAAGAATTATGGATCCCTTTAGACATTTATCATATTTAGGAATTAATTAGTAGTATCCCACTTTATCCATATAGATCATATTAAAGTGTCATCATCATTTCACTTTGGTAATATTCCAACAATATGCCACATCTTTATTAAGAATTACATTAACACCACAACTGATCTCATTTAACTTTACATATTAAGTTACAAGTTTATTAGTGAATTCATCACTAGATTCACTAAACTTATTATGTCATCACTATTCATGTAACATGTATCATAAGTGTCATCTCATTGTACTTTCTCATATTAGGTTGAAAACTCTATTAGAGATTCATCATGATATTAGCCAACTATTCACACTATCATAATTCACACATATGGCTAGACAACTAATAGAGTGCTATGTCAAAGCATCACTAGGGTTTTCCAATCTTATCATATCCTGATACATTATCTTGAGATTAGATCATTAACATATATATCATATCATGGTTGTGCTACTCAAACTTATATAAGTGGCTTCTTAAAAATATATCACCACTTTATCTAGTCCAGTTGAGGTTCTCCAAACCCTTATCTTGAGGGTAGTGTCATTCTCAGTCTCTCTGAGCTCACTCATCACTTTGAGTTTCTTATATGGATATACTATATTTTCCCTCTTTAGTCTAGGTTTCTTGGGTCTACCTCATTGGCACTAGTTGATTTATTTATGATCTCTAGACATATACACACAAACCATAACATGATATGGCGTTCTCTTCATAGGTTCTCTATGCATGCTACATGCTTACCCAAAACTCTCTCATATAAGCAACCACTAGATTCCTATAAGGTACCATCAAGCTTGAGGCTTCATAGAAACTAAAACTTAGTTACCTCCTCCAGGGTCTGGGACTCTCTCTCGCCCTCACCCAGATGGTAGGTGCTCGTATTCATGTTCACATGTTCATATATAGACAACATCTTTCTATCTCTAGGGTTTGGTCCTCCCAAGGATATCTAGGGTTCAACAAAACTATAGGAATCACACATAACACAACTCAACTTAGTCACTGAGGAGTATTCTAGGTTAGGACATATCATATCACAAATTTCTCATCACTCTTATATCCTAGAGTTTAGGTTCTCTGACCTTCTCCCAATGGGTCTCACTCTCTCTGGAGTTAACCCAAAAATTGGTCCTAACACTACTTCCTTTTCAAAAGAGTTTGAGGCTCATGCTGACTCACAACCATGTCTCCACTTAGCTTATCTTAACTTAGAAAAGAAAACATACTTCCATAATAAAAAATTATCTCCAATACTCAAATCTGAACTTAGGTCATCAAAGACAACATAAATCATCATAAACCATCTTATATCATATATATAAAACTTACATCATATCATCTAAACTTATTTCATCTATTCCATCTATCACATATTCTAACAAGGCTCTAGACATCTAATCTAGAACTAATCGCTCTTCTAGACTGATGTCATTTACTTTCAATTAGGTTTCACGACCACCTACTACTCGTACATGCATGGGGACACATTTTTGTAATACTTACATATGTAATAAAATATTATGTAGTTTATCTCTGATAAAACATGTGTCATAGAAAACTATCGAGGTTCGGTCTGATTAGAATCAAAAACCAAATCCACAAAATGAGCATCCCACACATAGTAGAGAGTCTAGTGCCATTTCACCTAGTGAAAAGGGTGAGAACATGACATAGACTGGTGTAGCTACCCAAAACATAGATGCATCATATGCCAAAGGTTTCTCTTCATGTTATGTATGTCATTTGCAAATAATGCAACGTCCCATACCACTGTACTATAAGCAAAGAATGACACCTAAGGACCTGCTATACAACAAGCAGACCTAGTTCTCATACAACTAGGTGCTTACCTAGAGGCTAGGTCAGACCTAATCTCTATAAGACAACTAATCTAACCCTAAAGAAGTTCAAGTTCAAGGTTTTCTTTAGTTTGAGTTGCATAATGAGCTAACGTCAGGCTTTGCTATAGTTCATGCTCTGATGCCACTTGTGACGTTCCCAGATTTTTTAAAACTTAATGTGATGTGTGGAATCTAAATTGAAACCCTCACCTCAACAAGAATCCCAATTTCAACACCGCACACTAGGCTGAGAAGAAGAAAATCAGAGGAAGGCAGAAGCATACAACAGTAGCACATGCACATGAACAATAACAAAACTATACAACACATGTTCACCTTTCAACATATACTTATAACATGAATTATTACAACATTTTATGTTACACATTGAACCCTAAACTTTGCATAGACATGTACTACCGCTAAACACTAGGATCATAAGACAATAGGTCCGCCTATACATTAACTTGCCACACAACTCTTAACTATCATGGTTCTTTAAGAGCATATGTCCACAACCTAAAAAAAGATTACATGTGATACACGTCATTATAATATTCAAGAATATTGTACTGAGTTTGCCTACGTGTATTTTCATATACATCTCATTATTAAACTTGGAAATAAGATAAAACTAATACTTGGCAGTAACAGAAGAATATAACAAAAACATACTTGAATAAGAATGTTTATTAACAAAAGAGAACACATATTTTAGGCAAATTTTCCATCATATATCTCATACATCTGCCCCCAAAGGGATATATGCTTTTAGGCCTTATGATCTCCTAACAAAGAGTTAAATCATATATACAATGTGATCACCTACCAAAGAGTTAGATCACTTCAAGCACTGAACTACCAAATAGTTTAGTGCTATCATATGATGGATCAGATATCGTATGTTTCATGTGTTCACAGCCACAAGTATGGAAAAATCAAGCAATACATCATGCAAGAACAATCATTTCATCCAAATCACCACCAATAGAATCTTCCATTTTTCAAAAATGGTAACTATAGACTTATCACCATCCAAGATGCATGCCTATCAATTTGATATCAAAATATCAGTATTTGACCAATCAACTAAATACTTCAAAGAGTAGTACATTAAAGGGTATCAAACATACAATCAACATCATTGGACCTCCAAACTAAATCAAACTCATTGATGTGCATTAGTATGGAAAATCATACTTGAAGCACAATCATTTGATTATTAAAAAAAATCAGAAAACCATTATCTTTATAGTCTACTTCAAGAATCCCAAACAAGGTAAATTTACATCATCACCAACGATCAACCATTATAAAAAAATTTAATTATATTATTGGGCATCCAAGAATGTCAAAATCTAACTTTATCACATCCTACACACCTTCAAAGAAATTTCATCCTCAAAATTATGCCAAAATCCACTCCATCACATTCCACCTATGTTTTAAAAAATGACTATGGATTTGGAGTCATTACAATGAAAAATATATGTTATGCTTGAGTACACATTATGTCTATGTCATTTTATGGAGAATACAATGTCACAAATCTTCTAGTACAAGGATAAGATATATAATAGTTGAGAAGATGGATGATAGAAATGAAGATCCCTATTTTCCAGATATATAATGGGCCAAAGTGACAAAGAAAAAGTCATATTTTATACCATGTATTGGATGAGAAGAGATGAGTTCTAGTGTTTAGATGAGTAGAATAGTAGAAGTTATGATAAAATGTAGAGTTGACACCAGTCCAATGAGTCCTAAACATTTTTATGTTAGAATATTAATATTTTAGTGAAATACATGTTTTTAATTCATAGTGATTAACCTAAGCAATTCAAAAATTACGCGACCTATTTTATCATATTTTGGTCTAATTTAATTAGACTTGACTTTAAAAGTTACTTTAGGCCAAAAAGTCCAAATTATTTTTAGATGGAGTTTAGGTTTTTAGATTCACAACTAAAATTTCTTATTGATCCTAAATTTTACAGGAAAAGTATCACTTTTTATGATAATCATATCTAATAGAAATATAAATACGAATATAGTTGACTTATTGAGAAGTTGTAGGAGAAAATCACAATGAGTGATGGAATAAAATTTAATCAAGATAAAAATATGGGACATAATTGTCAAAAACTAACTTTGTTGGAACTCACATTTTGGATGTTTACACTTTATCATAAATTTTGGATACTAAACAATGCTCAGTAGTATAAGTCATACATAACTTTTCATGATACAATATCGTTTAGATAATAATTAAAAATATGTAATGTGAATTTAGTAAATTATTCATAAAATCATGTATAGCATCTTATTTGATGGTTATTTTCTCTTATATTATGGTATAATGTATATGAAAAAACTCATCATTGTTTATGAACAATACACGAAGAATACTTCATATTACAATCAATACAAATTACTTTTTACATGACTTCTTTCGAAAATTAATGTTGAAGCTGATATGTAGGTGTTCATACATGCAACAAGTGGTGGAAGATAAGGCATTGTCTAGTGAACCTTCCTATACAACTCAAAGTAGGCCATCAATATCATAAAAATAAGATACTAGAGAGATGGTCAATGCCATAGATCATGCACATTAGTAGGTTTTCCAAATCCAGGATCATACCAAAAAAACTATCTTTCAATTGAGAGTAGCTTACCCTTCACATAAAGCCATCCAACTTGATTGAGAAATAGTTGTAACAACTTTTTGTTTTCCTACATTGGGTTGAAGGATGAATAAATATCCCCCAATTAACCCCACTGATATAAGGATACCATGAATCATCTATCCTAATAGTCATATAACATCATCCCATCAAGAAACATATTATTGAGTTATTACAAAAAGGATCAACATCAACAATAAAGCCTATAGAGAAGCATGAGCTAGAACTTGGACTATCAATCTTTTTTGTATGACAAACTTGATGATAAAAAGAAAAATTAGATGATGTAGATGTGGAAATCATCACATTTATTTTTGAGATGTGTTGAATGTTTTGTAGAGAGTATTTGAGCCATCATCTAATACTCCTAAGATGTCAAATTCTAAGAAAAGAAAATGGTGATGGGTTCTCTTGCACGTAAAATCATGCTACAAACTTTTTTGATGGTTGGATTGCGCCTCACCCTGCTCAAAACAAGAAGAAAATAGAGATATGCATTATAAATTGTACCCTTTTTGGTACTATAACATTACAAAATAAAAGATGGATTTTCGGAGTCACCACTACATTTTCTAAAGAAAAATAGAAAAAATAGGATGAATTATTGAATCGGGTGCACAAATCTGAATTTCCATCTGGGTTAGTTTTAAAAGAAAATAGGGAAAAAATAATAAAATAGAAATTTGGTTATGATCATCTTATTACGAGTTGGAAAGGATTAACACCCTCATACGCTCAATGAACTGGTATCAAGGCACTATCTCACTATGAAGTAAAGAGTGATTTGGGATGGTTACACTACTACAGAAATGGCTTATAATGTCACTTTTACTGGTGTCGGTTGTAATAAAAAACCGACACATGAATCATACAGCGTCAGTGTTTAAAATAAGCCGACATCAATCTGTGAAGGGTGACCAGATACGGACATCGCTTTTATTAAGTGTCGGTTCCGTAATAAGAAACCGACACCTAAAAGTAACTGCCAAAATCAAAATTTCCAGCGAAAAAAATTGCCTCCAAAAATTGACATACATCGTCGGTGTTTAAGAGAGGAACTGACAACTAAAGGTTTTCTGCGAGACAAAAATTTGCTCATTTTTTATCGTCAGTTTTGTGACAATAACTGACGTCGTTGTGTTTTCGTGCAAATAACCGCAAAAATTTTCACCTCCCTTTAGTGTCGGTGGTTTGTTGCAAACCGGTTTATATTGTCGGTTTTTGTTAGAAACTGACACCGAATGTTAACTTAATATCACGCGAGCGAGCCCGACTCTTCCCCTTTCTCTCTGTGATTGCAATTGGCTATTAGGGTCTGGCGATTTCGGCATTCTCCTTGCTCACCGCCGCCGATCTCCTTTCTCGCCGACGTCGTGAAGCACCGCCGTGAAGCGTCGTCGTGAAGCGCCGATCTCCTTGCCACCGCCATGAAGCGTCGCTGTGGAGCTTGTCGTTTGTGGAGCTCAACGACATTCGTGGAGCTCACCGCCTCCGTGGAGCTCGCTGTTCGTGGAGCCACCACCATCGTTGGTCCTCTCCTCCAGTCGGTCCTCCTCTCGTCCGTGCTAGCAGTAGCCAGCGCCAACAGCAGCAGCCGGAACCAGAGCCAACGCCAGTAGCCAGTGCCAATACCAGCAGCCGGAACCAGAGCTTGCCATTATCATCACCACTGCTACTGCTAGAGGTAAAGCCTCCAATTGACTAGGTTTGCATCCTCAATTCATCCTTGGCTTAACTTATTTTTTAATATGTGTTGTTGATATGTGTTGACCTTGGCTTAACCTATTTTTCAAACAAGTAGATGTCAATGATAATTTAGTTAGCCAATCCCTATGATTGATCCTAATTCAGTTCAGCCTTGTTTTGCATTCATACACGATCGTGCTAAAATTTGTAGTGTGCATTTCCAATTTTAGGTTTGACTTTTTTGATGTTACTAGCGGATAGGAGCCAGGTTCCTGTTCATTTTAGGATTCACATCAAAATGATTAGAATGTGCCTGGGTCCTTATTATAAGTATGTTCTTTTATCCTTTTAAAAAGTATTTCAAACATAGTGTCATGTACTCATAAAACTAAATATAAGTGTTGATTAAACAAATAGATAATAAGTGTCACCTCATTTTATGAAATACCAAGATACATCAAATTACAGAAAATACTAGTCTGAAAATTTATAACATCATTATATGTACTTATACTTTTTCTAAAAATATATAACATCGTTATATGTACTTACGTACACTTTGTTAATACTAATATTATGCAGTCTCTGTCCACCCACAACAGTCACTATGAACTGGGCCTCTATGTCAATGTTAACGTTCCCTATTGAAGAACAATTGGACATCATCCTAGATGATCGTTCCTTAGACCAATTGGCCATACCCAAACATTGTCATTTTCTAAAAGGAAGACACTACATGCCTGGTGAAGTGACCGTAAATTTTGGCAATTATTCACATGTTATCGAGGTTGAGTATGATTTGGCGGGAAATCTTGTATCAAAATCCGGTTGGTGTGATTGGATTGGAAAGATGCATGTGGGCCGTAGTGACAGGCTTTTTCTCCGTCCAGTTGGCCATAATACCATCAACGTTTGGATAACCAACATCAACTGCGAGACCCCTGATCATCTACTGCGGTATGAGCACACGGCGGAGGATATCATCTATGACGAATCTGATTATGAGGCCCCTGTCAGTTCAGATTCGTCTAAATACAGTGAGGAGCTCCGCGAAACAGCATCATCAAAAAGGCCACGGTAGGTCCAATTAACAAATATAATTGTCAAGACAAAAAATTTGTGTTTACACTTTTTTTCTGAAAGCAATCAATACTCATAGCTGCTTTCTTTTTTGAACTTCAGGAGAAGATCGCCACAATGATAAGTCCTCGAAGTTACTGATGCGGGACCATGTTGGTGTAGTATTTAGTTGTCTATCTATCTATACTGGTCTATATTAATAGTTATTTTAATTATGTGCATGTTTAGGGGTACACCAACCCCTTGGTTTAGTTATTGTTTAGGGGTACACCAACCTCTATGTGTGGATGCAAAAAGAGATTAATGAATGGAACTTAAAGTTGCTACATGAATGCTTCTAACTGAATTGATGATTGGCTTGGTTATTGAATGTTACAAATTACTGATAAATTTCATTATAAATGTTCTTTTATCCTTATTATAACTATGTTTTCAATGATCACTTCCATTACGGTTCAGGAGCTCACTGGCCTTCTGCCCACCCGTTCGGCTTCCACGTGCACCCATACGTCTCGCCTCTCTCCCTGCTCCAGAGCAAGACGCCCGACTGGGCTCAAACAGAGGTAAACATCCCCAAAAATCCTCTGTCTCGCCCTCTGATTTGTATTTACTTAAATATTGATTTGTATTTACTTATCCACTCGTTCATCTAATGATTTTTTATTCATTACATTATTTAAATTTATGGCTTTATATTTAAATGCATCTAAACATTCATAAGCTATTAATGTTGATTAATTTAGGAAGCATTGATATGTTGTTATGGCTGTCCACAACTGTTTTTATAAGAAATTGTGTGTTGAATGGGGTTGTGAACAAGGAATTGGTGTTGTATTTGTTGGCCTAGAAACCCGTCCAAGATTTACTCATTAGGAGTAAATCTTGGATAGTCCCCGGTTTGGGACTGTTCTTGAAAACCTAATCTCACTTAGGATGTAAGTGTATAATGTGTATTGGGTTTTCAAGAAAATTTCAGCAGCATTTCCCCATTTGTTCTCTAAGTACATATGTACTTGGAGAACAGCGGGGAAATGCTGCCGAAATTTTCTTGAAAACCCAATACACATTATACACTTACTAGTGAGATTAGGTGTTCAATAATGGGATAGGTGGTACGCATTTAAGAATGACATCACATGTTTAAACCCTAAAGTTTTAACCATAAACTCTAATCAGTTTACCCCAGACCCTAATCTTGTTGTAATATATACTTATTTTATCTTTGATCAGAGAATGGATAGATCATGGATGTCCATTCGTAATCGCTGCACCCCAGAGTTTATTTCTGGTTTTGATCAGTTTGTTAGATTTGTCGAGGAACATAGGAAACAACCTGAAGATAGGTTCTACTGTCCATGTAGGCATTGCGGTAACAACTTGAAATTCAGTACTGGTAACGAAATCAGAAGTCATGTCATGTGCAACGGGATTGTACAAGGCTATACAGAATGGTACTGGGATGGAGAGTTTTCAAACCTGAAACCAGTGGATGTCGATAGCAGTGCTTGTGTGGAAGAATAAATTGCCTCCGATGACGTAGATGTGAATGAACTAGTTCCAGTAGACATCGTTGATGCGATGCTGAATAGTTGTGGGGTAGAGCACACTGATCCACCTCCCATGTTTAGAAACATTGTGCATGATGATGAGATACCATTATACATGGGTTGTAAGTTTATGAAGCTTAGCACTGTGTTGAGATTGTATAAACTAAAAGCTAACAATCGATGGAGCGACAAAAGCTTCATGTCATTATTGTCTTTGTTGAAAGAAATTCTTCCTGAAGGAAACGAGCTGCCAATCTCAACATACCGGTTAAAGAAATTGTTGTGCCCAATGGGAATGGAGGGCAAGAAGATACACACATGCCCGAATGATTGTGTATTATTTTAAAAGGACTATGTGAATTTGAAAGATTGTCCGAAATGTGGTGCGTCAAGGTATAAATTGATGACTTCGGGGGAGTCCAAAACTGGTTCTCCCGCCAAGGTGATGTGGTATCTACCTATAATACCACAGTTTCAACGCTTGTTTGCCAATCCTATAGATGCAAAGAATTTGAGGTGGCATGCAGATGTTAAGAAAAATAATGATGGGATCCTACGACATGCGTCTGATTCCCCATAGTGGAAGAAGATTGATCTATTGTACCCTGAATTCAGTGAAGAGGATGAGAATCTAAGACTTGGGCTTTATACAGATGGGATGAATTCGTACGGGACATTGAGCAGCTAGCATAGCACTTGGCCAGCCATGCTTGTTATATACAATCTTCCTCCCTATTTGTGTATGAAAAATAAGTATGTTATGTTGTCGTTGTTGATATCAGGCCCTAAACAACCTGGAAATGATATCGATGTTTATCTTGAACCTCTGATTGATGACTTAAAGAAACTCTGGGGTGAAGGTGTGATGACCTATGATGCTTCACGAAGAGAGACATTTTGTTTGCACGCTATGTTGTTTTGCACTGTGAATGACTTTCCAGCATATGGGAATTAGTGTGGATATAGTGTCAAAGGATCTAAAGTGTGTCCTATATGTGAAGAGAACATTGATTCAATATGACTAAAACATGGTGACAAGACTGTATATCTTGCTCATCGAAGGTTTCTTCCAAAATTTCATCTGTATCGTAGGTTGCGCAAAGCATTCAATGGACGGAATGAGGAACATAGTGCACCTAAACCTATATCAGGGGAGGATGTTTATGAAAGAGTGAAAGACATCGCCAATGAATTTGGTAAGAGATCACAATGTACGATGGCCACAAGGAGCGACAAGTCTTTATTCAAGAAGAAGTCGATATTTTGGGATCTTCCTTATTGGAGTTCTTTGACAGTCAGGCATTGTATCGATGTCATGCACGTTGAGAAAAATGTATGTGATAATGTCATCGGTACTCTATTGAATATACCAGGTAAGATTAAAGATGAGATAAAATCCAGAATGGACCTACGTGAAATGGGAATAAGGTCAGAATTAACAAAATTACGTGAAATGGGTAATAAAAGAACATACTTACCTCCCGCTTGTTACATGTTGTCTAGAAAGGAGAAGAAAGCATTTTGTGAATGCTTGGTAAATGTTAAGGTGCCACAAGCTTACTCATCCAACATCCGTACATTGGTATCAATGAAAGATCTGAAGTTGATAGGTCTTAAATCTCATGATTGTCACATTATAATGCAACAAATATTGCCTGTGGCAATTAGATCTATATTGCTGAAGCATGTAAGGGTTGCAATCACCAGAATTTGTTTCTTTTTCAACAGTCTGTGCAGCAAAGGTATTGACCCTGATACTATCGATAATTTGCAAAGAGAAGTGGTTTTTACCCTATGTCAACTTGAGATGTATTTTCCTCCATCGTTCTTTGATATCATGGTACATCTTGTTGTCCACTTGACTAGGGAAGTGAAAATGTTGGGACCAGTTTTTTTGCATTGGATGTATCCCTTTGAACGATAAATGAGAGTTTTTAAAGATTATGTTCGAAACCGTTATCGGCCTGAAGGGAGTATTATTGAGGGTTATGTGGCGAGAGAGGTTATGGATTTTTACAATGACTTTCTGAGTGGTAATGATGCTCCCGTGAATGACAATAATATTGAGGAGCATTTTGGCAAAGGAGTTTTGGGAGCACGGGTGAAAGTAATCAGCTGTGAGTAGTTGGAGCAAGGTCACTTGTATATTTTACACAACATGGATGAAGTGAGTGTTTATATCGAGGAACATACCAATTTCATCAAGAGACAATATCCTCGATCCAATTCAATGTAGCTTGCTAGAGAGCATAACAAGACATTTATTAAGTGGTTTGAAGATAAAGTCTTACATCAACTATCTCAAACACCAGATAATGTTACTGAAACCATCAAATGCCTCACCTTTAAACCAAAATTGAATGTTATGTCTTATGAAGGGTTTGACATAAATGGTTTCTCATATTACACAAAGAGTCAAGATGATAAGAGTGTCGTCCAAAACAGCGAGGTCACCCTTCAAGCGTCGACTATGTATTTTGCAAGTGCAAAGGATAAAAGTCCACGTGAAGCTAAAATGTCATATTACAGTGTCATTGAAGACATATGGGAGTTTCACTATGTAGATTTCAGAATTCCTCTCTTTAAATGTAATTGGGTTGACAACAACAAAGTAGTTATAGTGGATGAATTGGGTTTCATGTTAGTGAACTTTGAAAAGATTGGTGAGAAGGGTGAACCATTCATATTGGAATCACAGGAAAAACAAGTATTTTATATCGATGATCCTTCAAATGATAAATGGTCGGTTGTTCTTCATGGTAAAAGATAGTTCATTGAAGATCCTATAGATGAAGAAGAGTACTATGATAAGTATGATGACTCCAATCCATTCTCAGTTGGGTTGCCAACACCACCAAACATTGAAGCTGGGGATGACAATGACTTGTATGTTCGCGGGGATCATAATGAAGGATTGTTAATTGATAAAAGATCACAATATTAGAAGCATGGATGTTTATATTTTTATTATGTTCCCATGATGACCGTGCTGATGATCATCGTGAGGGTGAGGATGTGCTTGCACTGCCTGACAATGTAAGTTTTAAGAATATATCCCTGAGGTTTCTATCTATATGTTCATTTATAATTATATTATGTAAGTGTGTTTTTTTATCAAATTTTGAGGATACTAGTTAATAGCAATTCTATTTAATTTTTAGGCATTCTCCAAAGACTACAAGCTATGCAGGACGGCCATGACATAGCTATGCAGGCCATCGGCATTGCTTTGTAAATCCAAAGTGCAACAGTCAGAGAGAAAGCAAGCATCCCATACTATAGCTTAGTACATATATAGTGGGACTAAGGTGACGATCCCACCTGCTAAAACAAGTTAACGACAACTACATGTTATGACTAGGAGGTCGTGATTCAGCAACCGTATGCATTAGCAGGAGGACAAACAGATTTCACCACGAGTTAACATTGAAGAAGGTCTACTAACCTACACTGAGCTAAACAAGTTTATCAGTACTAGCCTCAGGCACAAGTACTGTTCGTCGGGACAATGACGGTCGTGGAAGCTTAGTGGCCACTACACATTCAACTGTGTAATGGCCACTAGCTTCCACGACTGTCATTGTCCCGATGAATGGTACTTGTGCCTTAGGCTAGTATTGATAAACTTGTTTAGCTCAGTGTAGGTTAGTAGACCTTCTTCAATGTTAACTCGTGGTGAAAGCTATTTGTCCTCCTGCTAATGCATACGGTTGCTGAATCACGACCTCCTAGTCATAACATGTAGTTGTCGGTAACCTGTTTTAGCATGTGGGATCGTCACCTTAGTCCCACTATATATGTACTAAGCTAGTATTGTATGTAAATTCGGCATTGTTGTTGTTATGCACTATATATGTGTTAGTCTGTCATGTTGTTATATGAATCTGAAACACTTGTGCGTGCTGCACTTTATGTATTGTATATGTATCATGCTTCCCTTCATTGTGGCTTCTTTTGCTGTTTCATGGCTCTTTGAATATATGATTTTGTTGACAATGATGACAATGTGAATGAATTTTTAGGAATTGTGTGTGAAAATCATCAATACATGAATGTTTCTACATGTGGTGAATGTGAAAAGAGATAAAATGTTTGCAGGTTTGTGGCATGTTGTTGGCCGATATCAATGGATGTCGTAAAACCTATAGTTCATAACTGAACTGCAGGTTTCTCATCCTGCGACCAGCCACAGCAGGTCTGCAGACTGACAGAAAAAATAAAATAAATCAGTTATTTGAACAAAACCGACAATATATGGTTACAATGTCGGTTTCCATACTCGTAACCGATGTCGATTTCCCTAATGAGGCCAGACACCACGGTCATGCTGGCCAGCACGACCGTGGCAGCGGACCATACATAAAACAGGCGTCGGATATTTATATACAACCGACGACATAGGATAATAGTGTCGGTTTCCCTACTAGTAACCGACGTCGATTTCCCTAGAGGCCAGACAACACAATCGTGCTGGTCAGCACGGCCGTGGCAACGAGTGAGATGGTTGTCGATTATCACTAAGAAACTGACGTCGATAGTTCCCCAGATGGCGCCCTTTCTGTGGCGCGGAGGTATGTGGTGTCGGTTTCGAACCTAATAACTGACGCTTATACCCCCTGCTGGCGCATTTTCAGCGCGTTTTCGGTGGCGCGCGAAGGGTTTTGGCATCGGTTTGAGAAACGACGCGTAACGGTTGGGCTTTTAGCGGCGCCCACATAGGTGTCGCTTAAGAACCGACAGTAAAGGCCTTAAAAACCGACACTAAAGGCATGTTATGTACTAGTGTTAATATGGAAAGTTTAGAGAAACATAAAAAAGGTGACTTCTATTTGTTAACATGCTTTTAGGGTTGGACATGGTCGGTCTGATGTATGCACAAATTATCATTATTTTGATATCTAAATTGGTTATTTTCTTTGTCATTTGTGCTTAATTGAATATCTTTTTAATAAATATTTTATCAAATTAGTAAAAATCACTTGTGCATTATTTCTTATATTTTTACATGTATTTTACATGCATTTTACATATTTTAATTATTATAATAATTATTTGATTTTATTCATTGATTTTTTTATTATGGATAATTATTATTTACTGGAGCAAAGTCGATACTACCGATTTGGAACTCAGTGGCACCGACATACCACTGACTCAGATGTTGCAGACCAAATTTTAATGTGTTAAATCTAACAAATATTGTATTACAAATTACATTTTAGATTTCCTCTTGACCTAAACATGTACGACGGCTATAAAAGGCACCATTAGAACCACAATTGAAAGATCTATCACGGGGGACCATATGGCAACCGAACGGAGGGAGAAAAGTGGACGAACCCTACCCGGTGGACCTCAGAGGCATTTTGGCGGCAAAAATGATGGAAAATCCTCTCCATCTTCTCCATATCCACTCTTTAACCCTTTATCCAACTTATTGTATCTCAAAGTTCATATTTTACATCATTTTGACTTACTATGATACCATGTCGTCTATTTTCGGCTAAAAACCTTAATTCCTTAGGACCTGAGAGTAGCCTAGGTATGCATTGTGTCTGATTTTTATGAGTTAATATATTTTTTCCTCTTAATTTTTGAATATGAATCTATGGAAATCGCATGTCCCTATTGAGCTTGATCACCACAATTAGCATATCATATCCTTAATTACTATTGAAAAGGGGATTAAGGGTTAGAAATACATAGGTTCACCCATTTTTCGGTGTCCCTTAGGAAAGTTGGGGCATAAATGGGAGTAGATTACCCAGAGTTAAACCAAAAGCACCAAACTAATGAATCAATTACTATGAGAAAGGAATTGGCTTTAGATAAGGTAGGGGAATTACATTGTGAATGTAGGTAGTTTCTAACTACATGATCTTTATTTCAGCATTAGGAGGGAGTTATATTAATAATTAGGGATTATATTTAGTATTTCCCGTGGTGAAACGAAAAGTCCTAAGGAATTCATCCATTCTTGATCACATCAACCTTAGTTAGATTTACTATTTTTTTAGTTAATTAAACAACCTATCAACTCTTATTTTTCAACTTAGCTGATCAATCCTAATTAGTAATAGTCTTTAACCTCACAACTCCATGTGTTTGATAACTCGGGACTCATAATCCCATATTACTTCAACACGTACACTTACGTATTACACACATTATACACGTGTCAAGTTTTTGGCATCGTTGTCGGGGAGATGACACGGTTAACACTACGAAAAGTTAGGATTGACCACTCTAGGCCATTTTTTTCCTTTAAAATTTTCATTGCTAAATCTTTTTCCCACAAATTCATTGATCCATATTTTTTTTGAAAATTCACTGTGTTATCATTTTTAATCTCATTTGTTGAGTACCTTTGATCTAATTTTTTTTTATCTTGCGTAGGTAGTTGAGCACCATGGAGGCACGTGGAATGAGAGAATTGATAATTGAGTTAATTGCACAAATGAAGGCCTTGACAGTGTAGTTAGGGACCTTGAATCTGAGTAGAACCCCAAATTATGAAGATTGCAAGTATTCATGGCAGAAAATTAGTGAAAAGTTTGATGATCACTCATGGAGGGTTGATCCCTATTCATCTTGGAGGGGTCCAAATTGTTCTTCTCTGGATTCATATCAATATAAGAAGCCACAACAACTGTACAATGATGAGGACAATGACCCAAAAATATTATCCAGGATAAAGGATATGATTACTACCAGGAATGCATGTTTGGAGCAATCACGAAGGGAGCTGGAAAACCATGGAGATCATCTTAGAGGTTTACAAACTCAATTATCACAGATAGTTGTAGATATCACAGAGTTGAAGAAGATGAAACAACAAAATTTCCTGGGGAACACTGAGCCAGACTAAAGTCACCAACAAGTAAAGAGTATGGTTTCCATGTAGAAGGAGTACACCATTGAGAAGACACCAGAAGCACACATTCCACAACCTCAGTGTGTCTACGTGCCACGAGTTCATTTTCCCAATATCTTGTATGGAAGACCAGGGGGCCTTAGAACACTTGTGAAGTCTGTAGAAGTGAGTGATCCAACCAATGAAACAAATTCATGGAGCGGAAAAGAAATTCCAACCACACTGGACTTGCAGGAAAATACAACTGAAGTCTCCACTGCCATTATGTCTAATCCCCCAGTTCTAGAGGACGTGCCCCTTCAAAAAGCGCAAGTGAAGGTTCTACTTAGTAGTGGAACAGTCACATTCAACAAGAAGGTGCTTGCAACGGAGAAGGTCCATCCACATGTCACTCCTGCCACTCTAGATGTGCCAAATTCTATTCAAGAGGGTGATATAAATTCAAGATTAGGGGAGGAGATCCCCAAGGTTCTATACATTCCTCCAGATAGGAGAACAGGCCAGCTAGAGGTGTCATTTCTAAATAGTCTGAAGTCAGGAATGAAGGACAAATTTCAGAAGTTTTGTGGTCACTTATCTTTAGGGATTGGTGATGACACGGGGAAGTTCAGATTGTCACATTATTCACCACCTTTTCGTGATAACCTAGGTTATAGGTAAGTTTCATGTCGAGCCTAAGACATAAAACAAGGGTGCTTTTGGGAGGCAACCCACCAATTAGGACTATCATATTAGATTTTTTTTGGATGATTTTTTGTTCATTAGTTATATGTTCTTGTTAGAAGTAGTTCATTTTATTTAATAGATTGTTGATATCTAGTTTGATGCAAGTAAAAATGGTGCCTTGATGTATGTATTCAATGTGCAGATTATTGAAGGGATATTTTAAGGAGTTGCTTCTTCATACTATCACCTACACTCCTCAAACATGAGATGATGGATGGATCCCACTCACCCTTTCTTTTTCCCTAGATCTCATCTCACATATCGGTACAACCATTCTATTTGTTTTCCTTTGCTTTTGACATTGCGGGCAATGTCATATTCAAGCTTAGGAGGAAGAATGGAACGGTGCTTCTATCTTAATCTCTTGCATCTTTACTTTTTATCATATATCTATATGTTTTTGTTTTAAAAAAATAGTTTTTCCATCTTTATTTTTAGGGTCCAATTCTTTCTAGTGTAAGTGTGGACGAAATTTAAACTTTTAGTTAGGATTAGCCCCTCTTGGATGACGTGGTGTCATTTTTTTCAAAAATGTGCTCCCAGTCTTTGTTCTTTACACTAAATTGCTATGTTTAAGAGTACATAACTAGAGGAATTGTTTGCATTAGTCATCTTGAAGACATACCGATTCAATGAAAAACCTAACTTAACCCTATGGCTGGTGTTATGATGATTATATTTAAGTCCAAACCAACCAACCAATGACGTGATCTTTAATGTCAATTCTAGAAATAAACTCTAAGGTTACCCTGTTACACAAGTTGATATAAGAGGGACATATCATGGTTGGGAAAGACATTGTCTCTTATTCATGTGATCTCATCCACCTTCCATTCATCTTAATTCACCACCATAGGATGATCAAGTTTAATACAAGTTATTTTTCTCTTATATGCATTACATGGCATGATAGGAATCATATAGTTAGTTCATTTTGTTATGCATTAGAAAAAAAATTCATATCAACTTTTGAGCATTTGTAGTTTGGATAACCAAATCGCATATAATATCATTTTCATTGCATATTTCATAAGGTGTTACACATTTGTTTTCTTCTACGATCTTTTGTTGTGAAAGAGTGTAAAAAAAGTTGTATCTCCTTACTCTTTCCCCAAATAAAAAAAGAAGTAGAAAAGCCCAAGCATGAACTATTTATCTTGCTAAAAATAATAGGGTAGAGAAAAAGAGTTATTGAACAAGAAAAGAAAAAAAAGAGCAAAAGGAGGAAATAGATTTTTCAATTTAGTGTCATATTCTCTCTAAACAATAAACAAGGGAATTGTGGAAGTTTTATTTGTAAACACCTTTCCACCTATACTCATCATTAGGATGAGACATCCATTCCATGCATCATTCTACCAAAAAAAATAGTCATTAGAAGGCATACATTCACATTTTATCCATCATATAGGTGCATCATATTTTTATGTCTTGTATAAATGATTTGAATTATTCTTGTGATTCTTGATTTCACAGCCACCCATTGCTCTTTATGGTAGGCTACTCATATGATTATTCCCCTCATTCAAGCTTATATGGGTAACTACTTCCTAGTAGTTTATTTAGGTAGATCAGAGCAATGTAGATAGGGAGATCATATGGTGCATCAAGTAAGTGTCCTACTGATCATGATATTAACTGCTTCTTATTGATAGTGTTTTCATTGATCTTATAGTGGACATCTTTTATAAACATATTTTATCATTTAAGAGTGGTTACTTGTTCAGTGGTTGGAGAAGACTGGTTTGAGATCGACTGGTGGAGGGTGGTTAGGAAAAATAATTCATAGGTACATGTCTTCTTGCTGACTATTTCAAACAAATCTAAAAGTAGTGTTGCTTGAGGACGAACAATATTCAAGCTTAGGGGTGTGATGTATGCACAAATTATCATTATTTTGATATCTAATTTGGTTATTTTCTTTGTCATTTGTGTTGTATTGAATATCTTTTTAATACATATTTTATCAAATTAGTAAAAATCACTTGTGCATCATTTCTTATATTTTTACATGTATTTTACATGCATTTTACATGTTTTAATTATTATAATAATTATTTGATTTTATTCATTGATTATTTTATTGCAAATAATAATTATTTACTGGAGAAATGTTGATACTACCAATTTGCAACTTGGTGGTACCAACATGGCATCAGAGTACAAATATTTTTTTGCTCCAGATCGAAAAGGAAAAGGATTGTTTACTGTGAAGAAGTCGGTAGTACTGACTTCCAACTCGATACCACCGACTCAGACGATGTAGACCAAATTTTAATGTGTTAAATCTAATACATATTGTATTAAAAACTACATTTTAGGTTTTCTCTTGACCTAAACATGTACGATGGTTATAAAAGGCACCATTATAATCGTAATTGAAAGATCTATCAAGGGGGGACGATACGATAGCAGAACTGAGGGAAAAAAGTGGAGGAACCCTACCCGGCGGACCTCGGAGGCATTTTGATGGCGGAAATGATGGCAATTCCTCTCCATTTTCTCCAGATTCACTCTTTAACCCTTTCTCCAACTTACTGTATCTCGAAATTCATGTTTTACATCTTTTCAACTTACTATGATACCATGTCGTCTATTTTCGGTTAAAAACCTTAATTCCTTAGGACTTGAGAGTAGTCGGGTATGCATTGTGTCTGATTTTTATGGGTTAATATATATTTTCTTCTTAATTTTTTAATATGAATCTATAGAAATCGCATGTCCTTTTTTTGAAGGTGTCGTGCCATATATCATTACGATGGCCAATCGGCCCTAGCAAGGTTTAAATACATACTGGGAAAAGACGATACTAAATCAAAAGACTCGACTGACCCACGACGGGTATCATTAGCTACAGAATTAGCTAAACTATTACTAGTACGACTCCTAAACGATAAAGAGAAAGAACTAAAGTTGCCTTTAAGCAGCCTAATGTCATCCAAGATGCCTCCCAAGTAGTCTCTCCTCACGCCGGTCTTGTGAAAATTGTTGACCACCACCTGTGAGTCTGTCTCTACCTCTACGTTGCTCCATGCTTGCTTTTTCATCCAGAGAATGGCCTCACTCATGCTTAATGCCTCCGTAATAGCATTGTCCTTCATCCCATTCCACCATTTGCTGCCTATGCCTAGGACATTACCATTGTTGTCCCTAAGAACCCATCATGCCGCCTCTATTCCATCCTCCCCCGAAGCATCCACATTTAGCTTGACATGGTCGACCTCTGGAGCTATCCACCTCACCCGCTGGTTTCTCCCTGTGTATCGTTCTCCTTGGCTGCTCAATGTTGACTCCATGCTGTTGTGATCACGTAGCAAGGCCAACAAGGTGGTCTTGGTAGCTATTCCATTTGGGTTTGGTTTCTTGAATATGCGGGCGTTTCACAACGTCCATGCCGCCCAAATGATGGCAATCATCTCCTCCCGTATCTCTTTGTCCTCAATGCTCATGATGGTGGTAATGGCCTCTGTGACCATGAGGTCCTTCACCCACTCCACATTATCCCTGGCATATTGCGACGCATCATCCCAGATTTCAACGATGCTTGGACATCTGAATAGCAGGTCTGGGATGGACTCCATCTCTGAGTAGCAAAGCAAACAAGTACCGTCCGTGTTGTAGTGTATGTCGTATAATCTGCCCATGGTTGCTAATCCACCTGTTGCTGCTCGCCACATGAAGTGTGCCACCTTTGGAGCTAACCCGCTCCTCCATATCAACCGCCATATACTCTCCCCCAGCTCAGATATATGTGATAGGGTATTCTGTCTCCCCATAGCTCCTAGCTAGTAAGACGATCTGACTGAAAACTCACCATTTCTTGATGGCCACCAGAACCTGACATCGGGAACTCGCTCTATCCTGAGTGGTATAGCCATAATATCCCTTGCTATGCTGTCCGGAAAGGTGTCGTGAACAACGTCAAAGTTCCATTCCATCCTCTCATCATGAATGAGCTCTCTCATGTATATGGGCTTCTCACCCTCCACGTGTCTATATTCTCCCAGTGTATCGCTCCTATTCAGCACCCACCTATCCTCCCAAATATTAATATTTGCACCATTCTCAACCCTCCATTCCACCCCCTCCACAGCAAGAGCCTTTGCCCCCCATATACTACGCCAGGTGTAGCTCGGGTTATGACCTCTCCTCACCTCCCAACTATCATATGAAGGGGAATATCTTGCTTTGAGAACTTTGGTCACCATCGCATTCGGCTTTGAATGCATTCTCCACACCTGCTTTGCCAAGAATGCTTGGTTGAAAACATGCAAGTCTCTGAACCCCATCCCACCTTGCTTCTTTGGTTTACACAACCTATCCCAACTCATCCATACTATCTTCCTCTCATTCCTCTTGGCCCCCACCACCATCTAGCCACCATACTGTGCATTTCATCCACCACCCTGCCGGTAATTGGAATATGCTCATGACATACATCGGAATAGCTTGTGCCACTGCCTTTATTAGCACCTCTTTGCCCGGTTTGGATAACAGCTTCTCTGCCCAGCCTTGTAGTTTCCGCCACACCCTCTCCTTTATATTGTTGAAAATCTATTTTTAGACCGCCCTATGGCCGTAGGTAGACCAAAATATCGGGCATGCCTGTCCACCTCTTTAACCTGCAACAACTCTTTGATCTTCTATCTTTTTGATAGACACATTCCTTTTCTGAATACAACCTCTTTCTTTGAATATATGCATGTCCTTATTGTGCTTGATCACCACAATTAGTGTATCAGATCCTTAATTACTGCTGAAAAGCAGATTAAGAGTTAGAAACACATAGGTTCACCCATTTATTGGCGTCCCTTGGGAAAGGTGGGGCATAAATGGGAGGAGATTACCCAGAGTTAAACTAAAAGAACCTAACTAATGAATCAATTACTATGAGAAAGGAATTGGCTTTAGATTAGGTAGGAGAATTACACTGCAAAAGTAGGTAGTTTCTAACTACAGACTCTTTATTCAGGTTTAGGAGGGAGTTATATTAATAATTAGGGATTAGATTTAGTGTTGCTCGTGGTGAAACCAAAATTCCTAAGGAACTCATCCCTTCTTGATCACAACAACCATAGTTAGATTTACTTTTTGTTCTTATTTAATTAAACAACCAATCAACTCTTGTTTTTGGCTTAGCTAATCAATCCTAATTAGTAATAGTCTTTAACCTCACAACTCACCGTGTTCGATAACTCGAGACTCATAATCCCATATTACTTCGACACATACACTTGCGTATTACACACTTGTTATACGTGTGTCAGTGTCCTTCCCATCTTGTTCCTGGAAGTCCTATTTTAGGTAGATTGGGGTCCTAATCACCTTAGGACCTCTACTGGAGAGGATCCGTTGTGAATGATCTGGACTAATGTGTAGGATTTAACAGGTGATAAATGAATGTAAGATGGTGGAAAGGATTTTATTTTTTAAATAACAATATTTATATTGCAGTAGACCAAATATAGCATTACTAAGAGAAAATATAGCAGTTATAGTAGGTACGTGCAACAATTGACAAATTTTATCGGTCTATAGATGCTAACATGGCAAGAGGTGTTATAGGAAGGATAATCTAATCACCGATATTTTGGAAATATAAGAGAAAGATAGTTCAAAATTCTGACCTTAGGAGGTTTGAAAGGGACCCACAATATGGATGGCATGGGGGGTATTTGTAGTTGGATATTAGATTTATGGGTTCTAAACTAAACCTTCTAAAAAAGGTGGAAAATCATTTTGATGCATCACACATGAATGGCATGCATCAAGGTGATACACCATGCGGCATGTGGAAGATGGATTAGATCCACTAGTGTCCCATTTGGTTGAAAACTAATTGCTCAATTCCCCAATAACTTTAGGAATGTTTTTGAGAAAATCAGAGAAAATTGTGAAGAAAGATAATTCATGATTATCTCTTAGACTTATTTGCAAAAGAAATTGTATATCCTTGTACAAAAGGAATTTTTTTATTTTGGATAATTCAACTAGGAAATTCATGAAAAGAAGTTGTAAATAGCATAATTTAAGAGTAAATTGCCTTTAAAAAATAAGGTTTCATCATAAAAAACCCAAAATGGGTGAAAGTGTTGGAAAATATGGCGACAGAGATGTAAACAAAAACAATGTTTTTGTCATATTTCCATAACTAATGGATCACATCAACAACTACAAAAAAGGAATGATGGTGCAAGGCATATACCTAATCCTAGAGTAAGTCCAACAACAATCCTTGTAGAGGTGCGATTCCATTATAAGGAATACAAGGACATATGTCGATAGCAACCTATTGGTGTAATGACCATGGATGACACTTCATGGTCCCCTCTTGGCATGGGAACAAAGGACTCCACACCTCCACATAGTGTATGTGGACCACCAGAAACTCCATGTCGCACATTCTAAGCTGAAAAGAAGGAGTTATTCTTTAGTTATCAATGTGCTTGTGTCTGGTTCCTTTACCCTTGGTGTATCTCCATTTCTTGGGTAAGTTACCAAAACATTGAGAAAAGTATCTCGATCCTTGGCCATCCAACTACTTATATAGGAGTGGATGGGACAAGGTTTCTAAAACCTAGGTATTATGAGAAAGATAGATCATGTGGTTTGATGGCTACTATGTGCTACCAGTCGGTCGACTAGGCTATCTAGTCGGTCAATTGTCTTGTGATTAAGAGCACAACAACATTGGGTTTTAAACTGATGATTAATACACATCATTACGCATGTCATTTATCATTTGACCTAGTCAAAATAGTCATTTTGCATTCTATTAGTCGATTTAGACATTCCAATCGGTCGACTGAGTATTTTGACAATCTGCTAGAGCGTGTGTCTAGTCGGTTGGTTGGACACTCCTACTAGTTGACTGGCTTGTTCCATCGACCTGTGTCTAAAGGTGTTTAGTAAATCATCTAGAAATTCCTAACATTGACTGACAAACCAGTCAGTCGTTACATAGCCAGTATTTCTTAATTTGATTACCAAAAAAGTTTATTAACCAAGTTAAATGTTATCCATGAGTAAACATCTATTTTAAGTACATCCCATGTGTGTCACCCTATAGAGTCCATATCACATTGGCAGTCAATGTCCATAACCAAATAATGACATCACAAGCAATGAGCAATATCTAGCAACACATCATTGCAATCCAAGTAATTGGAAAATTGGATAACAACCTCAACCTACAATATGTGATCAATGTTATTGTGATCATGTAGTTCCTTTTTCTCTAATATCTAGAATGAACATGAGGCACACAATCATCATCCTCTTGACATTCAATTCATTTTCCTCAAACTAGAGCAGATTGTACTAGATGCATTTGAGTTCACATATCATATATTGAGTCACATGAGTATGGCCATACATTTCTCAGTCTCACTTATCAAGTGGCCAAGATATAAACACTTGTAGGAGGGACACATCCCTTCTACATCACTCAGTCAATCCCCATGTGTCACAATGTACCCGAGCACCACCTTTATGAAAATTCTTATTCAAGGTCACGTTGGATGGTGACCAAGGTCATGGATGACTTTGTCACTAGTCAACATCCACTTTAGTTTTATGTATTATTATCATCTATTTATTTTCCACAATAATATTTGACTAGGGGCATATCAAAAATTTATATTCTCTTATCATGTATATGATCTCATTGTTCAGATCCTCAACCTGAAGAAATATGTCATTGAGTAACATCATTCTTTAGGCATCTACCATATATGTTTCATCATATCATGACTGCAACAAACATAATAGAAAAGATTATGTTTATTGTTATTAAGACAGTCACATGATTTCCCATTACAATCATCGTATGAGTGACTCTCTGGGAATATATACCAACATGGTCCCATTTGAAGTTGTATCCAATCACCCATTAGTCTTATTCCAAGTGATGTTAACATGACCATCATATTCTTGTTTTTCAAGTGCTTTTCATAGTGGGTAAGCGACATTCTCTTCCGGTTGGCACTTTACAAATTTTTACATCTCTTTGGATTATGATCTCTCATATGAGATGGAATTGTTGTAGTATTCTATCTAGGTCCCACATCATATCGAATAGCTTCATTGTAGTCACAAAATTTCTACTGTGTCATCAATGGTTGGAACCATCCCAAGTTCATATATATAAACTTATTTATCCTTACAATATCCTTTGTTGTGTTCAAAACAACAATGTACTCAACTCTATTGCAGAATCAACAACTATTCTCTTACTCAAAACTTTTCTAGGTTACATTTCTTCATAAAGACAAAATACACATTTTGATTGTGATCGGTAATAATCTTATCAAATTGGAAGGTTGCATTTGTGTAAATCCTTACACCCAACTCTTCCTTATCACCATGACTAATAAATTGATCCTTAGTGCTTCTCATGTACTTAAGGATGTTTTTTACCATAGTCTAGTGACCTTAACCTAGACCTAACTGATATCTTTTCCACATATTCAAAACATACATGACAACATGATCAGTGCATAACATTTCATACATGATAAATCTAATTGTGAATGCATACATGATGAAGCCATATTTTAGGGCTTCATCTTGTGCCAATTTGTTCTTTATTCACACCTAGACATGTTAGAATGAAGATTACTTCCCTCTATATGCATATTATTATCAAATGCACTTATGGAGACTTTTTGCTTTTATAGGTACTTTGGACACTACTTGATGGAATAGAAAGAAGATGGCTAAATCTAGGATTTCCCTAGGCTTGGAGGAGCCCAAAATGAGGCCAAAACCACTCCCAACATACCCTAATTGGTCAAAGAATGTATTCAAGTAATAACCTTCATGGATGGCCAAGTTCAAGACCCAAATGCATGGGAAGGACCCTAGCACAACTATGCTACCAAGGAACAAACATTCTAGGACATGCTCCAATCACAAACTCTTCACAAAACTTTTAAAAATTGACTTTTAAGGTCAAAATGATCATTTTGGATAGATGGGCGTGCTGGGAGGTGGACAGAACGACCATGCTACAATTGAGCCGTGCCAATTTTATCACTTGATGTCCCTATTCCCCCCCACTTAACCCTATACCCTCTATACCTATATATAAGCCTTGGAGGTATCTAGAGGTTGAAGGTTGGCTTCCTTATCTACCATTAGTCTCTCCTCCTACTCTAGAGCATTCATTTCTTGCATTCAAGTCATCCATCCACCATTTACACCTCATTTCCACCATAGAAACCTAGTTTTCTAGGTTTTCTACCATAACCCCCTTCATTTTCATGCCCTTCATCCACCTTGGAGGAGGGAGGTCGTTCTACAACAACTAGGAGGTGAATAACAAGAAGCTATTTCAAGATCCATGGAGTCATATCCCCTTCTTCTCATTTCTTTTATCTTTTCTTTGAGCATGTCTACCTAAGCCCCTAGTGGTGGGCTGTTTGGGGTTAAAATGTGACTTTGATACCATGTTGGGGGAAAATAACATGTATTGAACATAATTTCATTCTATGATGATTTACTCTTACTTATATATCATTTCCTATTATCTTGCATGTGGTTTGTGCTTTAAACATAAATTGCTAGTTTTGTGATGCCTGATGACACTTAGCTTCTTGGAGAAAATGGAATGTATGTGGCAATCTTAGGAATGGCTCCTAAGTCCAATTAGTTGATCCCTAGCTAGCCCCCTTTTCCTAGATACGTCTTCCTTCTTCTACAAGTAGGTGTGAGATCTAAGCTAGTGTAAGCATGATTAATGCAATTGCTTAGAGTTTCCTAAAGGCTAGATGGAAAGTAACATGAGGTGAAACACTCTCATCTCTACTCGCATTCCTACCCTTGTCTCTCAATTTCCCTGGCACCACTTACCCTGGAAACCTAGACTTGCCAAGTCCTATTAGAATTACATCTAGCCCTAATTCTTCGACTATTGGAATAGGGTATATTCTAATAGGTCTTGCCTTGTTGTTTGGTTTGGTGATATAGATTTAAATAAGAGATTAGCATGCTATGTTAACCTTCCCCCAACTAATATCAAGTGGAATTCCCAAACGGCCCACCTATCCATCATACTGCTTAAAATCCACCTTTGCCTTCTTAGCTTGTTAATGCTAGCTTAGTCAATTACCTTTTTCAATTCTGATTTGATTGTTTAGTTCTTGGTAGTCAGTTCTTGCTCAAGTAGTTAGGGCTCCTTTGATCTTGCTTGTGTTAATTTTGCTAGCTAGTGATAATTTAGGCTCTTGCTTGTCTTACTGCTTAGTTTCCCTCTTAGTTTATAAATTTCCTTGCTAGTGTAGTGTAACTCCTTTCTCTAAGCTTAGTTGTTAGTTTTGCGTGGTTTGCTAGTCTTAACTTGCCTAGGATAATGTAGGGCTTTTGTTAATCTAGTTTCTTTCTTGCTTGTTCTTGCTTGCAATTGTAGAATAATCAACCAAACCCAACTTTAAACCTACAAACCCTAGACTCCACTTTAGGAACATAACTAATATTAACCTAGCTCTAGTGCCCTCTTTATCCATGAGGCTCAACCCTAATCTTACTACTAGCCTATACTACAACACGAACCCATGCATTTGTGAGTACGTGTGATTAGTTGATCCTGTGAGTTGGACTAGGTCCATATACAAATTTTGTGAGATCTATGTGTTTTCCCTTAGGGTTTCATCTAGTGACCTTTATTTGGCTAGTGTGTGGCCTTGAGAAGAATCACACCAAATCTTTCTAGCATTTTTGCTGGGGAGAAAGGTGCTCAACCTGTCTAGTTAGTTTTGCTTTGAATTTTCGTATTGCACTCATCATTTCTATTATTTATTCTTTATTTTTTGTATTCTTTGTGCATATTTGTTTGTTAACTTGTTCTATTTTGTTTGGTTGTTCCTTGTTCATGTGACAAGTCACTCAGGAGAAGACAATATGGAAGGCCAAAATGCACCCCACAAGCCACTTCATGATTACTTCATGCCTAGCAACTACAAATTACCAATTGCTATCAGGGCTAATCAAATGCCAGAAAAGAAATTCTCCATCCCTCCAGGTCTTCTTGGGCTCCTACCCATCTTCTACGACTCCGAGAGTAAAAACCCCTACAAGCACTTGGACTCATTTCTTGAGGTATGCTCCTCCTTTAGGATGCCAACAACTTGTGATAACACAATTCGGTTGACCTTTTTTTCATTTTCCCTGAAAGATAAAGCCAAAGATTGGTATGACTCGAGAAGGGACATCATGAGTTGGGAAATTATGAAGAATGCATTCTTAAGAAAATCATACTCTATAGCAAGGTTGACACAACTGTGACGTGTCATGATAAGTTTCAGTCAATTTGGCAATGAATAGTTTCACAATCAATGGGAGAGGTTTAAGAAGATTTTGAGAGTGTCTAGACCATTAGATCCCTTTGTGGCAGCTAGTTCAGTCCTTTTACTCTGATCTATCTCAAAAGAGCTAAACCTCAGTGGACTCCACTTGTGGAGGAGTTTTCATGGCTAGGCCACCCGAGGAGATATGTCCCCTGTATGAGAAACTAGCAGAAGGTTCAAGAATCTAAGATTCAAGCATGATGAATGATAGTGCTCATGCCTTTGATATGATATCCCTGACTCATATTGATTTGATCCCACAAGTGATGAAAATTATTGGTGACATCGTGAGTTTCATGAAGAACCATGTGACAAATGTTCTTTGCCAAATCATCAATTCTATTGAGTTCTATGGTGAATAAAAGAATACACCTCACTCCTATAGCTATCAAGAACCACAAAGTCCAAGATATAGCTCGTTACAACCCCAATTTTGGGCTTATATAATTTGAAATGCAATTTCTCCAATAAAATGAATGATTATGAAAATTGTATGATTTAGATGTAATAAGTAGATTCTTTGATAGTATCTCCTTTAAATATATGATTTCATGGATCGTAATTAGTTAGTGAATCCAACATGATATAAAGCAAAGAAAAGTTGAATGAAATACTTACAAGAGTGATATTGGTATATGAAAATTTTGTAAATAATCACAAAGGCCCAAATATGAGCTAGAAAAGATATTATTGGTTTATTTATCTGGTGTTACCAATACCAAGTAGTAGAAAGATGAGAGTTTCCTTATCAAAACATTGGTCTTCATAGAATAAAGCTTTAAGAGTTTTAGATAAAGCAAATTAATTATGTAAGGTGAGAGAAAAGGAATAATAATTGGGAACTTCCTAAAATGGGTGATCGGTAATCAAATAAGTGAAATACACCCTTATTAGTAGTTTGGATTATAATCAAGCTCCCTCAAACTAAGTGTGTAAGCCAATTCCATAATATGATGGATGGGGGTAATATTTGGTGGTGTGTAGGTATTAGGAACAAACATATTAGATTTTAAACCACCATCCATCTGAGTGGAAGAAAGAATACGGTTATCTTTCATGCATATCGATCACAAAGGAAAATCTATCTTTCCTAAAGGGGATGGTTTCCCACTCCTCAACGTTTCCCACTTTGAATGGTTCCTTTTTTCTACTTAGGTTCTATAGGATTCTCTTAAGATCTATATAAGGGGCCCTTGCCTCCATATCAGACTTAGAACTTGGCCTCTAATAGTTCCGTAGAGGAACCTTATCTGTTGGACCCTCGGGACGTGCCCTGGCATGGAGCAGCGGCTATGGGTGGTTTCTCAACTAGGAGCCTTGATTCCTGAGCTAGGAGTAATGCTAACACCCTCTCGATGCTTCACCTACATTTCATGCACTCTCATGAGAAACCTGGGTCTAGTCACCTTTCTACAAGAAGAAGATTTTTCTCTGCAACTTGCTTCAGTGTTGTTGTGTGCCACACCATCATCTGCTTGATTCCCTCACTGTTGATACTTTCACAGCATCACCGGTGACCCTATTGTGTCTAGCAGGGGGTAGCAGAGGTGTGAGCGCCCTTGAACGGTCCTCTCAGGCCCAGAGGGGAGAGGTCACACCGCGGTTGGTCCCTCTCCTGACGACGGCGTAGGGTTCGCGAGGAGGGAGATGGGAAAAGCAGAACTGACCAAACAACCCCTTCAATGCATGAAAAGAATTACTCGTAGCATGAGGGAAACATGGTCTTTGTATTATAACTTAGGCTCAACACTGAAAGGTTCATATAAAGGATATGTTGCCCACATGGCACAATACTATTGGTTCAATATTGTTTTATTTGCAAAAATCATAACTAAATATTGGTAACTCGGATCAAGATAAACCACATATGAAAATTGAACAAAAAATTGCAAGGAGTGCAATAAAAATATATTTTAGGAGAAAAGTACCATCAAATCCTTGTGCGTGAGGAGATGGATTGGTTCCAGAAAGTGCACATCCAATGGCTCAAGGAAGGTGATAGTAATACTCGCTATTACCAAGCGTTCATCAAATCACGAAGACTAGGTAACAAAATCACCAGACTTTGCAATGATTCATGCAAGTGGATAACGGAGTAGAAAGATATCCAAGAAACACTCCTTCAATACTTCCAAACACTAACATCCTCGAGCCCCTTCGAGCCAGAGACAATAGCTGCTATCGCCAACTACATTGGTGCTTTCCCTGGTATAAGCACAGAGGTCAGCAATTACCTGGCATCAATGCCAAGCCATTATGAGATCAAGGTCATGTCCGATTCAATGGTGCCTAACAAAGCCTGTGGACCAGATGGAGTCCATGCAGATTTCATCTAGATGAATTGGCACACTGTAGGCAGATCGATAGTGAGCACAGTTTAGAAAGTATTGAACATTGGGCTCGTTGAGTCGTCAATGGTGGATGCACTGATGGTTCTTATACCCAAGGTCAAACAACCCCAACGCTATCCTAACTATAGGCCAATATCCCTAAACAATACCTGCTTTAAGTTGATCTCCAAGGTAATTGTGGAATTCCTGAAGCCTCTGGTTCCCACCTGGGTTGCTGACAACCAATCTAGCTTCATCCCAGGTAGGCACATAACAGATAACATCCTGATTGTACAAGAAGTTATCCACTCCATGCGGAACAAAAACTCCAAGAAGGCACACGTTTGCATCAAGATTGATCTCTCCCATCAAGATTGATCTCTCCAAGGCATTCGACAGAATGCACAAGCCCTTCATTCAGAACACTCTCATCAAGGTGGGAGTGCCAAACATCTTGATAAGCCTGATTATGGACATCATCTCTAGCGGACTCACCTCGATTCTTTGGGAGGGGGAGCCTCTACCTCCTTTTAAACCTTCTCTGGGAGTGTGCCAAGGCGATCCCATAAGCCCATACATCTTCATTCTATGTATGGAGAGACTAAGCCAAGCTATCACTCATGAGGTCCAAGCTGCAAGATGGAAACCAGTCACACTCTCTAGAGGAGGCACCAAGCTGAGCCACATCTTCTTCATCGATGATATCATGTTAATGGCGGAAGCATCCAGACACTAGGCTGGAATCATCGATGAGGTCCTGAATCACTTCTCAGTCGTCTCAAGCCAGGAGATATCAAAAGTGAAGTCTCAATGCTTCTTCTCCTTTAACACCCCTAGAGCCACCTGTACTTCCTTCTATAACAGGATCGGTATTGCCCAGACTTATGATCTGAGCCGCTATCTAGGAGTACCCTTGCTGCACAATCGTCTGAACCAGAAAACACATGAGAACATCGTGACGACCTTGAGTGATAGAATGAACAGCTGGTCTGCTAGAAAACTCTCTCTAGAGGGACACATCACCCTCGCCATGCCACTCTACAAGCTATACCAGTGCACGCTATGCAATCTGTCAAACTCTCACCCACCATCTGTGACAAGAGAAACATACAAGTTAAAGACTTTGTCTAATCAGGCGATCGAGAACACAAGAAGTTGTCCCTAGTTTCATGGAAGAAGATCACCTCCTCGAAGGAGTATGGTGGCCTAGGTCTCAAGGATGCCCGCGACCTCAATTAGGCTCTGATGCTCAAGAATGTTTGGAGTTTCCTCAACAACCCAGACCTTCTTTGGGTTTAGGTTATGAAAGAAAAGTACATCAAATATGACCACCTAATAAACAAGCCTTGCCCTCCAGCATGGTCTTTTATCAAGAAGAACCTACCCCATCTAAAGGGAGAATGCTCTCAAATCACCAACTCCGGCACCTACATCAATGCATGGAACGATTGCTGGATTGTTGGTCGTCATCCTCAGGAGATCGACCCTACTTGTCAAGCTCCACCAGACCTTGAAGATCTTACCATTAGTTGTATGGTACAGAACAATGGGGCATGGGATAGTGACTTCATCAATGCATACATATCCCCAGCTGTGTTATATGCAGTACAACATCTCCCCCCACCAGATCCCTCATATGGTCCAGATTTGTGGGACTGGCGTCATGAAGAAGATGGGATCCTACGATCCAAATCAGCCAACAAATGAATCAGACAGGAGAAAGAAGTTAAAGTTCATGGGAATTGGGGCATCATCTGGCGGTCCAAGATCCATGAAAGAATCAAGATCTTTGCCTGGCTACTCCAGCACAAGGCTCTACTGACTATTGTAGTGAAAATTCAGAGGCATATGGAAGTGGATGTGAATTGCTCAGCATGTCAAAATGCCCCTGACACACTGATCCACAGTGTTAGAGACTGCCAAGCTATCAAACCTATATGGCAATGTCTTCCTACTTTTCCTATGTTCTTCGAGCTTGACGAGAAGACATGGATCGAGTCAATATTATCACATGATACAATCTTCATTGTGGCATGTTGGCACATTTGGCGAGTCCAAAATAATCTGATACATGTGAGAAAGCAACCTCACCATGAATCATGTATCACCTTCATTAAAGAAAGAACTAAAACCATTACCATGGCACTGCAAATGGCAAGCGATACTACACTAAGCAAAGTACCAGGTCAAGTTATCCAACTTCAACACTCAGCTTTCCTTGCCTTCTCCGATGCTGCCTTCCAAGTATCCTCTAATGAAGTTGGTTGTGGCCTCCACATACTTGACTGTATCGGTAGATGCATCCTGGGAACTGATACTCATTCATATGCCCGATCACCTCTTGAAGAAGAGATGTGCGACATTCAACAGGCTCTCCACACCTTCAAGTGTAATGGATACATACCAGTTACCATTCTTTTAGACACCCAAAAAGTTGTTAACTTGGTGACAAGTAGTCTCCCTTAGACACCAAGACTGGAACCAATTCAGAGACACATACAGGCTGAATTGAGGCTTAACCCTGGTGTTTTGATTCAACTCATCCCTCATGCATGGAATGTTGTTCCCGATGCACTTGCAAAACATGCCCTTTCTACTTCCATGTCCTTTTAATTTACTAATGCCAAGCCTCCATGGCTTTATGTAAATTTTAACCTTGTCCTAGATGGCCTGCCTGGTACAGAGCCCAGGATGAATAACAACTAAAGCTCTATTTTACCCACACCCAAATATATATATATATATATATATATATATATATATGTGAGTCCTAAATACGCTTGAAATTTGAAAAGTGTATAAAGATATAATCTTTAATGGTTTTACAATGAAAAACCCTTAGATTTGATAATAATTAGATCTTTCATCATTCTTGGGATATTTTGAGAAAATATTAACATGTTGATGATAAAAGGAATATTTAGATCTAAAAGGATGATCTTTATGGATAGTTGGCCTAATTTAGGGTTCCATGTACATGAATATGCATTAATGGGCCTAAAACCCTAATTTTGATAATTATGACTTCTAATGGTTTTAATTGTCAAATCCAAGTTTAAGACTGAGATATTATGTTCTAAAGACAATTTGAGAACAAGGGATCCTTAATATTAATAATTTAAATAGTTAGGGTTTTATGAGTAGAAAAGCTATTTTAGGGTTTATTGACCTAAAAAGTATAAAGTTTGAGAAACTGATCAAAGAAACCCTAATGCATACTAATGAGACTTAGAAACCTTAGATAGGTGTCCCAAGTCAATAAGGAGTTGTTTTGGATATGTATATGACAATTATGCATTATACATGTTTTCAAGATCTATGTTTGCTTGCTTGATTGATTGTCTTGCTTGATTGGGAATCTAGTTGGATTTGGATATACTACTTCTTTGAGATCTCCAAAATAGGTATGTGGTTACGTTTATGACTAATCTCTCTAGTTTCATGGTGATTTTCAAAGTTTTACTGATTTCTTGAAATTAACTGCTTGGTTGACATTTATTTCATGCAACTATAAAGTGACTATGACTATCACCATAAATATATGTGCATGACTAGCTGAGATCCTAGTCCTCCTCTGTAGCTTTAATGATGATGAGATGGATGACCTAGTACATGGTCTAACCTTGGGGTATGATCATCAGGTTATCATGAGTTGATGTGTCGATCTACTCTTGGGTAGGACCATATGACTATACAACCCTATGTAGGGATCTACCTATAAGGTAGGATCATGGGGGATATTTGAGATCTACCCTATGAGAGAGGTAGTATCCATGTCCACTGTAAGGACAACACAGAGGCAAGGATATGTAGGGATTGAGTAGTTATGTTTAATGTGTAAAGTTTGATATGTTAAGAAATAATTTGGTTGCATTATGTTGTTACAAATAGATGCAAGATTTTGGTTCCCCCACATACCAGTATAATTCATTATAGTGACTGATGTTTTGTTTGTTGGAGATTTATGAATATCTAAAATTGGACAAATAGTAAAGTGGAACTTGTGAAGAATAAATTTAAATCATAAAGGAGGATTTAGTTAGATAGAACTCTATACTAGGTAGAAGTTCCAGATTCCTATTTTTTGAAAGGTATGTGAAATGTAAAATTTTATCCTATTTTGAGCTTAGTTGTGGTAGAATTTATTAATTATTTTTTATTATCTGCAAAACCATTGATCATATTTTGGGATAGTGGCTCTGACTTCTTGGTCTTCCTTAATTGGGGGTTATCGGGAAGTAGGGCCCTTACATTTGGTATCAGAGTATGGTTTTCCATTTAATCTCTAATAATTATTAAATTTTACAAACTCTTTAGAACCCAAGGGAGTTATTAGAGGATTTTCCTATGATGGAGGTGTCTAAAAAAGGATCACAATCCGGGGCTGGTAAGATTTTCCTCTACCCCACTAGTCGGTCTATGAGGACTCTCAAATTCTATGTGACAGCTAGGCCAAAATTAGAGGATTTGACTCAAAATAAGATACCTCTAGGTCTTCTCTCATCTATATTCATCCCTTCTTTACCCCATTCATTAGATAGCTTTAAGAGATTAGGGTTTCTCTCTCTCCACCACCCTCCTGAGTTCAAGGTAAGTATAATAAGGATTGAGGAATCCTCCACCAAATAATAAAAAGCATGTAACAAAGATGTCATGGACATAAGTTTTGATAATTAGAAACTCAGACCGAGTTTAGTTACATGCTTAGGTTGCATGGCCTATGTTGATGTGCTCTCAGGAGAACTCTGATATTAGACCTTCTCATAGGATGAGGAGGATATGGATAGCATTGGAGGAAGAAGAATCTAGGATGAGGAAGAGACCCTGCCACATCCTCTAAGGACGATGCTCAACCCAAAACCTTAAAAGGTGGATATAGAAAGAGAAGATATGATGAGTTAGATATCATAGTTGACCATTCATGCACGTATGTGGGTTAGACATGCATGTTGTACATAGAGGTTTTGAGTATCCATGAGAAACATTAACCATGTGTGGTTGTTTGACCCTGGTGCCGTTTGGTGACTCGATCTTGGGTAATCATGCTTGTTGAGGGTGAGGGATCACTCCCTCATTGAGAAGGTTAGTGGTGACCATATAGGAACCCTATCATGGTTATATTTGTAGAAAACAGGTATGCACCTACATAGAAAAGAGTGGTAACAAGGCTGGTAGTAGGTTTCAGACCTAGGCTAGAAGGGCTATACCAGATATTTTATGAGATAGGCATGCAAAGCTTCAGATGATCTTAGCCGAATATAAGTTTTGATAGTATGTTTCACCTAGGTGGGGATAGACGTGTAACCTTAAGAGTTTGACCCATCTTCTAAGAGAGAACCTCCAGTGGTAGGACCAATTTTAGGGTTAGCTCTAGAGAGAAAGAGAGAGCGAGACCCGATGAAGAAGGTTGGAGACCTTCACTCTGAGATACCTTGACTTTGAGACATGAGCAATAATGAGAAGTTGGGTATAATATGGCATGGAATAGATGACCCTGAGTATATATATGTTGTTGCCTCATGCATGATCCTTGGAAGCTTATTGTACATTGGATTCCTTTAAAGGAACCAAACCCTAGAAGAGAGAAAGAGGCTTTATGAACAAACATATATATGATATAAGTGCCTACCTTTTAGGAAGGAGAGTTACATAGACCCTAAAGGGGTATAGTAACAAGTTGTGAGGCCTCACACCCAGTTGGTTCCTGGTGTAGGACTATAAAGGTAGTTCATGTAGAAGAGTATTAGGATGTGTATGTCCTATCTGGTATAGGTTCAGTTCATGGTTGAACAGGTGACCATGCAGTTAGAGTGATAATGCATCAAAGGTGAACTTGGGGTTCCTAGGCCAAAGAGGGGAAGTTTGTAGTACCTAGTGCACATGATGCTCACGAGGCTGATTGAGTTCATACAATTTGAGTATGGCACCCCTCTCATGTGTTAGAGTGAAAGGAAACCCCGGTTGAGCTGAGATATTTATTTGATGGCGACATATGCATTTATGAAATTGGTCCAACTTCGAGGAATAAGGAAAAAGTATGACATACTAAGGAACTTAGAATGGTTTAATAGGTTGTCGTGTTGCTAGCCATGAGCATAAGTAGCATGAGAGGGCTAAGCATGCACATGATGATGTAAACCCTGGAAGTAAGGATGTTTGTGACCTCTGCTACTATCAAGAGATAGTTTTCTCCCATCCTGGTAAGGGACCCTTCTTGTAGGATGAGTACCAACTTTTGTTTAGGTTCGTGGTAACCTAAAGAGGCTTCTTATAAGAGTTTGATGAGCTAAGTGAAGAGCACATAGTATGATCATGAATCTATAGACCCATGTGTGACCATCTTTAAGGCGTAGGAAGGAATGTTTCCAAGGAGATAACCTGTATGGGGCCAGACCAAGATAGGTAGATCACCATGATTCCTATGAGGGATGCAAAGTTAGCCCTGTATGCCCAGAGAGAGGATGGAAATTCAGGTGAGGATTCAAGGATGAGATGTGCTTGAATATCAACACGGAAACTGCAAGCTATGGTAGAATCCTAAGTCAACATTAAGGTCAAGTAGGGATAAGACCGATGGGAGTAGGAGTTTTATGTTCCCTAAATGTACAAGACCATAGGGTCGGGAGGTGATAGCTCCCTTTTCTTGAGGCCCATGGGTTATGAGGTTGACCACCTTCATGAGTTCATGGTGCCTAAGGGGTAAAAGTGAGAGGAACTCCTTAGATGCATAAGGGTCAGATCACCCCAAAAGTATCAGCACCCTAGGGACCTTGAGGTAATGAGTAAGGATTGTACATAGGAGAGATGTTAAGATCTAGAGGTGATGGGAAAAGTCTTCCCATGGGTGTTGACCCATAATGGAGATGTTCATGGTGAGGAGTTATGTGAAGTATGTTTCAACTTAGATTGGAAAGTTTACTGGTGATGTGTGATGCACCATCTCTACTCTTAGAACGGGATGAACTCTGTATTTGGACTGCATCCAAATTCTTATTTCCTCTCATTATAGGTGTGAGAGATAGGACAAAATGCATGCCATATATGAAGGATGAAGGTGATATGAGTTGAAAATTTTCTATGATATTTGAGTATAGGGGAAGTACCAAATCCTTTTGAGAATATATTGGGTAGGTGACAAAGGCATAAGGAGAACAAGGGTGATATGAGGATGTACCTATCCAAGGTAGTTTGGAATCTATGAGTTATAAGTTTGGGTTTGATAATCCAGATGATGAGCTCAAAAGTCTTCTTGACTCAGTTAGACCTAAACCCGAGATGAGGATGATGAGTGGAGTATATGAAGTATTATGTTTTCATCATCACCTAGCACATAAGGACATTAATTTGGTAGTAGATACTCTTATACTGAGACAAAACTCAGGTGTACAGTTGTCTTATCTAGCCAGTGGAGAGAGCTGAAAGATGTTGCTAGGTGGATCATGCAACCATTAGAGGACTTCACCTATGTGTCTGACATCCAGATACAACTAGACTAGTAGGTCAAGTTGGTGGTTGCTTAGTTAGCCAGCCCAGAGCTTGATGAGATAAAAGGACAGTTACAAGAACCTCAGATACACTTCTTAAAAAAAGACGGTGGTAAAACCCACTACTAGAGTATTTTAGGGTTTTTGAGGAGTCAACCTCGAGTAATCATGTCATCCAAGAAGCTCATGATTTTAAGGTACACCATACACCATGTTACTACTAAGATGGTTAAGGTTTTCCATGGTACCTAAAAGAAGGATATAGAGTTGCATGTGGCCAATTGCCATACATACCAAAGGGTGAAGGCCGAACACCAATAACCCAGTGAGTTGCTATAAATAATGAGGGGTCCCTGAGAGGGAATGGGAGTAGATCACCATGGACCATGTGGTGGGTCTCCCTGGACCGAGAGAGGTCATGATGCAATATGGGTTATGGTAGATCACCTTACCAAGACAACACATTCTAGTATTATAAGATTTGGCTGAACCATATTTTTGAGAGAGAGATAGTTCAAGTACATAGTGATACGAGTTTGAATATTCTTGATCATGGTCTTAAGTTCTCTTCCATGTGCTGGAAATAGGCACGTGAAGAAATCGATGTTAAATTGAAGTTTAGTACAACATTTCACCCCTAACTGATGGACAATCAAGAGAGCAGGATCCAGACTTTAGAGGGTATGATGAGATCATGTGTGCTCATTCGAGGTGATACATGGTAGAAGTTCTTACCACTAGTAGAGTTTGTTTGTTATGATAGCCACCATAGACAGTATCAGGATGCATGAAGCTCTGTAAGGGAGGTCGTGTGGGTCACCTCTTCACTAAGATGATGTCGGTGAGAGGACCTTGAGAAGGTTAGAGAAACCACAGTGTATGAAGATGAAGTAGCTTTTATCAAGCAATGGCTAAGGAAGCCCAGGATCGATAGGAGTCGCGTGCTGATGCGAAGCAGACTGACATGTAGTTCACTATGAGTGATTATGTGTTATGAAAACCCAACCCCTCTGAGCTATAGCTAAGAAAGTTGAGTCCCGAATACATGGGTCCATTTGAGATGGATCGGTGGAGTTTCTTATGTTTAGCTTTACCCCTCAAGATAATATGATGTATGATGTGTTCCATGTGTCCGATCTAGAGCACTATGTGAGGTACCCGAGCCATGTGTTGAGCATTGAACCTATTGAACTCCAAGGGAGGCTAACTTACCCTTAGTCACCTATTAGGGTATGAGAAACCAAGGTGAGAGACAGCTTGGGAGTAAAGAATAGAAGATGATAAAGGTTCTTTGGAAGCACCATGGAGAGGATGAAGCCACATGGGAGCTGATGATGGAAATGGAAAAGTCTTATCCTGATTTGTTTGTATGTTGGTAGAATTTTGAGGGAAAATTCTTATAAGAGGGTAACGATGTTACATCCCCAATTTTGGGCTTATATAGTTTGAAATGCAATGTCTCCAATAAAATGTATGATTATTAAAATTGTATGATTTATATGTAATAAGTAGATTCTTTGATAGTATTTCCTTTAAATATATGATTTCATGGATCCTAATGGGTTTGTGAGTCCAACATGATAAAAAGGAAAGAAAAGTTGAATGAAATACTTAAAAGAGTGATATTGGTGTATGAAAATTTTGTAATTAATCACAAAGGCTCAAATATGAGCTAGAAAAGATATTATTAGTTTATAAATTTGGTGTTGCCAATACCAAGTAATAGAAAGATGAGAGTTTCCTTCTCGAAAAATTGGGTTTCATAGAAGAAAGCTTTAAGAGTTTTAGATAAAGGAAGTTAATTGTATAAGGTGAGAGAAAAGGAATAATAATTGAAAACTTCCTAAAAATGGGTGATCGATAATCAAATAAGTGCCAAATACACCCTTGTTAGTAGTTTGGATTCTAATCAAGTTACCTTACACTGAGTGTGTAAGCCAATTCCATAATAGAATGGATGGGGTTAATCATTGGTGGTGTGTAGGTATTCAGAACAAAAATATGAGATTTTATACCCCCACCCATCTGATCGGAAGAAAGGATGCAGTTATCTTTCATGCATATTGAACGCAAACGAAAGGTTGTCTTCCCTAAAGGGGATGGTTTCCCACTCCTCAACATTTCCCTCTTCGATGGGTTCCTTTCTTATCCTTAGGTTCTAGAGTATTCTTTTAGGATCTATATAAGGGGTCCTTGTCTCCGTATCAGACTCAGAACTTGGCCTCTAATAGCTCTGTAGAAGAACCTTAGTTGTTGGACCCTCGGGATGTGACCTAGCATGGAGCGAAGGCTATGGGTGGTTTCTCAGCTGGGTGCCTTGATTCCTTAGCTAGGAGCAATGCCATGACCCTCTTGATGCTTCACCTACATTTCCCGCACTCTAACGAGAACCCTAGGTCGAGTCTCCTTTCTACAAGAAGATTATTCTCTATAACGTGCTTCAATGTTGTTGTGCGTCACGTCATCATCTGCTTGGTTCCCCCACCATCGAGGCTTTCACAATCTACTGGTGACCCTTTTGCATCTAGCAGGGGGTGGAAGAGGTGCGAGCACCCTTGAAGCAGTCCTCTCAAGCCCAGAGGGGAGAGGTTGCACCACGGTTGGTCCATCTCCCAGAGATGGCGTCCGATTTGCGATGAGGGAGATGGGAAAAATCGAATTGACCAAACAACCCCTTCAATGCGTGAAAAGAATGACCCACAGCACGAAGGAAACATGGTCTTTGTGCTATAACTTAGGCTCAGTGCTGAAACGTACATATAAAGGATAAGTTGCCCATGTGGCATGATACTATTGGTCCATTATTGTTTTATTTGCAAAAATCATAACTATATATTGGTAACTCGGATCAAGATAAAGAAAATATGAAAATTGATCAAAATAATGCAAGGAGTGCGATAAAAATATAATTGAGGAGAAATACAGTTGCAATTTGAAAACTGTATAAAGATGTCATCTTTAATGGTTTTATAATGAAAACCCCTACGATTTGATGATAATTAGATGTAATAAAGTTCTTGGGATATTTTGAGCAAATATTAACCTATTGATGATAAAAGGAAGATTTAGATCTAAAAGGATGATCTTTATGCATAGTTGGCCTAATTTATGGTTGCATGTACATGAATATGCATTAATGGGCCTAAAAACCCTAATTGATAATTATGACTTTAATGGTTTTAATTGTGAAATCCATGTTTAATATAGAGATATTATGTTCTAAAGCCAATTTGAGAATAAGGGATCCTTAATATGGATAATTTGAATAGTTAGGATTTTATGAGTAGAAAAGCTCTTTTAGGGTTCGTTGACCTAAAAAGGATAATGTTTGAGAAATTGATCTAAGAAACCCTAATGCATACTAATGAGACTTAGAAACCTTAGAAAGGTGTCCCACGTCAATAAGGAGTTGTTTGGGATATGTTTATGACAATTAGACATTATACACGTTTTCAGGATCAATGTTTACTTGATTGATTGGACATCTAGTTGGATTTGGATATATTGATTCTTTGAGATCTCCAAAATAGGTATGTGTCTACACTTATGACTAATCACTGTAGTTTCACCGTGATTTTCGAAGTTTTATCAATTGCTTGAAATTAACTGCTTGGTTGACATTTATTTCATGCAACTATAAAGTGACTATGACTATCACCATGAATATATGTACATGACTAGCTTAGATCCTAGTCCTCCTTTGTATGTTTGATGATGATGAGATGGATGACCTAGTACATGGTCTACCCATGGGGTAGGATCATCAGGTTATCATGAGTGGATGTGTTGGTCTACTCTTGGGTATGACCATATGACTACACATCCCTATGTAGTGATCTACCTATAAGGTAGGATCATGGGGGTTATTTGAGATATACCCTATGAGAGAGGTAGTATCCATGTCCACTACAGCGACAACATAGAGGCTAGAATATGTATGAATTGAGTAGTTATGTTTAATGTGTAAAGTTTGATCTGTTAAGAAATAATTTGGTTGCATTATGTTGTTACAAATAGATGAAATATTTTGGTTCCCCAAGTGGCCAATATAATTCATTATACTGACCGATGTTTTGTTTGTCGACAGTTTAAGAATATTTGAAATTGGACAAATAGTAAAGTGGAATTTGTGAAGAATAAATTTAAATCATAAAGGAGGATTTAGTTCGATAAAACTCTACAGTGCGTAGAAGTTCTAGATTCCTATTTTTGAAAGGTATGTGAAAGGTAAAATTTTATCCTATTTTAAGCTTAGTTTTCATAGAATTTATTAATTATGTTTTATTATTTGCAAAACCATGGATCCTATTTTGGGACAGCGGCTTTGACTTCTTAGTGTTCCTTAATTGGGGGTTACTAAGAAGTAGGGTCGTTACATAGCTCAAGGTTTGAGGAAGAGGTTCTCTCTTGGTTGAAGAGATTTGATGACATACAAATGAATGTAACAAGGCTTGAAGAGAGGATAGAGTATCTATCTTCCATAATTGCACCCCAAGAAAAAAAATTGTTTTCAAAACCCATCTTGAGTTTCAATGAAGCAAGTCGACTAATGCCTTCTTTAAAAGTTTTCTATAGTCCACCTCCCATGCATGTGCAGCCCATATACCACTTTCAAGGAGATCCCAAGCCTTATACACCCCTCCCCCTCCATCACCACCAATTTATCAATAATTCACCTTCCATCCATAATTCTCCCAACCACCCCAATTTCAATACCAAGTACCACCTCCACCTCCTCCACATCCACAACTAGATCCCCCTATCCACCATGAGCAAGGAAGTGTTGTTACAGTTCTAGGGAGTGGGAAATCTCTTGAGAATCCTACTAGTCAAAGAAAGGTTGATAAAGAAAAGCAAAGGAAGCCAAGTGGTGATACAGTGATTGAGATTTGCAAAGATGATTCTGTGATACATCATGTTGATTTTGACATCCCTGTGCTCCACCTCATACTCCATTTATAGGTCCCACCATCCCTAGTGTTGCATCTCATGTTAATGCAAGCAAGTTCAAAGAAAGTGAGCCACCATTCATTTAGGCATTAGATGAGACACCGGAAGTAAAGATGAGATAAAAGAACAACATTGGCATTCTTGAGGTGTTTCGCCAAGTGAAGTTCAATATTCCATTATTGGATGCTATTAAGGAAATCCCATCATATGCCAAGTTTAAGAAGAACTTATGCACTATGAATAGAAGGTCAACGTGGAGAATACCAAAGAAAGTGAATTTAACAGAACAAGTGAGCTCTATTGTCCAACACTCACTCCCTATGAAGAGAAAAGACCCAGGAGCCCCAATCATACCTAGCTACATTGGGGGACATCACATAGGAAAATCCCTACTTGATTTGGGATCTAGTGTGAAGTTGATGTCATATAGTGTCTATGTTGAGCTGGGTTTAGACAATTTGAAATCAGCACATTGCACTCTCCAATTGGTGGGTCGCTCCATCAAAGTTCCTAGAGGACGAGTAGATGATGTCTTGGTGATGATTGATAAGGAAAGAGGAGTAGTGTTCCCGACTGATTTCATTAACCTTCACATGGAGCCTGATGATAGGAACATCCCCATCATCTTGGGGAGACCATTCTTATCTATTTTTGATACTGAGATACATGTTCACAATGGCATAATGATAGTCTCTTTCATAGACATGAAGATAAAGATCAACATATACAACTCCTCAAACTGGCGAGTTTGAGATGAGGATATTGGATATGGTCACTTCAAGAGTCTGATGGATCATTCGATAGAAGAAGGTCAAGATGAAGGATTTGATGACATATTTGGTGATCAAATAGATGAGGAGCATAGGTTGAATGCAAATGAGTGATGTATCTATTACAAGAATGGGCACATGAGGAAGCCAAATGGATGTATGATTGAAGAATATCCAAGAAACCCAACTGAAGGCATGAAAATTAGCGCTTGTGGGAGGTAACCGACCTAGGTTTGGGGAACGTTTCACCCTAACTTCCATTTTTGATACTTTTTCTTTATTTTTACACTTTTCCAAGAAAACACACACACACACTTATTTTTAGTAGTTTTTGTTTAGTTTTAAGATGTACATGTGAAAATAGGGAGAAATGAAGAACATTAGATGGAATTTTGACAAGTAATCCATGAAAAATCATTTTGAATCAATGATTTGATGTTTTGATCAGATTCAAGTGTGGGACAACTTCCACTGTATTCACCATGACTGTGGTGACATGAAACGGCCGTGGTGGTGCATTCACAATCAATAGGGGAATCGATAAAAAACCAAAGAAGCCAAGAACTAAATAACATACTTACCGCAGCCATGAAGATACCCTCTCTGAACGACCATGTGGGGTACCATGAATATGCAGCACACGAGCCACCATGGCCTTGCTGCACAACACGGTCGTGCTACTGATCGACCTAAAAGGCTGGTCGAATTTTTACATTTATAAATCAGAATTCTTCTAGGACGCCCACAACTTTTCTAACAGGGTCGAAGTAGATATACGAGGTCGAACACATGGACGTGGTGACATTTAGGATGCTTAAGATTTTGTTCTTGAGTTAGATAAGCCAAAACTATAGTTGATGTTTGCTAGAGCTAGTCTAGCGGGTTGTCATGAAATAAAACAAAACAAAGAAAAGAAACAAAAACAAAACTGAACAGAGTCCGCGAGATTCTACTAATCAGAGAGAAGGAGTTACTGGATATGTAACCACAAGTTGGGCAGTCTCTGCACCCGTTCTCAGGCATAGACAACACTCGAACACCTGAGCAATAAATCTATATCCGAATATAGTACGTACTATCGTGTTTGTTCCTATGGGTTATCCCACTCGCTCTTGCAATGTGTGACTAAAACCATCAATGATATGTCATCAACCCTCTCTCGAGGAATGACATATCAACACCTCGGAATATGCTAAGTTCCCTCTCAGGTCTTAGGATATTCTAGAATGTTAAGAACAGAAAACCTTGGATCATCCTCCTCTCAGGTTCGGATCCAAACTATCATCTCTTAGCTATTCCTACAATGGATCTCTCGATAAAGGCAGAAATAGCAGTTCAAGAGAGCAAGAGATCAACTAAACTAGCAATCATAACTTAGAAAGAGAAAATTGAACATGCAACATACTAGATCTAATATGAATCTACTTGCTTAAGGCAAAAGTACATAAACATGCCCAAAACGGGCTTCATAGCCAAGAAGGAGCTCAACTAGCCATGGACAAGCATAGTTGGCACCAAACAAAGATGCAAAAACATTTTTGTACAAGAAACCAAGAAATACAACAGAAGAAAGGGGAAGAAGAAGAGATTTATCCTGTAGAGGAAGGTGGATCTCGCTCCTTTGCCTTCGTATAGGCTGGATCCCGTCTTTTGGTCTTCCTCCTTGATCAAGTTTGGACTCCTTGGTCCTCTTTTTCTCTAAATCCGCCCCGAACAGCAGCTTGGTTGGTGAACGGAGATGGAGGACAATGGAGGTCATGGTCTTCTCACTCCTCAACTTCCGCCCTTGGAGATTGAAGACCAGAGGATGATGGAGAGTGGTGGAGATTGGAAGCTCACTGAAGAGGAGGGGGTAGGGTGAGCTCTTTGGCCTTCTCAGACCTCTAGACACTTCCACGGAACTCTGGGAACCTTCTAATCTCGTAGTAGCAACCTCTCGACGTCCTTGGTCGAGGCCCCCCTCGCAAATGAGTGAGGGGACACTAATTTATAGAGGAAGACTACAGACCTCGGCCAGTAGGTTGTGGCCAACACTGTGGTCGTGGTTCTTGAGATCAAGACCGCAATCACAGTTATGAAGACCGTGGTCGCAATCTAGTGACACGGCCGTGGCGCGCGGCCACGGTCATGGTGGAAGGAGTCGGCCATGGTCATAGCAAAAGGACACGACTGTGGTGAGGAATCACGGTCGTGATTGTGGAAGGAAAAATTGTGGTCGCGGTTATTGGGAACCGCCATTGCGGTTATTGGCCATGGTCGTGGTAGATGGCCATGGTTGGGGCATATAATCGCGGTCGTGGTTTTTGAATTTGAAGACCACGGTCGCGGCGTTGAAGCCCGTGGTTGTGGTTATTGGCCACGATCATGGTGAGGGATCGCGGTCGTGGTGGTGAAGACTATTGTCACGGTTATTGGCAACGGTCGTGGCGGATGGCCACGGTCATAGTCTACACCACAGTCACGGTAGTCGAGGAGGGGACCACGGTCATGGCGATGAAGGTCACGGTCATTGGGCACGGCCACAGTCGTGGTGAATGACCACAGTCATGGCGAAGGTGGACGGCCACGGTCATGACGAGGACCACGGTCGCAGTTTTGAATGTCGTAGTCATAGTGGGCACCAGGAACATGCCTGATTGCCCCGGTCGTGGTCAGGGTGGATTGCCACGGTCGTGGCTGGTTTCCACGGTCGTGGTGGGTTCATAGCTGCCACCAAAACCAGTGTCGGGGAGAAATCTTTGCAGAATAGATGTCCTATCTGGTTCGGTGCCTGCAAGTCCCAAAATTGACTAGATTGGCTATTCTAACTATGTTATCTAATGAGAGAAAGAAAACATAAAACATGAGCATTATTGGGCATATTAAGCCCAAAGTGGCACGAAACTATAGATAAAATGCACAGATAATATGTGTAGATTTGGGTGTTATCAACTACCCCAAGCTTAAAACTTGCTTGTCCTCAAGAAAGACTGTGCTCAAAGAACAAAATGATAACATCCAAATGAAGCTTTGCAATAGATGCAAAGGTTAAGAAAAATAGTTTAAAGCATCTATTCTACTGACCCATGTCGTTTCAAAACAAACCCCCACCAATCAACCGCAGTCCTGCTAAAGCAAATTCAAAGAGTTTCCAGGTAAGATTAAGCAAATTCACTACAACCTACTGATACTCATGAGGGTTTGAATCATATTTATTAAACATAAAAGAATTTTCATACAAATTATCATGCAGGTGATGAGCATTTAGCCATCACCATGATTCCATGCATACTAATCAGGAATACCACACCTCTCACTTATTCATGTCCTAGGAAACAAAGCAAAAGACTCTAATGACTTCTGAGGATCCCGATCTGCGTCAGGTTGGTCCATGTAATGAGCAACAGTCCCTGTAGTCTGAACTAGTTGGTCCAAAGCAGTGAGATGAACTCCTCGTACTGTGCTCGAACCAACCCTACTACTGGGATGATCTCATAGGTCTCCTAGGGGTTCCTAGTGAATCTCTAATGAGCATTTGGAGTGATGCTACGAGGCGTGACATACTCACATTCATGAGCATAGTCATACGCCAGCTGGGCACCATCCTCAACTCTCCTAAAATAGGAAATAATGCTCATTTATTGTTCACACTCATGCTTTTATCATGTGCATCCTATTTGTAGGCTTGGGTGAGAACTATAAAGATATTTTTGGGATTTTGTGGGCGGACGAGCCTATTTTGCACATTTTTTTATATTTTTCATCTTTTTGACTCAATCTAATGTGAGAAGGTGTGTAGTTCATCAAGGAAAACATTTCATCTTGATTATAGCTCAAAACTCATCATGATCAGTTTGACACTTGTGTGAAAAGTTGCGATTATGATTCAAGAATCCTTAGAATAGAGGCAAGCTCATGAAACCATAGCTAGGAGTCTTTAGTCATGTTTTAGCTCATTCCAACGGTCCTTTACCATGGATTTTCCATTCACGACATGGATCAAGGGAATTCAGCTTTAAGCTATGAAAAAGGGACATAACCTTAGATTTATTACCAAACTCAAGGAAAGAGTCAAAGAGCAAGTCAAGCAAAAGATCAAGTAATTTTTAAGATGAAAGTTGTGCATTTAGGCATAAACTCAAGAATTTATCTATTAGATTCACACCATATAGCCATAAATGCAAAGCTAAAAAGCTGAAATATTTTGAAAATTTTAAAACTTAATGTAGGAAGTCAACATGCATGCTAGAAGGATGGAGAGATAGAAAGGTGAACCCTACCACCCCAAGCTTATACGTTGCTCATCCTCAAGAAAGACTTAAACTTGAAATAGTGAGGCATGAATGCATGATTTTAATGGCATTTATTGAAGTTCTAAAGATGATGCATGGATGCAAGGATATAAAAATAGTTAGAGGAAAGAAACTAGATAATAAGAACATGAAGAGAAAAATTATTGTAATAAAAGGGCGGGAGGGTGGGTAAGAGAAAAGGGGGTGGCTTCCCCATGATACCGGTAATGGGATCCCAAATCCTAAGTTTTGGGACCAATGTCACCTGTGTCTTGCTGACTTGTTTCGCCACATAATATGAGTAGAATAGGCGGATGTGTTGACCCTGCTGAGTTTGAAGAGGAGAAGTGAAATCTGGCGACTCGGTGAAGTCATCTTTATGTTGGAAGTGGCTTGAACTGCACTGGGATAAATTCTTTGCCATATCATCCTCAGGGTACCTTTCATTATGTGAATCTGAATGTGAAGGTCATGGGATGTCGACACAGGATGAGATGGAGGAGATAGGTTGAATGACTTGGGTAGGGTCCATTTCTCCTCCCTCCAACTCTAAACTTGAGGTTGGATGCTCAGATAAGCTACTATACACAGTCTGAGTCATCCAATCATCTTTTGAACATGAAGTGTCCCCAAAAGAGTTTGATTGATGTTCTTCCACCCCAAGCTTGTCACCTTCTAAGGGGTCTGGGGTTTCTTCATGCTCAGTAACCATGTTGTAGTGAACTGTCCATCTACCTCCCTTGAGTTCCAACGACCCTTGAGGAGGGATGGTGGTGATTGTAAGCTCATGTTGTTCCATATCATCGTCGTCAGTGTATTCACTCCACTGAGATGAATAGTTTTCGTCATCCTCACCATATAGATTGTTCCAAACCATGATCAGCATACTGCTCGAAGCTAAGTGACAAGTCTCAATGTCAGGGTCGTCACTCTGGTCTGGATCACTATTTGAATTAAATTCATCAGAACAAGCATCACTTTCTAATAGTGAGTTTGTTTGACTTTCTCAGTGAGGATAGGAGTCATCATCTTCATAGACCCATTCTTGTTCCTCCATTGGTTTATCAGCTAGCTCATATGGATAGAACGAAGAACTTCCCCGCATAGGTTGGTCTTCAAAGAAAAATCCTAATGCATCCAGTTGATGATCTGAATCAGATGGTGAAGCATACTCCTCTTCAGACCCAATGGAATGGTCTTGATGACTGACTTTTTTGTTGTCTTTTGATGGCAGTTGTAACTAGATTGTAACCAAATCGATGAGCTCTAGGAGCCTCCTACCCTATTCAACATATTTATCATGAAGTTGTTATACTTGAGCAGCAATGCTTTTGAGACTCGTCGATTCTGCCATGCACATATGAGGGGAATCTGATGTATCGAACTGATGTGCTTGGATGGATCCTTGCTCAAGAGTTCAAAGTAGACTTCTACTGCAGTCTACAGCCTCAATGACTAGTTTGAGATGACGATCCTTCTCTTCTAGTAGTTGTTTCATTGGATCAACATCTTCTTGGAGATGAGGGGCTAAGGAGGTGAGTGCATTGACACTTTCTTAGCTCAGCTCCACTGCCTTGATCAGTTCTTGCTCCCATGATGGCACGGAAGTCGAGGGCTGATTAGCAGTCTCCATTGTTAGAATTTCAACATATGTCAATGGTGGAGGTAAGTATAACTCGACTAGCTGTAGAGTACGACCTTCAATTATTTTCCAGTAGTCGGAACTGCAGAAAAACTCGGGTGGACAGGTGGACAAGATAACTTGTCTTGCTGAAGCGACATCCATGGCTGAAAAAGAGAATAAGAAAAAGAAAAAGGTATTAAGTATATATGAACAAGTATGTTTAAAGCAAGAGGAAAACTATGCATATATATACATGCTTATTGAGACAGAACAAAAATGTTTTAGGTGTGTAAACGTGGAAAACCACGTCCCCAACAACAGCATCAAAAATTTGATCAGCCTAAAAGGCACGTCGAACTTTTACATTTATAAACCTGAATCCTTCTAGGATGCCCGCAAGTTTTATTACGGGGTCGAGGTAGATATACGGGGTCGAACACAAGGACTTGGTGACATATAGGATGCTTAAGATTTTGTTCTTGAGTCAGATAAGCCTAAACTATAGTTGATGAAAACATGTGCTAGAGCTAGTCTAGCGGGTTGTCAAAAAATAAAAAAAAACAAAGAAAAGAAACAAAAACAAAATAGAGTAGAGTCTGTGAGATTCTACTAATGAGAGAGAACATGTTCTTGGCTATGTAACCACAAGTTGGGCAGTTTATGCAACCGTTCTCAGGTGTAGACAACTCTTGAACACCTGAGCAAACAATCTATATCTGAACATAGTACTTATTGTCGTGTCTATTCCTGTGGGTCGTCCCACTCGCTCTCACAATGCGTGACTAAAACCATCAACGATATGTCATCGACCCTCTCTCAAAGAATGACATATCAACACCTCGACATATGCTAAGTTCCCTCTCAGGTCTTAGGATATTCCAGAATATTAGGAACAAAAAACCTTGGATCGTCCTCCTCTCAGATTTGGATCCAAACTATCATCTCTTAGCTATTCCTACAACGAATCTCTCAATACAGGCATAAATAGCAGTTCAAGCGAGCAAGAGATCAACCAAACTAGCAATCATAACTTAGAAAGAGAAAATAGAACATGCAACATACTAGATCTGATATGAATCTACTTGCTTAAGGCAAAAGTACATAAGCATGCCCAAAACGGGCTACATAGCCAAGAAGGAGCTCAACTAGCCATGGACAAGCATAATTGGCATCGAACAAAGATGGAAAACCATCGTTGTACAAGGAACCAAGAAACACAGAAGAAGAAAGGGGAAGAAGAAGATATTTAGCCCATGGAGGAGAGGTGGATCTCACTCCTTTGCCTCTGTATAGGCTGGATCCCGTCTTTTGGTCTTCCTCCTTGATCAAGTCTAGACTCCTTGGTCATCTTTCTCTCTAGATCCACCCCGAACAAAAGCTTGGTGGGTGAACGGAGATGGAGGTCGTAGTCTTCTCACTCCTCAGCTTCCGCCCTTAGAGATCGAAGACTAGGGGATGATGGTGAGTGGTGGAGATTGGAAGCTCGCTGAAGAGGAGGGCGTAGGGTGAGCTCTTTGCCCTTCTCAGACCTCTGGACTCTCCCACGGAACTTTGGGAACCTTTCAATCTCAGAGCAACATCCTCTCGATGTCCTTGGTCGAGGCCCCACTCACAAATGAGTGAGGGTACACCTATTTATAGAGGCAGAATGCAGACCGCGGCCAGCAGGTCGCGGGGCCGACCACAGTCATGGCCGTCACCGCAGTCGTGGTTCTTGTGATCAAGACCGCGATCACAGTTATGAGGACCGCAGTTACGGTCTAGCGACACGGTCGTGGCGCGTGGCCACGGTCGTGGTGGAAGTAGTCGGCCACAGTCATGGCGAAAGGACACGGCTGTGGCGAGGAATCACGGTCGCAGTTGTGGAAGGAAAAATCATGGTCGCGGTTATTGGGAACCGCGGTCGTAGTTATTGGCCACGGTCATGGCGGATGGACATGGTCATAGCGAATAATCGCGGTCACGGTTGTTGAAGATGAAGACCGTGGTCACGGCGTTGTAGCCCGCAGTTGTGGTTATTGGCCACGGTCGTGGTGGATGGCCACGGTCATGGCAAGGGATCGTGGTCGTGGTGTTGAAGACTTTGGTCGCGGTTATTGGCCACAGCCGTGGCGGATGGCCACAGTTGTGGTCTACACCACAGTCGAGGAGGGGACTGCGATCGTGGCGATGAAAGTCACACTCACTGCGCACAGCCACGGTCGTGGCGAAGGTGGACGACCACGGTCGTGGCGAAGATGGACGGCCACAATCCTGGCGAGGACCGCAATCGCAGTTTTGAAGGCCGCAGTCGCGGTGGGCACCACGGTCATGCCTGATTGCCACAGTCATGGTCAGGGTGGATTACCACGGTCATGGTTGGTTTCCACAGTCATGGTGGGTTCATAGCTACCGCAAAAACCAGTGTCGGGGAGAAATCTTTGGAGAATAGATGTCATATCTGGTTCGGTACCTGCAAGTTCCAAAATTGGCTAGATTGGCTACTTTATTGGCTATTCTAACTACATTATCTAATGAGAGAAAGAAAGCATAAAACATGAGCATTATTGGTCATATTAAGACCAAAGTGGCATGAAACCATAGATAAAATGCATAGATAATATGCATAGATTTGGGTGTTATCAGCTGCAGCATGACTTAAGCAATTAAGTAAGCAATTTGCAATAATCTCAAGTTAATTCTATTCTCAACTACATGACCACTGTGACCATTCGTGGCATTCATGCAACACCTCCCAGCCACTTCACCACCCTCAAATCACCCCCAATCCATCTCCAATAAATCCTCCATCATTTCCACTACCTTAATATCCAGATTCCACCCATTTGCATCCACAAAATATCCCATTTCCCTCAAATCTGCCCCAATAGCCCCGTTCTTCAGAGAAAACCTAAAATCCCATTTTCTCCACCAATTTTGATCCAAAATGAAGAAAATACAAAAGAATGTTGTGTCTAAAACAAAGGAGGTCATTTCCTACAGACACCATCCCAAGAATGCATCTTCTTCAGCTTTGTCGCCTCTCCTAACACTTCCACCACCATCGGCAGCCTCTGGTTCACAAGGAGAGTCACCTCATGTGGCTGTGGCGGTGAATCCCATGATGGTGGAGTCTTATAAACTACCCATCAGAGGTAGGCTAGCAGCCCAACCATCAGTCTCAGAAGCCCGACCATCAATATTGGTAGCTCAACCATCCTTTTTAGCTGCATGATCTTCGAAGTCCACGATACCACAACCACAGCCACAACTAAAGCATGACATATACTACTGATAGATGTTGTAGATGAGACGATGCCTAATGCACATCAATAGGATGCACCCAAAGCGCATCATGAGGGAACACATGATAGTAAGAGAAAGAAAGGGAAGAAGCCAAATCACCCAGAGTGTTTGACACACTGAGTGATTGCCACTCGCTACACGTGGCAAGAGACAATGAGAACTTCGGGCATCTTCGATTGCTTTTCCAAGATATCGTGGATCATGTTAGGCTAGTTGAGGTGTTAGCCATAGTTCAGGAGACCTATGTGGAGCTTATACATCAATTTTTTGCAACCCTGGAGAAGATCCCACGGGACAAAATCAGTGTCACTTTGGGGAATGGAACCTACCTCATCACTACATCCTTTATGAATGACATTTTTACTCCAACTCCTAAGTCAACAACATCACTTGATCAAGGAAGAAGAAATAGGGAAACCAATGCGAACTACATTGCAATGTGGAAGAAACTTATAGGGCAAAGTAGTTTATTGGCCGGAAATCAAAGACAAGTCTTATTCACAACCCCATCTTAAGATATTTTTAAAAGGTCTTGGTGAACACCATCTTTGCCCAATATGAAAATCAAGGTAGTTGTACCAAGAAAACCTCTTTGTGTTGGGATGGATGGTGTAGGGAAAGCTTGTAAATCTGGGGTCACTTATTATTGATCACATGAAGACAATCCCTTCCAAGAGCAAGAATCCTTCTATTATGGGAGGGATTCAACTTCCATTACTTTGGCCCTGGGGCATGATGTATCTGGCTACACAAAGGAAGAAGGAGGAAGGCTCGTTAACCTACACTACTTGACTTGCTCATCTATGATTTTAGTGGTTGACCAGAAGATTGTGTACCAGGTCTATCCTCCTTATGCAGGAGGTTCACTAGAGCTCCCTTACCATGCCACACCTCTACTAGAGGGATGTGGTACATCTCTAGATTTTTTGGACATCTTGAGGAAGTGGGAAGAGGAGAACCCTATAGATACGTGGCCGAAGTAGCCTAGAGATCTACCTGAAGGGCTTGAAGAGTCACAAGCAATTGCTGAGAGGAGGAGGACAACTGAGGAGTGAGAGACGTGTAGGGTGAGGGGATGTGAGGCGGATACATCACAACAACAGCCCACAACGAACACATATGACATGTCCATCATACATGCACAGTTGGAGGGCATCCAAAGCACTCAAGATCACATATTGTGCACCCAGGAGGGTATTTTGAGGGCATAGGAGAGTTTCTAGTGCACCCAGGATGCTATGTGGTTAGACCATCAGCAGATGCATTATCAGGTCGACCACTTGTATCTATTCTAGCACGCCCAGTCACAAAGGAACCCCCAGTGGGGGGAAGATTGGTGGAGTTCACGGTGAATATTTCTGGACAACTAAATGCCTCTATTGTCACACTATTGGGGTTCCTACTACCAGCATCCTCCACCACAGGAGGAGCACTGCCACCGTAGTGATAATCTACCCTATCATTCCTAGACTTTAGGGTCTTACTGAGGACAACATGATTTGAATGTTTCGGGTGGTGGGTTGGTATGCCCTTATCTAATTTACATTCTGATTTTTCATTTCACCTTCCATTTACTTTTGTTTGTTTACTTTTATTTGTTTTAGTTCAGAATTTACCTGCTTTGCATACCTGCATTCCATGTAATTACATTCTTTCAATTTTTTTTGTGTAATTTTCTAAAACTTTGCTCTTTTTTCCATGCATTGTACATCATATAGATTTTTGGTAATTCTTGCATGTTTTAGCTAGGATTTTCTTGATTCCTTCTTTATGTTCAATAATATAGTCTTAGATGTGATTGAAGGCAACTTGGAACCATTTTGGCCAATTTTTCCCAAATTTGAGATTTCTTGTGTTTTTCAACCCCATCTCTACTCTTTGGATTAAAAATGATGAACTTTGACAAATGGAAGTGAATTATCGTTGTTTATTGCTAAAAAGTATCAATTCTTGACTTTTTACATGCACACAACCTCTCTTATTTTTATGAATGTTTTGGTTGAATTATGGCTTGAGCAAGCTATGAGTGCTTACTACCTTTGAAATCACTTGATAGAAGTATCAATTTCAGGTTGTCCATTCATGTGGTGTGAAATTGTTGGATGAAGTGTTAAATTAATTCTCATGAAGGAGACCTTATGTTGAAAATCATGCCAGTGACCCCTTTTTTGACCCAACTCTTCACTCACCATCTTCTTACCCCTCCACCTCATAAAAGGATGCCAAAGTGCACATATCAGCCATGTCCACCTCCAAAAGTTTGGGGTGTCCAAATCTACCTCTCACAACTTCACTCTCATCACCATATGCCCTATCTACTCCAAGGGAAAAGAAAAAGAAATAAAAGATGCTCCATTTAATAACATTTAAATAAAGAAAAGATGAGTGTGTAAAAGCACTCTAAAATCTTACCGCAATCCTTTCTTCCATTTTCATACCCATTGAACTAGGAAACATGAAACCCAGCTCACTTTACCCTTTTTCCACAACCAGTGGGTCACTTGGTATGGTTTGAAGCATTAGGTTGAATTCATGAAGGTGAAACAAAACTCCTAGTCATCCTTGATTAACACCATCATGAAATGGTGTATCCAGAACTACATGAATGAGATATGGATAGCTTGTGTTGTCTATGCGCTATATTTGAAGTTCATATGATTTGTGCTCTTTTAATGATTAGTTTGTGAAAGCAGGAGACGAGAAGTGGTGTGCATTTACTTAGTCATTATTGATCCCATTCGGCAATAATCATCTTTTGCATTACATTTTTCATTTCTTGATTATGATAAAATTGTAGAGAGATTGAGTTGGAGCATACTTGAGGACAAGTATGTTTTAAGTTTGGGGTGATGATTCAGCCCTATTTTAGGGCTTCATTTTGTGTCTTATTGCACTTCAATCACATTTATACCTATTATATTACATGTTATTCCCCTCAAATGCACATTTGTATAAAATGAACTTATGGACATTATTAGCATGTTTTTCAAGCATTTGGACCATGCTTGATGGAATAGAGATAGAAGGAGTGATCCTAGGGTTTCTCTACTCTTAGAGAGACCTAAAGTCAAGTTTGATTCTCCCTCAACCTACCCCTAGTGGCTAAAGATCCATTGAAGCAATGATGCACCTGAAAATCCAAAGAAACAAGTCTATGTGATGATCTAGAGGCCAACATGGTCGTGGTACCACAGAACGGCCATGCTAGCACACTTGCAAATCAATAGAGCCATCTCCAAGTAAATCTAGAATCACCACGACCATACACTCAGAATGGCTGTGGTGAAATGACGTTGAATGTCTGTGCCACCTTGCATGCTCGTGTGACAGCTGAGATAGAATGACCATGGATCCATGAACGGGTTGTGCAATTTGAGCCACCACGACCGTGCTATGCTAGCCCCACCAAGGCCATGTTAACCGCCACTGTCATGCCACCTCTAGTACAATATCAACCAAGTTCCTATGATTTTTCCCATTTCTCACCTCGGTTGTTCTCATCCAACACGACCGCCCTGACCCCTCCCCACCATGGCCGTGTTGACCACCATAGACGTGATACTCACAAAAACCTAGCTATTTTTGTGCTGCATTTTCCATACTATCTCTACTTCACTTATTGCTTCCCCCACACCTATATATACCTAGGTGACAACTGGAGCATGAGGTTGGCCACCCCTATCTCACTCCTACCATTCCATTTTCTCCCCTTAGCCATTCCACTCCATTCCACCACTAAAACATAGTTTCCTAGTGTTTTTCCCCATTCCACCATCATCCCATGCCATTGCACCTTGGAGGAGAGAGGAGAATGTCCTACAACAACTGAAGTGGAGGAATTCTTAATCTACACTAAGCTCCATGGCTTCTTCTACCTCTTTCTCATTTCTTTTTGTATTTTTCATTGCTATGAGTAGCTAGACCCCATGAGTGGGTTGTTTGGGGTCAAAAATGTCACTTTGATACCATGTTGGGGGGAAATGATATGTAAACATTGTAATTTCATTTTCTAATGATTATGTTCTATTTCTATCTCACTCTTCATGATTTTCTTGTTGGTTTGTTCTTGAATTCAATTAGCAATTTAGGGAAATTACTTATATGTGTGAATTTTGGGATTCGCTCTTAAGTCCAATTCATGGATCCCTAGCTAGCTACCCATCATCGTGCATGTCAATCAATTCTCCTAACCCTAGTTGAGAGATCTAAGTACCTAGTTTAGATGAATTTGGTGTGCTTAGCATGGAGCTTTCACAAGTTTAGAATGTGGGTGATAGGAGGCGTAAAACCTCACTTCCATTCTCATTACTAACCTCAACTCCTAATCACCCTAACATCATCTAACCTAGAAATCTAGACTTATTTAGACTCTAATTGGATTACACCTAAACCCTAACCTAATTGAGCCTCACAAGCGTACTAGGGGTTGTTAGGAACTAGTTCCCCTATACACTACCTAGCATAACCATGGCCATTTAGTAGTTTAGTATAATCCATTGGACTCCAGCTTGTTTTTTGGTTTGATAATTTAAATGAAATCATTATGTTCATATGTTCCCCCAACTTAATTGATAAGGGAATCCCCTAAACAGCCCACATTTCCCTTAACTTCTTTAAAACCTCAGTTACCTTATTGCTTAGCTAGTGTTAGCTTAGTTAGTTCTTTTTCTTGCTTAGTTAGCTTCTTACCTTGGTCTTACTTTGTTCTTGCTAGTTTCGGTCTTTACTTGCTCATTTGCCATGTTTTCTAGCTTGGTGTAGTGTATGTCATTCCTTGCTTGCCTTAATGTAGAATGTGTTGGTATGGTATACCTAGAGAACCAATCATATGATGATTCTGATGAGGCATTAGATACCTGATTTGATAATAATAAAGGGTAATTCCATCTATTATGTTTGTCTTAGTCATGAGATGATGACACTTACATGATAGATGTCTTTAGAATCATGAGACTCGATGACATATGCTTTCAATTATGTGACTTGAACAATGAGATCTTATGTATAATAAGAGTACATACATTCTTGTAATGTCCCTAGTCAGATATTACTGTGGAAGAAAAATAGAAAACAATAATACATTAGATTAGAGTGTGAGTTGAATCATGATAGAGTCTCATTAGTCATGATATGTGATATCAAGTCAACCACACAAATATATGTTAGAGAACAATATATCACACAGACCCACCGTGAGAGTGATACATGGATACCATGGAATGATAGTCACAATCATCTCTCATAGTGATGGTGGTGATTGTAGTTCTTAGACCTGAAATCACTACACTCGGCACATGTTGTTGGGTACACTTTTACATCATCAAACACATTCCTGAAACACAGGTGTTATAAAGCTTATCGTTGGGTGACTTTGACACATGGGGATAGACTGTGAGTGATAGAGATGGAATTTTTCCCTCCAACAAAGGAGTATGATATCTAAGGCCCCTTGATAAGTGAGACTAAGAATTGTATGGCCATACTCATGTGATTCAATATATGATATGTGAACTCACATGCATCTCAGACAATTTGCTATATGTTAAGGAACATGGATTGAATGTTGAAGATGATGACGTTCCATACCTTGAGTTCAATCTGGATGTCAGAGACAAAGGAACTATATGATCACGGTAACACTAATCACAAATTGTAGGTTGAAGTTGTTCTGCAACTTTCTAAGTTACTTGGGTAGCAATGATGGGTTACTAGATTCCGCTCATTGCTTGTGATATCATAAGTTAGTTATGGACATTCCCTACCAATGTAAATTGGAACATGTAGGGTCACACAAATAGGATACCACTAGAAGAGGAGATTGTCCATGAATGATGTTTAGATTGAGACTAAAGGTGTTTAGGTATTCAATTAAACATATAATTGACTGACTGGACTTGGAACTACCAAGTTTAAGTATTGAACTAGTTGGTTGGAGTGTCAGGTGGATTGGAGACTGCATTAGTAATGTCAGGACTACCAACTGACAGGTTCACCCTTGTGAGACGATCGGCTAGTGTGAGCCGACCGACTAGTTCACTTGGTGACCGGGAAGCTCACAATCCTACCAACCGAAGAAATTGGGATTTCCCCGGTTGGAGGAAAACATTCATGTTCACTTGTTCAATTCAATTAGAATACAGATTAATCTTTGAATTAATCTTAAACGATTGAGAAAAGTCAATTGTAGGCAAGTCTGGGAAGTAAAATGACCGGTTCACTTAGTGAACCGACCGGTCCACACTCCCAACTGACCAGTTCACTATTGAATTGATCGGCTCACCTTGCCAAATGAACAGTTCGCCTGCCACAGTACAAACTAGTCATGGAATTTTTGGATCCTTCTACTCCCAAACATACTAGGAACCCTAACCCTACCCTCTACTATAAATAAAGGGGTACTGGGGCTTCTTAGAACACACAACTCAGAACATCAGTTGCTCTACAAAGTTGTTGTCCTCTCAGGTTCTGGTAACCGAGAGATCCCGAGCAAGTGCTACCCAATTAGGGAGGCACAATGAGGGAAAGACAACTACATAAAAGTAGTTTGAGTTTGGGAGAGTATGTTGGTGCTAGTATGCCAATAGGAGGGTCGTCTCCTTCCTTCTAGTTCTTCTAGAATGGCAGGAGTTCCAGGTGGTCCGTGTGGAGTATCTGCAGAAGTGAGAGATGTGTGCCGCTCAGGAGGACACATCAGCTGCAGTCTGTAGTGGTGGCCAGAGTCCATGGTGAAGACTAGGAGCTACGCAGACACCGTCGAAGACATGGAATTGAAGACCGCATATGGTTGTGAGGTATTGTGTTGGGCAAACCCCAGGACTAGGTGTATCTCTCTAAAACCATCCTTCCCATTATATAGTCGTTGATTCAATCTCCTATTATGGGTTAGTGGCCAGTAAAATTTTTGTTTCCACTGCCTACTCTGAGGCCATAAAACCCAACAGTGGTATCAGAGCCACGCCAACGTACTGTGTTTTAGGATAAATTGATATGATCGAATTTTGGTTTTACCATCATTTATTTATTGCATACGATGCAAATATTTAAAATGACTAATGTGCATATCTAATTATATACCACATGTGGCCACAAACTAATAGACATATATGATATGGCATATATGCAATTGATATGTGTCGCCCTAAAATGGTTTTTATGGTGTATGTGTAGCGTGGTTATGTCCTATAAACCCTATGTGTGCTTGATTGGTTATGGTTGTTTGCATCTCAGTCTTCATACCGAGCCTCTACCTTCTATTCCACATGTAACTCGAGAAAACTCAAGATCGATCCTTTCTCTTCTACCTTTTCTCCCCTCAAATGTAACTCGAGGTTTCCCAAAGATTAGGTGAAAGTAGGATAGTTTATTTTCTATTACATCAAAGAAGAAGACGCTCAACACCAGATAAGACGACCGCCTGGAGGACCAAGGAGGATTGCAAAGGAGCCAGATCGACCGGATGATGGTCCAACTACTTGTTAAAGGTGTCCAAACCTTGGAGGCCAGACAAACCAACCATGTGACCAGGAGGTGAGCTGATCGTGTCATAGGAAAAGTCGATCAACATGGAATGGTTAAAACACAAAGATATTCATCAACAACAGGTTGCATATGATGTAGACCTTAGATGACTGTAATTCCTTGTGGCTCGAAGGAATTACAATAGGATGGCCATAATCATCACTTTTATTGATATTGAATGTTTCTTGTTGTGGTTATAGCATGTATATGATACATACTATAATAATGTGGTGATTGAATATGTATATGTATATAAATACAAAACCCATCAATATAATATTAAGTCTTAGATGCTTTCCATAAGTGACACTCATAAAAAGCTTGATCGAAAAGCATGGGCATCCCAAGGGTGGTGTGTTGTCTATCTTGTGGAAGTGTGATGGTAGTTGTGTGGGCCCGCCAAGCGGGGTGCACTTGTATCGTGTTGGGTTTTGGGTTAGGCTTAACTAAGTGGCCTTAATGAGATTAAGCACTTAGACGCATGCAAATGACTATGGCAAAGAGTTCTGCATATCATCTATCCAATAATAGCATGTGATGCAATTAGTAAATGTTACCTACCTTAATAATTGATTATGAACGTTGGTGTTGGCCGAGTAATAACTCCATTGTTTTGGATCTTAGTGTTGGATAAATTGGACATTATAATGAATCCCTTTGTTTCGATGATGGTAAACATTTCATTCTTGTTGATCTAACATGCTACTTGAGTGTTGCAGGAATTAAGTGGATGACAAAGCTCTAGGGAATCTATATGCTTGAATGTTTATAAATGTCATGAAATGTAATCAATTGTAAACTTGTACAAATATATAATGTACACGTACTTAGATTTCATGTAAATCAAGCGTTAGATCTTCCCTAGCCAATCACCACACTTAGATATGTCATCCCTTTCAAATAGGATTACTTTTGCACACTCACACATATAATTAGTGCCTATATTGAAACCTTGAAACAGGATCAATCTCGGTCGACAAACTCCTCGACCGAGACACTCTCGGTCGACAATCTTCTCGACCGAGAAAGATCAAAAGTAGCCGTTAGACACAACAGACAAGTTAGTTGGCAGTTGGAGAAAGACGTTGCAAATCACTTGTTCCAGAGAGCCTGTCGGTCGACAAAACTTCGACCGAGTAGGTATCTCGGTCGAAAATTTGTCGACCGAGATGGTCTCTGACAGCAACTGCAGAATAAAGTAACTAGCTGTTACTAACGCACCTAACTTATACCTAACGGCTAGTTAAGCACATAGAAACCCCTAGAAGTTGTCTAGAACGTCCTTAAGCATCCATAGGCCATTCCTATAAATAGGACATGCCTTAGGACACCAAAAACACACCTAAGCTACACTTGTGCTATACTTGAGCAAGCAATTACATTTGCAATCTGTCTATGAGCAATTGAGCAATTCCTACATTGGCTATTCATTTCCATTGCTCCCATTTCGTGTCCTATAGGCTAGCATCTCCTTACCACAACACTTACACTTCTACACTCATTGGTTAGGAGATCAATACGCTTGATATAGGCAAATCAAGCCTTGTGCTTAAAAGGATAAGTTGTAATTTCTATTTTCCTTCTTGTTCCTTTTTATCCTTTGTATTCTCCTTGCTACTCCTAGGGTTGGAGGCTGCGGATTGGAGAAGGTTCTTCTCGGAAGAGAAGGTGGACTTCAAGCTACTTCAAGAAGGCTATCGCACGGGAAGCTACTTCAAGAAGGCTATTGCAACGGGAAGCTACTTCAGGAGGAAGGCTGCTTCAAGGTGGTGCAATTACTTCTAGGTGAAGGCTGCTTCAAGGTTGGGCGATTACTTCTAGGTGAAGGCTGCTTGAAGGGTTTAGGGAGAGAATTGTAATTTTATGTAAAGTCCTTGCGAGGTAATAAAATTAAATTCTTTCCAAATCCCGGTTGGGTAAGCAACCGGGTAGTGGACTGACAACTTTAGTATTTGCTAAAGTTGGAACCACTCTAAATCCTTGTCCCCTTGTCCAATATTTTGTGGTTGGTTGTTTGAGTTTCAATAATTGTTAAAATTATATTTAAAACTCTATTCACCCCCCTCTAGTAGTTTTTCAATTGGTATCAGAGCAGGCTTCAAGGAACCCTAACAAGGTCTTGAAGAAATGGGTGACGGAGTGCTCAACAACCTCAACATTGAAGGGACACTTGTTGCTAGGCCTCCAGCATTCGATGGAACAAACTACCAATATTGGAAGAGAAGGATGCAGTTCTACTTCCAAGGCATCAACTGGGATTTATGGAGAATGGTGTCTACCCCATATGTGCTCCCTCAAAATGAATTTGCGGAATGGGATGCAAACACGGTAAAGCTGGCCCAAATGAATGCAAAAGCTGTAAGCATTTTATATTGTTCTATTTCGGTAGGAGAATTTAATAGAATATCTAATTGTGATACAGCTTATGATATTTGGCATAGACTGTCTATAACCTATGAGGGTACAGTCCAAGTCAAAAATTCCAAAGTTAGCATGCTTAAAACGAAGTTTGAACATTTTTGTATGGATCCTGATGAATCTATTAGTGAAATGTTTGCAAAATTCTCTACTATTGTTAATGGTTTAAGTGCCCTAGGAAAACCCGTCCTTGAGGAAGATCAGGTATCAAAAATCCTTCGATCACTTCCTCCAAAATACAAGCCAAAGGTGACAGCCATTGAAGAAGCAAACGACCTCACTCGACTCAAAATGGAGCAACTTATCGGCAATTTAGAAGCTCATGAGGCAACTCTAGAAGAGGAAGAAAGAAGAGAACATGAACGTCAACATAGGAAAAAGAAGGATATTGCATTCAAAGCTTCAACTAAAGACAATCATGACACAAGTGAAGATGATAGTGAAGAAGAAACTCTCGTTGTAAATGGTAAGCAATATAAAAGTTTTAAAACTAATAAAACTTCTAGTGTTTCTTCTTCCAGGTGCTTTGAATGTGGTAAGAAAGGACATATGAAAAGTGATTGTCCAACACTCAAGAAAGGGAAGAAATCATCTCACAAAAAGAAAGAAAGAGCATATCGAGCCGCATGGGATGATTCAAGTGATGATAGCGATGATGGAAAAGGAGACGTAGAATGCCTCATTGCTACAACAAATGAAGACGAAGAAGAGGTAAGTCTTTATGATCTACCAAAAGAAGATCTAATTGCTAGTCTTCAAGATACTCATGAGAAATATATTGAGTGCAAGAAGAAACTTAAGAAAGCAAATAAAGATTTAAATGCTAAACTTCTTGCTCTTGTATCCGAAAATGAAAATCTCAAAAAGGAAAATGAAGATTATGCTTTCAAGTTAAAATCGGTAGAAGCTAATTGCAATCTTCTTTCCTTAGAAAAGTTGAACTTACAAACTCAAGTGAATGATCTTCAGAAACAACCTATTCTATGTTCACATTTAGATTATGATGAGGTTGTCAAAGAAAGAAACTCCCTAGTATCCAATTTAGATCAGGCAAAGAAAGATATTGCTAAGTTACAAAGAAATGTAAATGAGTTAAGAGGAAATGACATACTTGAAAATATTCTGAAAATTTCCTCTAGTTATAATGGAAGAAGAGGATTAGGATACGATCCAAGGAGAAATAATCCCAAAAGAGTTAAAGCATCCAAGATTATATTTGTACCTAGGAACTCAATTCCTAGAAAGAGAAATGAAGTTGATGCTATTAGTTGTCATTATTGCATGCGTCTTGGACATTATTCATTTTCATGCCCATATAAGAAAAGGAATGATGAGTTAGCTTGGATTCTTAAAACCTAGTAGCTTAAAATTAACTAGTTGAGATTTGACCTAAACTGATTCTTGATATCATAATGTCTTATCTCAACACAATTGAGCTCTAATTTGCATTATCTCTTTTTGTTTGAAATCAATTAACAGTTCTGAACATATTCCAGAAACTTAGTCGGTCGATAATTTGTCGACCGAGTGAACATTCGGTCGAGAAATTGTCGACCGAGCATGTCACTGATTTACAGACTGCTGTAAAATTGCTGAAATTGATCAAAATTGCTATCTATTTGTGATTAATGACTGTACAATAAAGTATAAATCATGGAAATCATCCTTGAAAGTCTATATGAGATTAATTTGTTTATTCTCTAAATAATTTAAGTCAAAAACTACAATTATGATTAGTTTAAAAGAAATTTCCGTTTTATCATTATATGCTTTTATTGCTCTATCATTACATAGGCAAGCAAAATGATTCATTGGTGATATATCTCTTAGAAATGCTTGCAAAGAGCACAATGTTATAAAAAAATTTTAATTGGTATCTTTAAAAGATTCGAAATATTCATCGTGCTTTCATGTTTTTATATTGAGTATCACTTAAACATGCATCAAAAATTGATATGAATGCTTAATTGGAAATCTGCAATTTATGCCTCTTGGTTGAAATCTAATTTGACCAAGGGGCGCTATGGTCGTAGTCAAGGGCGACCTAAAATAAGCTTTGACAAAATGCTTATTTGGACATCATTTTATTGTACTTAATCTTAGTATATTTTTTGATAAAGGTCAAAATCAAAATTTAAAATCATTTATGACCTTAGAAGCCTTAAATTGCTTTAAATTGTAAGATTAAGGGGGAGCTCATAAAAACAAATTTGACTAAGAAGCTTACAAAAATACTGTAAACATCATTTGGAGCTTGTTACGACTTTAGTACTTTTTATGAAGAAATCTATGAAAATGATATATCTTGTACTTAAAGGAACTCTCTAAACAAATCAGGGCTTAACATCCCTTGTATTTGATTAGAGACATTTTTATGAACTCTAAGAATTACAGGATTCTCATTTTATTTAGGACTTAACATCCCTTGATAGATGAGAAATCAATATACATTCATCATAAGCTTAAGGGAATCTCATATCATTTCAAGGCTTAACATCCTTTGCAAATGATTGAGAAACAAATTATGGATAAATTAGACAAAAATGATATTCAATCCATGCTCCTAATAGATATCTATTTAAGGGGGAGCATAATATAAAATTAAGGGGGAGAAGAAAAATAAAATATTCAACTTGGATATCTTTTTTAAATGACAAAGGGGGAGAAAGAATATAAAATCAAAAATATAATCAACTATATAAATGAGTTTCATAACATCTTGGTCAGCACTCATGGCTACAAAAGGTAATCTTCAGGTATGAAACTTACATGCTTTATATTTCCTTATTTCATATTTAGGAAATGTTTGTCATCTTCAAAAAGGGGGAGATTGTTGGATAAATTGGACATTATAATGAATCCCTTTGTTTCGATGATGACAAACATTTCATTCTTGTTGATCTAACGTGCTACTTGAGTGTTGCAGGAATTAAGTGGATGACAAAGCTCTAGGGAATCTATATGCTTGAATGTTTGTAAATGTCATGAAATGTAATCAATTGTAAACTTGTACAAATATATAATGTACAAGTACTTAGATTTCATGTAAATCAAGCGTTAGATCTTCCCTAGCCAATCACCACACTTAGATATGTCATCCCTTTAATATAGGATTACTTTTGCACACTCACACACATAATTAGTGCCTAAATTGAAACCTTGAAACAGGATCAATCTCGGTCGACAAACTCCTCGACCGAGACACTCTCGGTCGACAATCTTCTCGACCGAGAAAGATCAAAAGTAGCCGTTAGACACAACAGACAAGTTAGTTGGCAGTTGGAGAAAGACGTTGCAAATCACTTGTTCCAGAGAGCCTGTCGGTCGACAAAACTTCGACCGAGTAGGTATCTCGGTCGACAATTTGTCGACCGAGATGGTCTCTGACAGCAACTGCAGAATAAAGTAACTAGTTGTTACTAACGCACCTAACTTATACCTAACGGCTAGTTAAGCACTTAGAAACCCCTAGAAGTTGTCTAGAACGTCCTTAAGCATCCATAGGCCATTCCTATAAATAGGACATGCCTTAGGACACCAAAAACACACCTAAGCTACACTTGTGCTATACTTGAGCAAGCAATTACATTTGCAATCTGTCTATGAGCAATTGAGCAATTCCTACATTGGCTATTTATTTCCATTGCTCCCATTTCGTGTCCTATAGGCTAGCATCTCCTTACCACAGCACTTACACTTCTACACTCATTGGTTAGGAGATCAATACGCTTGATATAGGCAAATCAAGCCTTGTGCTTAAAAGGATAAGTTGTAATTTCTATTTTCCTTCTTGTTCCTTTTTATCCTTTGTATTCTCCTTGCTACTCCTAGGGTTGGAGGCTGCAGATTGGAGAAGGTTCTTCTCGGAAGAGAAGGTGGACTTCAAGCTACTTCAAGAAGGCTATCGCACGGGAAGCTACTTCAAGAAGGCTATTGCAACGGGAAGCTACTTCAGGAGGAAGGCTGCTTCAAGGTGGTGCAATTACTTCTAGGTGAAGGCTGCTTCAAGGTTGGGTGATTACTTCTAGGTGAAGGCTGCTTGAAGGGTTTAGGGAGAGAATTGTAATTTTATGTAAAGTCCTTGCGAGGTAATAAAATTAAATTCTTTCCAAATCCCGGTTGGGTAAGCAACCGGGTAGTGGACTGACAACTTTAGTATTTGCTAAAGTTGGAACCACTCTAAATCCTTGTCCCCTTGTCCAATATTTTGTGGTTGGTTGTTTGAGTTTCAATAATTGTTAAAATTATATTTAAAACTCTATTCACCCCCCCTCTAGTAGTTTTTCACTTAGCTCACTAGAATGTCGTATGCTGCAATCTTCCAAATTGATGGTGAGGGCCATTAATTTGTTCAAAATAGTGGGAGCAATAATCAATTAAAGACCTAATTAATATCATCAACTTTATCAAATCAAACAAATCAAAAATGTTTTGAAAAGTTGCAAAATTCTTTTGTAGAAACCAAATGAAAAATATAAATACATTATCATTATGATTAGTTCATAAATGGGATAAACTTGAAATCTGGTTTGGGACTTTTGAGAAGTGTTCTCAATGGTGGTTGTAGACTTTAAAGTCCTTGAAAGACCAGAGCCAGTTGAACCACTCCAAATGCGCCTAAGGCTAAAATTGGATGCTTACTTGAAGTATGCCAATGATGCCTAAGACATCAAGAACATTATGCTGATCTATATGAACTATGAGTTGCATAAATAGCTGGAACAATGGACATTCTTGAGATAGTTATACATCTTAAGAATCATGTAAATCATGAAAGGTATATTGTCTTCAAAGCGATGATTGAGTATAATCTGATAGATTGAGATTAAGTATAATCTCATGTGCTCAATATGATTGTGCATATAGATTAACTATGATAGGTCAAGAATTGATCAAACATATGATTCTACAAATCGTTGTGTGAATCATATAGCCGGTTTATCAAATGTTGAGAAACTTTGCCAAATCACTGTTTGAAATGCTTGGCATGATGATTCCAAAGAATGAATGAAGAAAGGACAAATCTGTGGTAATGATCAGTAGAGTAAAGTCCATTGACTACAGCAAGGTCAAGAAGTGTTCTAAAGCCAATCTTAGGTCCAAGTCCTCATCACTCAAGATATGGAGAGGGGTAAGTTTGAAAGGGAAATAACCTCTTTATAGAGGATCTTTAGAAGATGATAGAGATAGAGATCTCTACTTCAAGACCTAAGAGGAAGCAAGCTAGAAATTGTGTGGAACAAGAGTTTCTACCATTACAGTTACAATATGACATCCATGGGCATATAATAGAATTAGTGAATTGTTGTTATACAACATCCATCAATGAAAACATCATACATCTTATATGGGCAAGAGTGTTATGGACTGATGTTTCATTTTAAATATATGATCTTTGATGGAAATGCTTATGTCTCACTAACTATACTTGATAGTTGAAGAGACAAATGTGTATGACACATGTAATGAATGGCATAAATAACTCAAACTTGAATGCCTATAGTGATGTCATCTAGAGAGCATAAATGGGAATTGCATTTCTGGAATCCATATGATGGATATCTAGACTCTTTTGGTTGTTGAACCAATAGAGACATGTTAATATCATTTAATGTGTAAAATGACAAAGGTTCTTCAGTAGAAGTAGTGGGAGAATGATTATTCTATTAAAGATTATACATACTAATGTCTATAGACCTTTTAGAATAAATGCTAAAGGTAATCAATTGTACTTCAATATATTTACTGATGACCTTAGTAGATATGGTAGTTTGTATTTAGTGAAATGCAAACATGAATATCTTGAATTGTTCAAGGAGATCATAAATGAAGTACATTACAAACTTAGTATAAGTATTACATTTTGATATGATCTATATGGAAATATTATGAACCAATAGTTTGAGAACCTTCTGGGAGATCATGATAATGTATCATGATGGACTCCACCTAAAACACAATGATAGTGTATCATGAGAAGTGTATCAAAAAGAAGGAATCACACCTTGATAAGTTAGAGTGTGATTACTAGCTTATCTTTAAATTTCCTTTTGGGCACATGCTTTACACTGGGAATAAAGTGAATCACAAAATGTTATGGAATCTTAAAGTTCCTTAAGTAACACACATAACAAATGGTTTTGGTAGAACACACCAAGAGCTTGAATGATATATGATATCTTATGGACAAGAAGGCGGTGATTTGATCATTTGATGAGTCAACAGTCTACCTAGAAGCTAATGAGAGCCAGAAATTGAGATATGGCTTGAAGCCATGAAATCCAAGATGGAATCCATGTACATCAACAAAGTATGAATTTTTTTGATCCACCTAAAGGGGTAAAACCCATAGGGTACTTTTGGGTCTTCTAGAAGAAGACTGAGATGGAGGGTAATTTGGTTGCAAAGTGTTTCTAACAAGTTTAAGGTGTTGAACATGATGAAATCGTTTTAGTAGTTACCAAGGATAAATCCATCAGGATAACAGTTGATATTGTAGCTTAATGTGACTATGATATTTGGCATATAGATGTTAAAACTACATTCCTTAATGGAATATTGTGCATGGTGTGTACATGACACAACCTAACGGATTTATAAATCCAATAATGCAAATGAAGTCTATAAAGTTGCATTGATCAATCTTTGGATTGAAGCAAGCACCTAAGAATTGGATCTTCAATTTGACAAGATAGTCAAAGAGTTTGACTCAAGTCAGAATGAAGATTGAATGTGTGATTACAAGAATTTATTGGGAGCATATGCATATTCCACATATTAATGGGGAATAACATCCTTGTATCTGACAATGAAGTGCATTCTAAAAGGTGTTTTGGAGAAGTGTCCTATGTGATAGGAATCAAGATCTATAGAGACAGATCAAGTGAGCTTCTTGTCCTAGGAAAGAGAACATACTTTGGATAGATGCTGAATAAGTTCAACATGATGAGAGAAAAATTGTCCATGTTCCATGGAGTTTGTCTCTCAAGAGCCAAGTGTCCCAATTCCTATGAAGAATAAGGAGCACATGGATAGATTCCATATGCATTTGGAATTGGATCTATCACATATGAACTCATCTCGTTTTCTTGTATTTATTGGACATGACAAGAAATTATGAACTAATCATCTTGTATGTATTGGACATGAAAAGAATAAACAAATTCATCATCTTGTATGTATTAGACACGAGATCATCATCTTGTATGACAAGATGATATAAATATCTAGTTGTCTTGTATATTTTGGACATGACGAGTGGATATCTGTCAGATTCTAGTGAGAGTCACTGGAATACCATAAAGAACATATTTTGATACTTGTGAAGTACTAAAAGGATTGGTTCTTTAGTTATGGTAATAAGGAAGAGTTGGGTGTAAAGAGTTACACTGATGCAAGTTCCCAAAATGACAAAATTGTGTTTGACCTTGGAATAAAAATTGTTAGTTGGAAATGTTCCAACATAAAACAATTAATTAATCCTACAATAAGAAGTCAAGTACCTTAGCATTACAAACAATGTAGAGGATACTGTATGGATCTAGAAGTTCATATGGAAGAACTTGTGGGAGGTTCTGACCATTGATGACTCAGTAGTAATACTACAACAACAATGGAGCTAATGGTTAGGCAAAGGAATCTCATATATCATACTATGACACTTCCATCTCATATGAGTTGTCGTACAATGAATTGATGTGAAACATGTAATATACCGACTTGAAGCAAATGTTTCTTACCCACTATAAAAGCACTTGTGCAGCAAAAACATGATGGACATGTTAAGATCACTTGGAATATGATTCGTGGGTGATTGTCTCTAAGTGCAAGTGGGAGTCTGTTGGTATGGTATGCCCAGAGAGCCAATCATATGATGATTGCAATGCGGAATTAGATATCTAATTTTATAATAATAAAGGTAATTACATCTATTATGTTTTGTCTCAATCAATAGATGATGAAACATACATGATCGATGTCTAAAGAATGATGAGATTTGATGGAATATGATTTCAAGTACATGACTTGAGCGATGAGATCATATGTATGATAAGAGTACACACATTCTTATTATGTCCCTAGTTGGATATTACTATGGAAGAAAAATAGACAACAATAATACATAAGACTAGAGTGTGTGTTGACTGATGATAGAGTCTCATTAGTTATGATATGTGATATCAAGTCAAGCACACAAATATATGTTAGATAACTATATATCAGGCATACCCACCGTGACAGTGATACATGGATACCATGGAATGGTAATCACAATCATCTCTTATAGTAATGGTCGTGATTGTGGTTCTTAGACTTGAAATCACTACACTCGTCACATGCCATTGGGTACACTTTGACATCATCAAATGCATTCCCAAAACATGGGTGTTATAAAGGTGATGGTTGGGTAACTTTGACACATGGGGATAGATTATGAGCGATTGAGATGGAATTTGTCTCTCCTACAAAGGAGTATGATATCTAGTGCCCCTGGATAAGTGAAACTGAGATTTGTATGGCCATACTCATGTGATTAAATATATGATATGTGAAATCATATGCATCTCAGAAAGTCTGCTCTAGGTCAAGGAACATGGATTGAATGTTGAAGAGGATGGTGTTCCATGCCTTAAGTTCAGTCTGGATGTCAGAAACTATACAATCATGATAACACTATTCACAAATTGTAGTTTGAAGCTTTTCTCCAACTTTCTGAGTTACTTGGGTAGAAATGATGAGTTACTAGATAGTACCCATTGCATGTAATGTCATAAGTTAGTTATGGACATTCACTGCCAATGTAAATTGGAACCTATAGGGTCACACACATAGGATACCACTAGAAGAGGAGATTGTCCATGAATGATGTTTAGATTGAGACTAAAGGTGTTTAGGTACTCAATTAATCATACAATTGACGGACTGGACTCGGAACTATCAAGTTCAAGTGTAGAACTAGCTAGTTAGAGTGTCATGTTGATTGGAGACTGCATTAGCAATGTCAGGACTTCCAACTGATCGGTTCACCCTTGTGAGCCGATCGGCTAGTGTGAGCCAACTGACCGGTACACTTGGTGAACCGGGAGGCTCACAGTCCTGCCAACTGAGAAAATTGGGATTTTCCCAGTTGGAGGAAAACTTTTATGTTTCACTTGTTCAATTTGATTGGAATAAGGATTAATTTTTGAATGAATTGAAAATGATTGAGGAAAGTCAATTGTAGGAAAGTCTAGGAAGTGAAACGACCGGTTCACTTAGCGAACCGACCAGTGCACACTCCCAACTGATCGGTACACTAGTTAATTGATCTTCTTACCTTGCCAAATGACTGGTTCATTTATATAATGACTGTTTTGCCTGTCGTAGTACAAAATATTCATGGAATTTCTAGATCCTTCTACTCCTGAATAGACTGGGAACCTTGACCCTACCCTCTACTATAAATAGCTTCTCAGAACACACAACTTAGAACATCAGTTTCTCTACAAAGTTGTTGTCCTCGCTAGTTATGGTAATCAAGAGAGCCCGATCAAGTGCTACCCAACTAGGCAGGCACAACGAGGGAAAGACAACTGTAGAAAAGCAATCTAAGTTTAGGAGAGTAGGTTGGTGCTAATACACCAACAGGAGGGTCATCTCTTTCCTGCTAGTTCTTCTAGAACCGTAGGAGTTCTAGGTGGTCCGTGTGGACTATCTATAGAGGTGGAAGATGTACGCCGCTTAGGAGGACACATCAACCACAGTTCATGGTGGAGGCCAGAGTCCATGGTGAAGACCAGGAGCTTCACAGACACCATCCAAGTCATGGCATTGAAGACTACACATGGTCATTTGGTATTGTTGCTGTGAAAGCCCCATGACTAGGTATATCTCGCTAAAACCATCCTTCCCATTATATAGTCATTGATGAGCATCTCTGGTAATGGGTTAATGGCCTGTAAAATTTTTGTTTTCACTGCCCACTCTGAGGCCATAAAACCCAACAGAATGTTCTTTTCTAACCTTGCCTTATCTTTTCTTACTTAGTAGAATTAACTATCTAGGATTAACTAAGGTTTTGTTCTTACTTTCTTTCCTTTACTTGCTTTCTTTTTTAACTTATTTTAACAATTAGATCAACCTTTAAACCCTTCAACCCTAGACTCCATAGTAGGAACCTAGCCCAAAACTAACTTAGTTCTAGTGCCACCTTTTTTTTCCTATGGATCGACCCTATACTTGTCTCCTTACCTACACTATGACATGACCCCGTGTGCTTGTGGGTTAGTATTTTAGTAGAAGTAGGTGTGAATGTGTAGTTCTTTATAAATTTTGAAAGTGAATCCACTGTGTGTGTCTATTTGCAGAGTTGCATCTATTAAAATCTCAATTGAGTAATGTGTAACACCATTGGAAGAAGCACACCAATATGTCATCCTTCTCATTTGTTTCCATTCTTCAAAAAAATTCGGACATTGGGCTCTAGAGAGAATAATTACATGGTCAATTTTCCCCTCTTTAAGTCTTGCATGTTGAACCTCTTCAGCACCTTGTCAATGTATGTACTCTATCTTAGTCCAGGAGGACTTCTTGATCTATCTTTATAAATGTTAATTCCTAACGCATTGGATGCTTTGCCTAAATCCTTCATAGAGAAGGTATTTTCAACCAAGGTTTTTTTACCATTTTTAGGGTAGGGATGTCATTCCCCAGCAACGTGTGCAATACAATTACGCTCCCACTAACCTTCTTGTAAATACATGTTCATCTTCATATTGATGAAACTCAAACTCTTTGACTGCCTCATGAAATCAAAGATTTCATCTTTGAGATGCTTACTTCAATCCAAAGATTGACCTTTCCAGTCAAACTGTAATGGAAAGTGTTGTCTTAATGGATATAACCATGTCAACTAGTGAAAATATTTCATCATGTTCAACATTTTAAACTTGTATGAATTCATTTGCAACCAATTGACCTTCCATGTTAGCCTTCTTCTTGAATAACCACTCTCACCCTATGGATTTTATCCCTTTAGGTGGATCCAATACGCTTGACACCTTGTTGGTTACATGGGTTCCATCTCAAATCTCATGGCCTCAAGCCATTTCTTAGACCCTGGTCCCTCGATAGCTTCTAGGTAGGTTGTTGGCTCATCATTCTATGACCAACTCTTCACTGTCATGAGTCACAAGATATTTGAATCTTTTAGGCTCGAGGGGTGTCCTACTAGATCTACGAGGTACATGTGTTAGATGAGGAATTGATAGACCCCAACTATCTGTGACCCTCCTTGTTTTTCTATACCTCTATGTGGTTCAATGTTTTCTTATTGGTCTTGAAACTTTTTGAGTTATACTTTTCTCCCACTATTTCCTTTGAAATTGATTTCTTTTCTAACAATACATTTGTCTTGGAAACAATCATTTTGTGATCAGATGGAGTATATAAATTCATATCCAACAAAATAACATTTATCTGATTTGGAATCAAGCTTTTTAAGAATTTTTTTCTCACATAAGCTTCACATTTCCGAATCTATATAAAAGATATATCAGGACAATTCCCATGCCATAAATCAAATGGTGTCTTTTGAACCGATTTAGATTGTACATGGTCTGGTGTAAATGTGATGATCTATAAAGTATGTCCATAAAAGAAAGTAAGAAGATCAATTTGACTTATCGATGATCATACCATCTTCAATATGGTATGATTCCTTTATATCTGATACATCATTATATTTTCGACGGAGTGTATTATGATACAATATCACAGTCTTGCAGAAGATCCTCAAACTCTAAATATTTTTCACATTGACAAATTGAAGTGTATTAATACAAGTAACCAATTGTAGCATTTGTTCTAAAAGGTCCACATACATTAGTATTTATGAGTCCCAATATAATATTCTCTCTCCCACTATTTCTAGTGAAATTTGCTTTTTTATTTTTCCCAATAAGCATGACTCACATGTTTCTATTGGTTTAAAGCCAAACAAGTCTAGATAACCATCTTTATGGAATGTAGAGATGTTTTCTCAATTATGTGCCTTAGACTATAATGCAAAAAGTATGATTTGTAGAATCATTGAGTCTTTCAATATTTACATTATATGTACTTTTCTTTAGAGTTAGTGAGTATAGACTATAAGACATTGAGCCACTTCCACAAAGATCATATCATTGAGATAAAATATCATCCTTCCATTATATTAAATTCAAATCCACTCTTGTGCATACAATATACAAAGATGATGTTTTATGGCAGAATATAATAGAAATTCACTAATTCTATTAGAAGCCCATTGGGTTGGGATAAATGAAAGGTTCTAATTGCATGGAAGAAATTTTTGCTCTACATAGTTCCACCTCATCTTTCTTACTTCACTGATCCTACACATCATAGTATATCTAACATCCTCATCAGATATCAAATACAATATGATAAATAAACATATTAATATCAATATCGTATATACCTGAAGTGGAGATCTCTATCTCCTTCTTCTTCTTCTTGAGTTGCCCAACATAAAGAGGATTGTTCCTCTTCCAGTTCCTAGGTTGGTGATAATGGTGGAACTTTCCTTCCTTACTCACTCCTCCCTTTTTTAAAGTGTAGAAGACTTGGGTTTTTGGATGGATTTAGAACTCCTCTTGGCCTTGCCTTTACCCTTGGACTTTACTTTTCCTCTACTAATCATCATCTCGGTAGTTCTCAACATGTGAAGCAACTCAGATAGTGGTTTATTAAAAACTTTCAACGTGTAGTTCATGACAAATTTATAATATGATTCAGGAAACAATTGTAGAATCACATCAGTCGCCAACTCTTGGCCTAAGAGAAATCCTAGTCTAGCTATGTTATCCACATACCCAATCAACTTGCGGATATGGGGCCCCACTAGATCTCTCCCTGCCATCTTGCACTTGAACAATGCCTTTGAGATAACATATCTCTCTTATCTTTCCTGATACTGAACATGTTCTTGAGATGTTTTACCCTCTTGATGACTTCTATTTTTTCATGCTATCTATGAAATTCATAGGTCATTAAGCATAGCATCAGAAATTTGACATCTATGACATTTTTAATGATTATTTTAGGAATCCCTTTCTACCTTAGACGAGGTGGGAGAGGGTTCATCTAGAACTGATGTCTCTAGGACATAGACCTTGCGCTCTTGAATGATTACAATTCTCAACATCATTAACAAGTCATGGGAGTTATTCCCATTCAACTTGTCCTTCTCAACGACTGATGACAATTAAATTGTGTTGGTTTTTTCCATTTGTTTCTGCAACGAACAATTTATTTTTGCCAAAACACTATTTGATTTGATTTGAAATATTAACTATATTATTTAGGCCTTTAATTAATTTTCACACCCATGATTTTTTTTCAATCAATAACCCTCTTTATTGGCTCGCAAACATTGCATCGTACTATTTTGTAGTGGGCTAGGATCCAAAACAATTGAGTTTTTACCTAAATAACATCATCATCCAAAACAAATTATTAAGGTAGGCAACATTTTTCAATTGCATCCAACTCAACTATTATACAGATGGCATGCAGAGCTCTGTGTCATAATCCACTTGTATACTTCTAGGCACTTAATCCTATTCATGTCCACCAGCCTGGTCTAAAAGCCAACACGATTGAAATGCAACCAGCTATGATAAATCAAAATAACTACCGTCACACCTCCATGATATAGATAGTGGACCATGATATGGCATGATCACACTTTTTTTATAAAGCTTTTCATGTGTTTTGCTTATGGAAAGCACCAAAAACTTAACATTTATAGAGGTGTTTTTATTTAGAAATACAAATACATATCCAATCACCACATAGTTATTATATGTATCATACACATACTATATACACAAATGAAACATGCAATCACAATTATACGAGCAATGGTTATGGACAAACTAATACAATTATTTGGAGCCGCAATGATTTGTTGTCCACCTTGGGTCATACATCATATGCATGAAACTTGTAATTGAAAATCTAGTGTTGGGAACAGGTCATTCGATCGACAGGACCCTCTGGTCAATTGTTTGTCCTATCAGTTGGTTGATTGGTTCTCCAATAGTCAATCATCTGTTTCTTGGCTCAAGTGGTTGGCTGGACTCCTCCAGTCGGTTGATTGGGCCTTCAGTCGGTCGATTGGCTCTAGAATGACTCGCCTATCCAGAATGAATTTGTCTTACTAAAAATGAAACTAATGCTTATCCTATGTATATACTACATTGTGAAAAGAGAATGCCTCGAGTTACATTCGAGGGGAGTACAGTTAGGAAAGAATTAATTTACTTATGGTGAAATAAGAGGAAGCTACACCATGCAAACTAAATTTAAAAGATAGAATAAACCATTCAACTATGCACAAGTATCCAAGGGGTTTCAGACATAACCATGCATATATCCACCATCAAAACAATTCTATGTTGATATGTATATATACAGGACATTCTCTAGCATATGTGGTCTTAATTGGATATGCATATTAATCATTTAAATATTCACATCACATGCAACAAATAAATGAAAAAACCAAAATCAATCTTATCGATTAAATCCCAAAATGTAGTAAGTTGAAGTGGCTTTGATACCAATGTTGGGAAATATGGTGATAGAGATGGTAGAGGAAATAAAACTTTCTTGCCATATTCCCATAACCAACAAATCACATCGACAACTATGAAATGATAAAATGGTGCAAAGCAAATACCTGGTCTTGGAGTAAGTCTAGCTAAAACCCTTGTGGAGTTATGCTTCCTTGGGAATCAGCACACTAACAGTTGTTGATGGCATCCTCTTAGTGTAATGACCATGGATGGCGGTTGAAGGTGTCCTCCTAGCACGGGAACAAAAGCCTCTACTCCTTTACGTAGTCTATGTGGACCATCAAAAACTCCATGTCATTCTTCCCAAGCTAAAGGGAATGAGTTGTCCTTTTATTGAATAAGTTGTCCTTTTATTGTCAATGTGCTAGTGTTGACTTCATGTCCCATTACTATAGCCAGTCCACCAACTAGATTGTCCAGTCAGCTCATGGTCAAAAACATAATAACATTGACTTTTAATGAGATGATTAATGCACATTGTTATGCATTTCATTAGTCAATTGACACATTCAAACTGGTTGTTTCACATCGAGTTAGTTGAATCAGACAATCCAATCAGTCGACTAAGTATTGTGACCATTCACCGGGACCAATGTCTAGTCATTTAGTTGGACACTCCGGTTCGTTGGTTGGACACTCCAACCGGTTGCATGGCTTGTTCCATCAACCAATGTCGAAAGGTATTATATCATTTGACTAGACGTTCTAGTCGATCAACTAGCGCATCAGTTGGTCGACTAGACATCCCAGTCGGCCAACTCACAATCAATATGCTTAAGTTGATAACCTAAATACTTAAACCAAGTTAAGTGTTATCCATGAGTATACTCCTATTCCAAGTGAATTCTATGTGTGTGACTTTATAGGTCCCACATAACATTGGTAGTGAATTTTGATAACCAAATTATGACATCACAAATAATGAGAGATATCTAGAAACATATCACCGTTACCCAAGTAATTAGATAGTTGGATAACAACTTCAACCTACAATCCATGATCATTGTTAGTGTGATCATTTAGTTCCTTTTTCTCTGATATACAAATTGAACAAAAGGCATGGAATCAACATCCTCTTAACATTCAATCCATGTTCCTTGAACTAGATAAGACTATATGTGATGCATGAGAGTTCACATATAACATATTGACTCACGTGAGTATGTCCATACATGTCTCAGTCTCGCTTATCAAGTGTCCAATATATCAACTTTAGTAGGAGGGAATAATCCCGTCTATGACACAAATAGTCTATCCCCATGTGTCACAATGTACCAGAGTAACACCTTTATGGAAAACCTTATTCCAGGCCACGTTAGATGGTGTCAAAGTTCATCAAATGACATGTGATGAATGTATTAAGTTTAGTTATATGAACCACAATCACCAGTATCACTTTGAGAGGTTCATTCTGACTACTTTTCCATTATTTCCTTGTATCACTCTCAGGGTGGGTTTGTCTAGTACAATGCTCTCTAACACATACCTATGTCTTTGACTTGATATCCAATATCATTACTAGTCAGACTATGTCATCAATCAACACACATTACAGTCTTATGTATTACTTTTATCTATTTTTATTCCACAATAATATCTAAATAGGGACATAAGATGAAATGTACTCTTATCATACATATGATCTCATTGTTCAAGTCCTCAACATAAAGACACATGTCACTAAGTAACCATTTTTGTTGACATATACCATGTTTGTGTCATCGTCTCATGACTAAGACAAACATAATAGATGGAATTACCTTTATTATTATCAAATCAATCACATGTTGTCTCAGTAAAATCATCTTACCATTGGCTCTCTAGGTATACATACCAACACAAATTCAGTGTAAATGGGTGAATTTAATATGCAGAAAAATATGCAAAATTGTGGTGAAAGTGATAAATTTGAAAAATGGGTGGAATGTGGAATGGAATCCATGTTTATCCAGAGAATTAACATTAATTATGATTTTTTCCAATTGATAAACAATAGGGTGTCAACAGTTTTCCCCTCTCAAGGAAATGTTCAAGAAAAGAGTGATAAGAACATGCTTGTGCCAAGTCTAACCCCTATTTTTGGTCATGAAAGGGAAAAATAGTTGGAATCATCATGGAGGTTCTAAAAAACTTTATGGAGGGTGGGATGTAAGGTGTTGTCTCCTCCTTCTAAGGATGAGTTAATGACATAATCATTCATAAATGAAATAGGATTGGGGGTGAATGATTTCTATCGAGTAAGGGTAACCTTTGACCGAGGTACTTACATATGTTGGACCAATGATTCATTTCCCTGATGTTATGATTATCCAAAAGAGGTTCTTTGGCCGCAAAAAGTGACTTCATCATTGCTTCAAGTCTTAAATCACCATGTTTGGTTGTCTCACTTTCTCATGTACTGTGAAAAAGGTGATTGTGAAAAAGCAAAAGTGGATTTTGGTTTGTTAAAAGATAGTAGTAGGATTAAGAGTCTATGATAATTAAGAAATAGTGGTAGTTGCTTTGGTTGAAAATAAATCTTTGAGAAAAGATTAATCCCCCCTCTTCCTACATGTCTTTAATTGTTATTTTATTGCTCTTTTTTAGTATTACAATTTGGAGTTAGGACTAGAACTTTTAAAAGGTGTAATATGAAGATTTTTCCTATCAGGATAGGGCTTGGATCTTCAAGATTGGTGATTGAGCATTTAGACAAGATTTTATATTTGAGGTGACATTTTGGCCAGACACTATGGGTCAGTTGTTCATTTCATTGAGTCTTTCAATATTGATTTGAGATTCAATGCTTAGGGGAGTATCCAACTGAAGGGGGTATTCTCGATGAGTTCTCCTACTAGTTTATCATTCATTTTGTACTGTGTCAACAAATGATTATCTTTGGTTCTCTAGTACTCATCATAAAATATTGGATCTTTGAGCCAAAACTCATATTATGAAGCTGGTTAGTAATACAGTTATTTTTTACTAATGATCTGAGATTATTGACACATGTTCATGGGATAACAAAGCTGATAACTTTGGTCATGATAGTGGTTCATTTTCAAGGTTATGAGCCAGGATTTTAGAAATATTTGGAAGCAAAGAGAAGAATGGTCTAGATTAAGTTCATATCCTAGGACCATGTATATATGAGAAAATGAAGCATTGATTGAGCTTAGTTTCACATCATAATTATAGCCCCAAAAAATAGAAGAAAAAAACATGTTTTGGAATAGTCTATTATTAGGTAATAGTCGGGGACCCTATAATGTTAAAGAAAATGTAGTTTAAGATTGGTCTGGTCTTATATCATAGTCTAGGACCCTAAAAAGATAAAGAAAATGTAGTATAAGATTTCTCCAATTTTATTTCATAGTTTAGGACCCTAAATACATAAAGAAAAGGTAGTGTTTTGACTTATAAATCAACATTTTGTGATTTTCATTTTTCCCCTCTTTTGGTGTTTTATTTGTTTTTTTTATTTTTCTTTGAATTGTTATGATTTTTACAAGGTTTTAAGAATCTTACTAAAAATCTTGGGACCTATTTGCAAAATTTTGTAGAAATGTTATTTTTAAAATAGGGGAAATGGATGAAAGTCTGGCACCCTTCCCATTTCTTCCACACCCTTGAAGTGACAATGGAGATTAATAGCTCTGGAGATCAAGGCAATGTGACTATGAGAGGAGAGAGAATGAAAGTCAGTAAATTGCTTTGATCCGCAAGCATAGAGTGGTGGATTGCGGTATTCTACCAACACTCACTAGCAGTGTGTTGGGTTTTAGGTGAGGGAGAAGGAAGCAGAAACAAAATTTTCTCTCACCACAAAACCATAACCACAGATCGCATCAATGGCTATGAAATAGGAAGGATGGTTTCAGCAAGGTGTACCTAGTCCTGAGGCTTGCTCAGCGACAAAACTTGTAGCTAGTGCGATCTTCAACCACCTAGTCTTTGACGACATCTATGCAGCTCCTGGTCCTGACCTGGACTGTGGTTGAAAGTCGTCCTCCTATGCGGCAGAAACCTCTGACCTCTATAGATAGTCCACACAGGCCACCGAGAACTCTAGCCATCCTGACCTATAGGATATTAGAAGGATTCATCCCCCTCTATCGGTGTACTAGTCACCGACACACTCTCCCACAACTAGTTGCTATCCTGCTGTTGTCTTTCCCTCGTTGTTCATCCTTGGATGGGTAGAACTTGCTTGGGGTCTCTCAGTTACCACAACCAGAGAGGACAGCAACTTTGTAGAGTAACAAACATTCTAAGTTGTGCTATCTGAGAAGCCCCCAGTACCCTTCTATACATAGGAGGGGTTAGGGTCAGGGTTCTCAGCCCCGGGCAATATGCAGGACTAAAGTGGGAGCAGAAGGATCTAGAATTTCCATTAAATAATTGCATTGGGGCAGCTGAAGTGGTTGTTTCATAAATGAACAGGTCGGTTGGGAGTGTGAGTCGATCGGTTCACCAGTTGAACCGATCATTTCATATTCCTGACTCGCCTCTAATTTACTTTCCTGTTTTATTTCCAATTAATATAAAGATCAATTCTTGTCCCAATCAAATTGTACAAGTGAAATGAAAAACTTTTCTCACAAATAGAAACAACCCAACCTTGCTCATTTGGTCCAGTCAAACCGATCAGTTCACCAAGTGAACCGGTCATCTCACTGACCATGAACTGATCAGTTTGTACATAACACAGTCAATGCAATTCTCAATCAATCTGACACTCAAATCAGTTAGTTCAACACTTGAACTTGATGATTTTGAGTCGAGTCAATTGATTGAATGTTTGCTTGAGTACTTAAACACCTTTAGTAATCAATCCAAACATCATTCATGGATAAACTCTTCTTCCAGGTGAATCCTTTGCGTGTGACCCCATAGGTCCCATTTCAGGTTTGCAGTGAATGTCCATAACTAGCTTATGACATCACAACCAAATATTAGTGCCTAGTCGCACATCAGTGCTACCCAAGTGAAAAGGAAAGTTAGAGAAAAACTTTCAATCCTATAGTCTGTGATTGGTGTTCCAGTAAATGTATAATTCCTTTGTCTCTAATATCCTGAATGAACTCAAGGCATGGACCTGTCATCTTACAACGTTCATTCATGTTCCTTGATCCAAAGCAGACTGTCTGAGATATGTGTGCCATCAATATCACATATTGACTCACACATGCATGTGCATGCCTTTATTAGTCTCGCTAATCAAGTGGCCATGGACATCATACTCCCTCAGGAGGGACGGATCCCATATCTATCACTCACAGTCAAAATCCCATGTGTCAAAGTCACCCAATCATCACCTTTATAACAATCCATATTTCAGGACCGCATTTAATGATGTCAAAGTGTACCCAATGACATGTGATGGGTCCAGTGATTTTAGGTCTAAGAATCACAATCACCGCCAACATTTTGAGAGCTGACTGTAACTACCATGTCATGGTTCCATGTGTCACTCTCGTGGTGGGTCTATCTGATACACTATTATATAACATGTATCTATGTGCTTGGTTTGATATCACATATCATGACTAATGAGACTTTGTCATCAACCAACACACACTTTAGTCTTGTTGTGTCATTGTTGTCTATCAACCTTCCATATTGACATCTGACTAGGGACAAAATAGGAATGTACAAACTCTTAGCATCTGTATGATCTCATTCTTTAGGTCCTCAACCTAAAGACATACATCATTGAGTACTGTCATTCTCTAAGCATTCATTTTGTTCTATCATTATCTCATAACTAATTGAACCAGAATAAATTGGAAGCTTGCGTTTGATATTTATCAAATCAATCTTAATGTATCCCAATACAATCATCCTATGATTGTCTCTCAGGGCATACATACAAATAGACTCCCACTTGCACTACGAGCCAATCACCTTTGAATCATATTTTTAGTGATCTCCAAACATGTCCCACATGTTTCTACTACTCTAGTGCTAACGCAGTGAGTTATCAACACTTTTCTTTAGTCAGTACATTGCATGTTTCACATCTCTTCATTGTATGAGATTCGTATGAGATGGAGTTGTCGTAATATGCGATTTGATATTCCTTGCCTAACACTTAGCTCCATTGTTTTACTCAGTATTACTACTTGTCATCAATGATTGGAATATCTATAAGTTCATCTCTATGAACTTCAAGATCCATATAGTATGCTTTGTTGTTCATAACACAAGGATACTTAGCATTCCCTTTTATAATTAAATGGTTTTTAAATTGAAATGTTTCCATTTATCAACTCATATTCACTTTTATATTTTATATTTTGTGATAATTTTCTGTCATTTCAGAAGCTTGCATCAGTGTAACTCTTTATAATCAACTCTTCCTTATATTACCATAGAAGTAGTACTTCGTAAGTACCCAACAAGTTCTTCATGGTATTCCAGTGACCCTCACTAGAAGTAGACAAACATCCATTTGTCATGTCCAATACATACAAGTTAACAGGATGAACACATCATATTGTCATGTCTAATACATACAAAATGATGAATGCATATTTCTTTTCATACAAGATAATGCGATGATTATATACATGATAGATCCATATTTATCTATGTGCTCCAATTCTTCATAAGAATTTTGGGACACTTGGCATCTAAGATACTAACTCCATGTAACATGGACAAGTTTTCTCCAACTGAATCTATGCATACTAAACCCTTCAGCATAGATTGCCAATGTATGCTCTCTCTTTACAAGGGAAAGAGGTTTTCAAGAACTATCTCTATAGATATTTATTCCTATCACATAGAACATTTCTCTATCTTCCCTTAAAATAGGTATTTCCACACCAATTTCCATTTTAGAACATTTCATTCCTCATCATCATGTGGAATGTGAATACGCTCCCACTAGATCTTTGTAATCACAAATTCCTTCTTTATTTTGAAATAGTAGTCAAACATTTTGACTATATAATCAAAGTAAAGACTTCCAGTTCTGAGTTGCTTGTATTTAATCAATCATATTGATTAATCCTTTGTAACTTATAGACTGCATTTGCATGATTGGATTCATAAAACCCTTTAGGTTGTGTCACGTACACAACCTTATCTTCTTCCTTCCCGGAATGTGGTTTTAATATCCATATGCCAAATTTCATAGTCTTTCATGTTCCAACATCAGGCATGATCCTTTGTCTAAATGGTATCCATGTCAGTCTTAACTCTTAAGACCCAATTGCACTTATGGGTTTTATCCTAATCAAGTGCTACCATAAGTTCATACCTTAATTGGTTCAAATGGAAGTCATTTTAGATCTTATGGCCTCAAGCCATGACTCAAAATCTGGTCCCTCAACATCATCTAGCTTATTGGATCATCACATGACCAATTCATCACCTAGATATATGAGGTGTATCTATTATATAAGGAATTTGAGAACCCGCAACACTTGTGATTCTTAATCTCCTTTACTTATCATGCCTTAATCATGATTAAGTATCCCATTATCATGATTTCTCTATGATACATTATCATAGTTACTCACAAGGTCCTCAAACATTTGGTTTAAGTATCCCATTCATTGATCATATCAAAGAGTTAATACTTTTACCAAGTCTATACTTCATTTATGATATTCTTGAACACTTCTAGATATTCATACTGGTATTTCACTAAATAGCATCTGAAGCATTAGCATTTATTCCAATAGGTATGTGTATACATCAATATGTATTATACCCAATAGAATAGTCATTCTCCCACTACATCTAGTTAAGATTGTCTTGTCATCATGCCCAAGACATTCATATCTCTGAATGGTTCATATCCAAAAGAGTCTAGCCTATCCATCAATATGGAAACTATAGATGAATCTCTCATGATAATGCTAATTAATTGTTTGATTCATCAATAAATTTAGGTATCATTTTATCTTATGCATACCAAGTACCACAAGATAAAGAAGGAATTTCCACAAAAGATCATATCTTCGAAATTGAAACATCAACTTTATAGATTAACATCATTACCATTACAAGATGCAGAAATAAGGTGTTTCTATTTATTGGAAAATTGAAATAGAAGTTCATAACTTTATTACATGCCCTTTGGGCTGAAATAAATTGAAAGGTACTCCTATATATGGCAGAAATACTTGCGCCAATGATGAGTGCTCCTTCTTGGTCCTTTCACAAAGGCCATCACTTAATTTCAGATCATGCATATCATATATGTCAGATCTATGTCTTGGTATCATATACCTCAGATTAAAGAAGTGTTTCAAGTTTATTTCATCATACCTGAGGTGGAGATTTCCATCCCCTCCTTCTCTTTTTGTTCATCCAGATAGAGGGCAATTTCTCCTCCAATGTCCTGGAACTTGACAATGGTGACATTTGCTTCCCATGTTCACCCCTCCTTTGGCCTTGAGAGCTGAAGATGACTTGGGTTGTTGGCTAGCATCAGAACCCTTCTTTGCTTTGTCGTTTCCCTTACCTTTAGACTTACCCTTCTTTCTACTATCAACATCAAAAATTTGGGTTTGTCTTTCTTAATCTGCGCCTCAGTTGTCCTCAACATGCCAAAAAACTCTTTCAACGGCTTGTCGAAGTTGTTCATATTGTAGTTCATCACAAACTGACTGTAAGATTCTGGCATCGATTGCAGTATCACATCAGTAGCCAACTCTTAGATCATAGGAAATCCCAGTCTTGTCAAGTTCTCCACATACACAATCATCTTGAGTGTGTGAGGACCAACCGGATCTCCTTCTGTCATGACACACTTGAAAAACACCCAGGAGAATCATATCTCTCTTGTCGTAGTTGGTCTTGATACATGTTCTTGAGATGCTGAACCATCTCATTAGCATCCATGTTCTCATGTTGTCTCTATAACTCATAGTTCATTGACCAAAATATCAAGCACTTCACACTAATGGCATCTATAATATGCTTCCTGTAAGCAACCCTTTCTTCCATTAGTGCGGTGGGAGTGAGTTCCTATGGTACTGGTGTATCTAGGACATAGAGCTTTTTCTCTTGAGTGAGAACAATTCTCAATGTCCTAAACCAGTCGTAGAAATTAGTCACATTCATCTTGTCCTTCTCAAGGACTGATCGCAACAAAAAGTGATTATTGTTGACAACCATTTGTTCTACAAAAAGGAAATATGCAATTTTAGTCCAAAACTCTTTTTGACTTAATTTGATTTGATTTGAAATTTTTTATGATATAATTAGGCATTTAATTAATTATTTCTCCCACTATTTTGTTCAAATTAATAGCCCTCACCATCTATTCAGAAGATTGTAGCATACAACCTTCTAGTGAGCTAAGATCCAAAAGAATTGAATTAGAACCCAGCCAACGCCAGCATCCCTAATCAATTATTAAGGTAGGTAACACTTACAAGTTGCATCATATGTAACTCTTGGATAGATGACATGTACAACTCTTTGCCATGAACATATCCATGCCTCTAAGTGCTTAATCCCATTAAGATCACTTAGTTAATCCCTACCCAAAGGCTAACACGATAGAAGTGCACCACACTTGGAGGGCCCATAAAACTACCATCACACCTCCATGAGATAGACAACACACCACCTTTGGGATGCCTACGGTTGTCGATCAAGCTTTTCATGTGTGTCGCATATGGAAAGCATCTAAGACTTCATATTATATTGAGGGATTTTAATATGCTTTATATGCATATAAGTATCCAATCACCACATATATAGTATGTATCATATACATGCTATATCCCACAACAAAAACATGCAATAACGATAAAGCGATCATTATGTCCATTCTATTGTAATTCCTTGAGCCACAAGGAATTACAATCATCTAGGTCTACATCACGTATAACCTGTTGTTGATGAAGAACATGTGCTTAGGACGTTCTGAGTTTGATCAGCTCGTTACACGACTAATCGGCTCGCCTCCTGGCCAGTCGGTTGGTTTTCTCCAACTGATCATCTGGCTCCTCGAGACAGTCGATTCATCAGGTTGTCTACTCCTCATCAAGCCTCCAGCTCCACCATCAGCTGGTCATCTTGCTCCACCAGTCATTCGGTTGGCACCTCCATCCTATCGTCTCTCACCTCTAGCCACTCATCTGGGCTCCCTCCAGTCTATGAAGTTATAGGAAATAAACTATCCTACTATTACATATCCCATTGGGAAACCCCAAGTTACATTTGGGGGGAGAAAAGGTAGAAGAGAATCTTGAGTTATCTTGGCTTACATCAGGAAAAGAAGAAGAATGCTCGGTATGCAAACGGAAATGCAAACAACCACAACCAACCAAGCACACATAGGGGTTCATAGGCCATAACCATGCTACACATCCACCATCAAAACCGTTTTGAGTGACGCATATCATTTCAATATATATACCATATCATATATGTATATATTTATTTTGGGATCATGTGGTATTAATTAGATATTAAAATTTATCCAGTTAAATATTCGCATCGTATGCAATAAATAAAAGGAAATAAAACCTAAACTGATCATATCGATTGTCCTAAAACATAGTATGTTGGTGTGGCTCTGATACCACTGTTGGATTTTAGGTGAGGGAGAAGGTAGCAGAAGAAAAATATTCTCACAACAAAACCATAACCACAGGTCGTGTCAATGACTATGAAATAGGAAGGATGGTTTTAGCAAGGTGTACCTGGTCCTAAGAATTTCTCAACGACAAAACCTCACATCTAGTGCGGTCTTCAACCACCTAGTCTTCAACAACGTCTGTGCAACTCCTAGTCCTGACCTGAACTGTGGTTGACAGTTGTACTCCTGAGCGGCAGAAACCTCCCGCCTCTATAGATAGTCCACACGGACCACTGGGAACCTAGTTGTCCTATCCTATAGGATACTAGAAGGAGTCGTCCCCCTCTATTGGTGTACTAGTCACAGACACACTCTCCCACAACTAGATGCTATCCTACAGTTGTCTTTCCCTTGATGTTCCTCCCTGAATAGGTAAAACTTGCTTGGGCTCTCTCGGTTACCACAACCGGAGAGGATAACAACTTTGCAGTGTAGCTGATGTTCTAAGTTGTGCTATCTCAGAAGCCCCCAGTACCCCTCTATATATAGGAGGGGTCAGGGTCAGGGTTCTCAGCCCCGAGCAATGTGTGACTAAAGTGGGAGTAGAAGGGTTTGGAATTCCATGAACTGATTGCACTGCGGCAACCGAGCTGGTCATTTCACAAATGAACTGGCCGGTTGGGAGTGTGAGCTGATTGGTTAACTAGTTGAACTGGTCATTTTACATTCTTGACCCGCCTCCAATTCACTTTCTTCTTTTTTTTTCCAATTAATACAAAGATCAATTTTTGTCCCAATTGAATTGTACAAGTGAAACAAAAAACTTTTCTCACTAATCTGAGCAACCCAACCTTGATCCTATAGTCCAATCGAACCGATCAGTTCACCAAGTGAACCAGTCATCTCACTGATCATGAGCCAATCGGTTCACCTAGTGAACCAGTCAGTTGGTGGTCCAGATTATGTAGAACATAGTCAATGTAGTTCTCAATCAACCTGACACTCAAATCAGTTAGTTCAACACTTGAACTTGATGATTCTGAGTCAAGTTAATTGATTGAATGTTTGATTGAGTACCTAAACACCTTTAGTAATCAATCCAAACATCATTAATGGATGAACTCCTCTTCCATGTAAATCCTTTGTGTGTGACCCTATAGGTCCCATTTCACGTTGGCAGTGAATGTCCATAACTACCTTATGACATCACAAGCATAGAGTGGTCCCTATTCACACATCAGTGCTACCCAAGTGAAAAGGAAAGTTAGAGAATAATTTTCAATCCTATAGTCTGTGATTGGTGTTCCAGTGAATGTATAATTCCTTTGTCTATAA
>OY856412.1:1283591643-1283714143 GCA_963693085.1 Alisma plantago-aquatica | reverse complement strand
AAAATCCTTCTGCCCAGTCAGCTATTCTACGCATTCCTTAGTGGAACCAAATATGATCAGCTCATTGGTCAGATCATCACATTCCCTTATAGATATGGCTATGCTAAAGCTCAAGTCAGTCGCTGGACAGTAAAAAATGGAGCCTCCCTAGCATGAACGAGTTTATCTATATGGGTCTCCATCTTTGATCTACCTGAATATCCCTGGGATGAAGCAATCTTTAAACATATTTTCAACATTGTTAGATCCACCCTACAGTTTATTTGTCATAAAACCCTTCAACCCACTGACTTTAAGAAAGCATATTGCATGTTCTCCACCCACAAAGAAACTATCGTCCCTAATCTTCTCAACCTATGATGTGGCTCGTTGTTATACACAATCAAGTTACAAGACAAACATCCCAGAAATAAGCTTACCTTCTTTAAAGATCTCTCTAAGCACCTTGCATCTTGGTTTTATCAACCTAGACCCTCCAAAACAATTGCTTCTGCTCACCCCAAAAACACCAGGAAAAACAATGTTTGGACTCAAAATTAACCACATCCTTTGGCTCACACAACACACCAAAATTTTCCTACAGCTAAATGCCTACAAACATCAAACACTGCCACATCGAATATGCCCTATCCCCCTCAGATCAATAAGCTTGTTGATAATGCACATAACCTAATAGACCCACCATTACTTGCCATGACAAGATGGATAAGATCAAACGTGCTACTGTAAGGATCTACAGGTACCACAAAACTAGACTGTCACGATGGTCATACACTCCACACAATAGGAGATGCAATCTTTTAGGACCATGATCTGTACACTAGAGTCACAATAAAAGAGAAACTTCTTTGTGATGGATGACCATGGTAAGAAATACTCTACTCCCACTTCACATTTTGATGCATATTTTTTGACATCACCTATACATGATATGTGTGATGACAACAAATATAATTAAGATTTAGACAATATCAATAAACTTGCATCATAGGATATCATATAGGAGTTCACAACTTTCGCCAACAATCTAGGAATATCCTTTGATGAACTAAACAAGTCAGATAGTTTTTAACACAACTTAGAGGGTTTCATGGGTAGAGAAAACACCCATATTTCTCACTCCACTTCAACCAAACTAGAAACATTATCTTTGTAAACTTTCTGCATTGTTTATCTTTTTTTATATGTCTACTTACTATTTTTTCTATATACAACCTTTTATAGCATTTTCATATATATTGTCACCATCTACCATGCATATCATAACCCGAAACGTCTATGTGGATGCTAAAGCCAATAGAAGGTGCAAGATTAGACAAAATATACACAAAAATAGACCTCATCACTATTCAAGAGATGAAAAAACACTGGAGCATTCCAGCTCAAATCCATAGGAGTACTACTTGTCAAAATATGGGTTCAATCACCATTTCTAGTTTTTCAAGGAGGCATCATTATAGGATGGAACAACCTACATATGAACATCACAGAGGTGGATATTAGGAATCATAGTGTCACCATCTAAATACAAAATGTAAATGACAACTTTCAGTAGTTTTTCACTAGGGTCTATGGTGAAGTAGGTCATAACAAGACCTCTTTCATATAAGAGTTACATGATCTATATAGGAAATTCCACACACTCCCATGGATGACTGCAAGAGACTTCAATCATACCAGTTTCACTAAAGAGTAATACAACCAGAATGCCCTAGCCTCACATCACTACAACAATGAACTATTTAGGAACTTCATTACACAACACAACCTCTATGATTTACCTACCTCTAATGGTATATGAACATGGAATAGAGGCAATCACAAGGATAAACTCGACTGCATTTGCATACACCTATGGAACCACCAATATCTGCTTGTGTGTTCCATTATTAGCACATCTAGTCTCTCCAATGAATTCCTTGTGATGATACATACCACCATAGGATCATGGGGGCACAGAACACTCCTTCAATTGATTTTGGACCAAACACCCTAGTTTTCTACCTCTCATACAAGAGCATTGGTCACATTTTTTAGAATACAATAATTATGAATAAAATATCCACAACAAACATAAGAAACTTAGGGCTCACCTACGACTATGGAACAAACACACCTTTGGGAATTTGTAGGCATTGATTAAATCGAAAGAGACACAACTCATTAACCTCACACATGATGTACATGAGCATAATGCCTACCAAGATTTGTTGAAAGACATCAGATATCTGACAGACTTGGAGGAAATCTTGTGGAAATATATGGATCATAGAAGGTGATAGAAAAATAAAACTATTTCATGTATGTTGTAACTGCAAAAAAAAAGAATTTCCACGATACTCAACCTTGACAACATGGATTCACAAGCCCAAAGTCAATTGATGATCATTTCACATGTTGTTAATTTTATTAAAATTTTATTCAAAAATGGCCACAGGTCACCATCCACTATATGTGTATAACAGAACATCATATGTCATAACAAAATCCCCCCTATTAACAATTTAATAGACCATTCATAGATATATAAATCAAAGGTGCTATGACTAGCATTGGCACTAATAAATCACCCATACCTAATGGTTTTAGCATGGCCTTTTATAGATCAGTATGGGGACACATTAAACATGATATTCATAACCATTCTCACTCTATCCATAAATAAGGAGATGTGGTACCACATATCAAAATCCTTAATCAAATACATATTCAACTGACTAAAAAGCATTCTAACCCACATCGATTAAAGATTTAGACCTATAAGCCTAATCAATTTATCATATTAGATAATTTCTAATTTTCTTAGCACCGGGATGAAACTATTATTATAACACATCATTACACCTACTCATTTTGCACTCCTTCCATATTGAAATATACATGATGCTTACATTATAACACTTGAGAATATTCATAGATATCATTCATAGAATACCCCACTTCTCACTGTCAAACTTGATTTAAAAATATCATTTGAAAATACTAAATGGTCGTTTCTTCTCCAATGCCTCCATGGATAAAAATTTCCCAAACACATGGATAAATTTGGATGCATACATGCTTTAGCACGTGCATTCTCCTTTATTATTAGTGGTGCTCCATTAGGCTATTTCAAACGTACTAACGGTCTTAGGTAAGGTTATTTGCCTATCCCCTTACCTATTCGTTATAGTCACATACATTCTACACCGATTCATACAACTTGGCACTAGAAGTGGACTGATTTGTAAGCCCGATGGGTGTTCACAACATCATTCAATATGCATATGATAGTATCATATTCATCAAACTAGAGAATAGATAGGCTATTACTATCACCTACATCTTAGGTATCTTCTCATATCTATCATGACACAAGATCAACTTTCATCAATCCACCATTATAGATACACATTCACCCACTAATATGTAAAAATTTCAAACCCTCCCAAGATGTAAATATGCACCCTACCATATGTGATACCTAGTCTTACTCCTACCTCAAGGTATCTGAATGGAACCCTACCATAGACAACTACCAAAAATGTATTACCTCTCTTAGAACCATTACCGCACACATACTAAATGGGCGACACACCTTAATGCCTCACTCACCCTATTATTACATATCATCTCAGTTGCATACCACCACCTAAAGTTGTTATCAAACGAATTGATAAAAGTAGGACTTTTCTTTGGGATCATAAAAAGCACAACATACATCTTGTAAAATGGGATACTATCTACGACCCTAAACAATTTGGAGGTTGGGGTATCATAGATTTCAAATACATGACTTATATCTTCTACACAAGCTTATCGATTCTATATGTCAGAAAGATAAACATCTATGATTGATATTATCTTGGATAAATATTACACCAGACTCAACCCAATGGACTCCATCTCCTATGGGTTAGCACTATCCCTGTGGAAATTGATTATCAAAATCATCTACATCATGGGCAACACCATCAATACTCCACCACACCATAGACATAAGATATAATTTTGGTAGGACCCATGTTGGCATGACATTTCCCCTATCCAACATATCACCAACAATAATGATATCCCTTCTTCCATTAGAAACATACCAACATATAAATCTCAAGAACTCTTGGGATCATGCAGAAATAACCAAATCAAACATTTTTTAAACCTACACATCCCAAATTCATACCAGATAGACATGATGACACAACTAGAAACATATACTAGGATGAGAGTGACATGGAAATGGGGACACGCATACTCTTCCAAACAAGCATACACCTTCTATACCTTCATGGACACATATTTTCACACAAATATATATGACTTATCCAATGCCCTGTGATGGTACATATCTTTCCATGGCTTCTTTGGCATGAAAAAAGCCATAATGATGTCAATGAAGGAAAGAAATCTAGGGACCATACATTTGCCTCATGTGTCAGTCACAAGAAGAAATTAATCAATATGTGTTCTTTGCATGTCATACGACTAGGTACTTATGGTCACACTTCACTAATGCCACCACCATAAAGACTAGCACTAGATTGAATATGGAATATAGATTCTCACATGATATTAGTCATCTTAGAGGAACAATGGTAGTAAATCTATTTAATTTGTGATCATTTAGGAGATATGAGTTGAGAGGAATAACACATTTCATGATAGTAGATGCATGACTAATGAACAAATTATTAGACTAACACAATCATTACAAGACGATTACCTTTTTTGTAGATAATGAAGGAAATGGATGACTTCTTTCCATCAAGATTACACTTGTAGCATCCCAAATTTGCAAAACTAATCTATGCCTGAGAATGTGGCTTTCATTAAATAATGATAAGTTAGGGGCTTAATATAAAAAAAACCATAAAATGAAATTTCTTAAAGGATAATGAAGATAGAAAGATAAAAGAGGCTAAAAATACTTTTTCATTTTTATATGTACATTATGTGTTCCATTAAGTCTAATTGATGTATATTAGTTTTCCTTTTCTTTTTCTCTCATTGGAAGTGTTAATAGAAATAAAAGAGGGAGATAAAAGGATTAGAATTCTAAAATATGGAATAAGTTAACTTGGATAAGAAGTTTCCCTTTTCTCTTTTATATTTTTTAGCATAAAAAGAAAGTATCATTAATCTTTCTTTATCTCTTCCCCAAGAAAGTCATCCAAAAGGATAAAAAGACATAAGAGTAGATGACCATTAACAATCTTGTTTTTGGACTCAAAAGAATAATTATGGAAAGATGTTACACATTATCTAATCCTTTAATGCATAAAATCAAGACTAATGACAAATATAGAAATTATGAGTAAAAGATATGTAAAACTCAAAATTTATTGACTAAGAAGGATCTAGAGTACATGTTTAGTGTGTGGTTAAATGTTGGTATCATTTTGACTTGGTTTTACCCCTCAAAATAGTTAGGGAAGGTTTTTATATAGTTTTATTAAGCATTAATTATGATTTCAATTAATACAATGTATAATCCCATACTTCCAGATTTTATGCATCTGTCATGCGTCCCTTTATACTTTCCTTTCTCGCATGCAACATCTGACTGTTTAATCGATATCATCATCCTCTTCCTCCATTTATGTCGCAGGTTCATATCCATTTTATAGTTTTTTTCTCAAGTCTACTATCTCTTTTCCCCCTGTTTCATGAGATTTCTTCTCCACCAAATTGTCTCTCTCTCCCAATTAAAATGAGGTATTACTCGCCTCCTCTACCTCTCTACGATGGAAATGCCCAATTAGGGCTTTACATTTTCTAGCGCCTCTGAGTTGCTGAGACAACCTCAGGTTGCCTACTACCTAGTTAAGGGGTCGTGATTCAACCACGACTTTCACTTTCCTCTCCTACACCTTCAACTGAATTGCTAGAGCCCCTAGACTCCCGGCCTTGCCCCATTTTCCTCTCTGTATACCCATCCTCAACTCCAGCGACCTGTGCCACGTTTTATGAAATTGGGCTTTCCTTAAGAATCTACATCGAATGCTCAACAATTTCACATCATTTTTTGGCTCTTTGGTTGCCCCAACTACTGTAACTTTATCCAGGTTTAGAGGGTTCATCGACGTTCATCGCAAAGACACCTCAGAGGCCCTCTAACCATGGAAACAGTGCCCCTATCTTTGCTGGACTTCAAATATTTGATTTCTGATCCTAAATAGGTCACCTCCTGGTCTTTGTCAGTGTGATTTCGTCAGTTTATTGTACCCCTATCTTGTTTGTCTCCTCGACATGTTTTAGGGCCAAGGTGGTCCTTTTGTAACCAAGTTTGTTTCCTATGTGTCAATTCTTCCACAATATTCTTCATCTCTTCTTCAGGATCCCTTCAAGATGCTATCTCCAGTTTGTGTCTCTGATGCCCCTCGGCCATGGCCAGAATATGAACTAAAGACCTTAAGCCCCACAACACCTGAGCCTGGGCTCGATGGGTGTGGTTTCTTCCCAAGAATATGAAGGTTGGGTAAAATCTCCCTAAAGAGAAGCAAATTGGGACCATGGAGCTTTTGTTGAAGCTACTCAAGACATGGAATAAGATGGAAGAAGCTTGGTCATTGAATGACCCTAGAACCTCTCATAATTTTTATCGATCTATTTTAGTCGCAAGAGTATTTTAGGGTCTGAACACTCATTTTTGTTTTTTAGCCGCAAGACAGTTTTGAATGACCAAATGAAATTTTTACCCTTGTTGCTTTAATCGAATGTAAGGTGTGCCATAGGTTTCTTGACCTTGTCACTATTGATTTGCATCAGTTTTATTTTTTGTTTGAATGACTATTACACCAATAGTTTCCTAATTTCTAATCCATTCATCTTGTAAATTTATAACCTTTGCATACGAGCTCAGAAAAAATGTGTACAAGTATGCATTGGAAAGCTCTTTTGATTTTCTATTGATTTGATTTGTTTTCAAACACTGTTTTACACATTCAATTTCTTCAATAATTACAAGACTAATATTAGGGTTTAATGATTGTGAACTAATGTAGATCACATTTGATGAATCAAAATATAGGTGATTAAAGGCTCAATCAAGTTAGAGGGCTTGACCTAAGGTGGTTTGCTATGGGTAATAAGGCCATGCATATTTGGCACAAGTGAGTTTTGTTTTATTGAATGTTTGTTTTATGGCTATGCAGATTATTATGTTTCATGGAATTATGAATGCTTTCTAAGATAAAATTATGCATAGATATCATTGTGTGATTGATTGATTGATAATGTTCTATTGTATGAACCCTAACTATGCATATGATCTATGAATAATGAATCACGTTCATATAAGGGAGAATCCCATTAAGGCATTATGAGGGAGAAATCCCACTAAGACTTATGAGGGAGAAATCCCATTAAGATATTATGAGGGGAAAATTCCATTAAGACATTATGAGAGAGAAATCTCATTATGATTCAAGTTTGGAGAAATTCCATCATTACACTAAGAGGGAGAAATCCCATTATGTCAAGATTAATATTAAAGGCATTAATGATTAAGTCAAGATCGTGATCAAATTTAAGGAATCAGTTAAGTTTTTGTATGCTCCTCGATCATGGACCTTCAGATCATTATAGGCTTTTCCAGCATTATGGGATTCTTAGAAATTGTGGGCTCTTACGGGTCATTTAGAGAGGCAATATATATTCACTTATCAAATTGATCATGTTTAATTGATTCAAAGAATACATAACACAAATCCATGGTCAGGTTATGCTTTTATATCAAGTATTGTCAAGTTAGGTCAATTTGAATTCATGTCAACTTTACTTCATGTCAAGTTATATTTACTTTGTGTTATATACAGTTGCAAGTATTGCTAACTAATGTGATGTGTGTTTTACATGGCTGAGGATGCGACCAGACTTGGAGAAATTGAAGGATAAAAAGGACTACCAAGAACTAGGAGATTTTCAAGCTTAGATTTGTAGAGTGCCATTTACCAAGGCAATCTAGAGATTTAGATATCATTTACATTATTACTACTCATGCTATTCAAGTTTAGATCAGTAGATTAGAAGAATGAGTTGTAGTTTTCTATCCAAAAACTATGTATGAATTTGATTTCAGTTAATGCAAGGCTATTCTTTTATTTTAGTTCCAATAATTAGCATATTGTGGCACCCCCTTAAGTGAAATGCTTTTTATCAGAGATATTTATATGTTGTGAAAAGTGAGGTGTTACAAAACCTGAGGCTTTTGGTATTAGTGATGGAAAACTTATCATTGTTGTGAAACAAATCTTTGAAAAAATAGACAAAAAATAGATGTCTAGATGCTTTTATCATATCATTATGGGGCATGTACAAAAGGGTACCTCTCCCTACTATAGACTTGCTTATTGCACTATGTTTAATTTACATGGAGCATTATCAGTGTGACACCTTTGGTGTTCACAACCAACAACTTAGGTACCATATCTATGTACTTTCTACCCCTATATGGTTGCATATCGGGTTATCTATAAAAATATCCAGAACAATTATCCAAAAAAATGATGAATGGCATGCAAAGATCCCCTTTATGTTAATGGTCCTTGGGTATGGGGGCCTACCAAGCTTGCAGGAGTTATATGGTAGAGCAAGTGACAACAAACACATACTGTGTATGACTCTTTTTGTTGTAATGAAATGCTACATGTATATAGTAAATTTTACTTATTGGAATTATTGTTCAGATCACTTTCTGACATCATGGATGTATGTGGATGAATTTGTTGGAACAAAGGGAATCAATAAAGTGAATCATACATTCAATATTACTAAAAGGAAATTGATTTTGCAAAAAATAGTTCAACTCTTAAATTATGATTTCAATTCATTATTTGACTTTGTTGTAAGAGAAAAGTTGTGAAAAATAATTATATTATAAATTGAAATAAACTGAAAGAATGTCGTGGAAACTAATATTAATTAAGAAACTCAATAATTTTACCCTATGATGGATCTGACCTTCTCATGGCGGTGAGAGAACCTACTATTGTTTATGCTTATGATTAAATCAAAAAGTTGCTCCACATCTCAGTCATTCATGATCAATTATAGTGTTTAAAATTCTAGTGCTATATATACAAGCATAATACATACCATAGGGATGAAAAATACTACGGGAATTAGTAATAAACAATTATATTTTAGCATATATACCAAGTATATCACCTTTTATCTATGTCATGAAAAAATGATAAAACAAGCATATATAATTGATCGGTAGTGCAACTTGGGTCATTGGTAAATACAATTGCTTTGCAAAAGTAGAATCAAAACAAAAACATTGTTATTCAGTGCAATGTGCCAATAATTTTGATTTATTCTAAATGTTGAGATTGCTTTATTAAAAATGTGTAAATAACTATATAGGTACCATTTAAACCAACAATGATAGAAGGAGAAAATTGAACCATTTACCTTGAGTTGCTTACCCATAATGAAAATTACAAATGGGTTCAAAAGATCATAGGATGATACCTTTAGCTAAACAAATAGGTATTAGGATAGGGTGGAATTTAGTGGAGTAAGGAACTCATTGATTTCATATCATGCATGATGAGTGTTGTAAGGTTAAGGTACATGAAAATGCAAAACTATGTCGACAATATAAGAATATTGCCAATTAGACATCATACAAAGTACTACACACCAATAAGTAGAACAACTACATGGAATTCAAAGAATGGATCCAACCAGGTGTTGTCCCATCAATGTTTTCATATTTCATCCTTCTTTTTTGAGTGAAAAATGACAAACTTGTCAATTTCCTATTTTGAATTCCAGGTCCTTTCCTCAAAGATCCCACATGCATATTTCATGTATAAGTGAATCCCTAACATGGAGATGACCTTTGTAGCATCAAAGGTATAGATGTTGTTTTCTGAATGTAGGCCTCGTTATGGGACCTTAATTTAGAAAGAAGTATCACTAGAAAATTACAAGAAAGATTGGCATTACTATTCCTTGGTGATAAGTGGGCACGCATGATCTCATACTCATGAATCTATCATAACCCGAACTTGATTGTGCAGTCAAACTTCTCAATATCGTACTTTCTAGACATTGTTGTTGATCATCATGATCTAATACCAATTTTTTGAGGGTGTGTGGTGGAAATAGAAATAACCAACACATTCATAAAAAGAAGAAGAACAATTTGTATAAAAAATGAACTTGGGATTTACGTGGTTTGGTCTAGATGACCTACTCCACCGGAGGAAAGAAGAATTTCATTATTGCAAGAATATTACAAATGAAAGATACTCTCAAAAAGATAGAACCCAAAAACCTTGAGAAGGTTACACCAAAGAAGAGAAAAAACTCTTTGGTAAAACTATGTGCATTGGTACTGTTTAGTGCCCCAATGACTCTATTTATAGGCTCCAGGTTTTAGGGCTTTGACTAGGAGTGCAGCACAATAAAATCCCAAGATTCATATAGAGATAATCATCTCCAACTCCAAAATAGGAATACTAGTCTAAATCTATGTAACAATATGGATTGGACTCAAACAAAGGCAACACCCAAATTAAGACTACCACACGATATAGGATTATGACTAGGACCAAAATTCTTTGAGACATAACATATGTGTATGGTTCAAATGGAAAATCATATTGGTCTTGGATATCGTCGACATATGTGGTCCAGTTAGGGGTGGCAAAAACACCCGTACCTAGCCCTTCCTGGCCTGAGAATTTGGGTCTTTTTCAGATCCATTCAGTTTTGGGTAGGGTCCATTTTAATTCGGATCGGATTGGGTCTTATATAGTTTGGGTCAGATACGGTTGGGTCAGGTTTCAGTTAAATCATTAAATTTTTGCAAATTTTTGTAATAGAGTATTTTTTTATGATTTCAGGTCCAATCAGGTCTAGTCAATTTTAGGTCGGGTATGTGCGGGTTTGGGTCTAGTCGGATCCTTTTAGGTCCGGGTCCATTTTGTGTCTGGTTTATTCGAGTTCTAGTTCAATCGGGTTGGGTCTAGCAAAACCCAAACACTTTCCAGACCTAGGTCCATTCATTTAGGGATTGGGTACATATGTAGACGTTAGAAGAACTTGGGGATGGACTCCCCATCGATGATGTCGATACAGTGCATGTTCTACCCTCGCACTTCATTTGTGTGGTCTGTTTTGCCACACTTGAACTCAACCATCTAGCTCTTAGTACCACCATGATAGGGCTATTTTCTAAAATAGATTCATGATTACATGTGGTGTTATAGTTAATTGTGTTTATATCCACCCTTATACTACAGACCGGACCCATTTCCCTTGATTTCTACCCTGCCAAAGAGGGAGTCTGAATTTTCGTAGTGAATCCATCCATCCTAGTGATGGAAGAAGCCATCCATGTCACAATATGTGTCCCTCATATATGTGTTACGATATATCAAATATTAAACAATCCTATTGCTTCTTTGTAACTTTCTCTTCACGTCCATTTATTCTAGAAACCAAGTCTCCTATGCTAAGTCACTTCTAGCCTCACTCTCATTTGATTCTAGTTGCTTGGTAGCTTTATCAACATGTGACAGAGTTGATGGTCTTGAGGGCTTATGTATAGATCATAATGGTTGTCTTCACTTAGGCCATACCTACTGCCACAAAAAACATGCTACCATGTGGTATTCCATAAAATACCAAAAAAATGGTATAGGTAACATCCATGTAAAGGTTACACACTTTAGGTGACATATTTTTATATAACTTATAATCTGTATAGACCTGTGTAAAATAGATGACCTATATTTTGGCATGTTTGAAAGGGTTACATACTTTAGGCGACATGCATGTAAATCACATATATTATGTATAAACATGCACAACATAGATGACAAACATTTTATCATACTTGAAAGAGATACACCCAATAGGTGACATACATTTTAATCACCTGTCTTCTAATAAGGGTTTGCCATTTAGGTTACATGTGTATGAATCACATATGATCTAAAATGGGGTATATTATTTAGGTGACATGCATGTCCATCACTAAATTATTAGGTGACATACATACTTTTCACCGAACCTTTAGGTGATAGACATGCCAGTCATCCAACATCTCCCAACTAATAATAAGCATCAACAATTTTCTCAATGTATTTTTTAGGGAATATATCAATATATATATAATTGATAATTCATAAAGGAGATGTGTGAGAGAATGTTGAGAGTCATTCTAAGTTGTGTTATATAATTTTGAGAGTCATCTATAAAGGGATCTTAGCATGAAGATCTTCCCCAAACTAATATGTGTCTCTTTTGTTATCATTCTAAGACTAATGAGCCTTTGTCTTGTGAGGCAAATACCTCCTTGATAACAACTTGTGTAGACCGCTCACACCTGATAACAATTTCTACAAAGGGATGGAGGTTTTCACAAGCACTCGATAGACAGTGTTCCAATCGTCCACAAAATCATACATGTCTCCTTATTAATAAGACAATACATATACATGCATATCCGGTCATAGCATTTCCAAAGACTTGTTGTGGGAGGACATTATCATGATATGGACCCTAGCTCCTCCCAGAAGCATTTTTACAGACTTGCTATGAGAGGACATTGTCATGATATGAGCCTTGGCTCCTTGAAAATGCATTTTGACGGATAGGTTGTGAGGTGACATTCTAATGATATGGGCCCCAAATCCTCACAAATACATTTTTAAAGACTTGTTGTGAGAAGACACCATCATGATATGAGCCATGGATCCTCACAAATGCATTCCAATGTGCTTGCTATGAGAGGACACTGTCATGATATGGGACATGGATCCTTCTAAATGCATTTTCATTGAGATATATCAATACATTATTTGACAATTCATAAAGGAGATGTGTGGGAGAAATTGTGGTTGAGAGTCATTCTAAGTCATTCTGTAATGACCCCACCCCTCAGTAACCCCCAATTAAGGGAGACCAAGAGGTTAGAGTTGTCATCCCAAAACAAGATCATATGATTTTGCAAATAATAAAAAATAATTAATAAATTCTACCACAACTAAGCTTAAAATAGGATAAAAAAAATTTCCACATACCTTGCAAAATATTAGATTTGAGGGACTTTACCCAGATAAGAAACTATCTATTTACAATCCTCCAATTCTTTATTTAGCTTTATTCATTCAATGTCACTTTAAAAGAATATCCACTTTCCGATAAACCTAAAATGTTGAAAAACAAAACGGCGGTCAGTATAATGAATTATACTGATATGTGGGGGAACCAAAATCTTGCATCAATTTGTAACAACATAATGCAAACAAATTATTGCTTAACAGATCAAACTTTATGTATTAAACATAACTACTCAATCCTAACATATCCTTGACTCTGTGCTATCCATGCAGTGGACATGGATCCTACCTTTCTCATATAGTAGATCCCAAATAGCCCCTTATGGTCCTACCCCAAGGGTAGACCAACACATAGGGTCGTATAGTTGTATGATCCAACCCAAAGGTAGACCAAACTTCGAATTAGGGTAACCTGATGATCCTACCCCATGGGTAGACCAATAACTAGGTTATCCATCTCTCACAATTACTCAAAGCTACAGAGGAGGACTAGAATCTGAGCTAGTTATGCACATATGCTTATGGTGATAACCATAGTCACTTTATAGTTGCATGAAATAAAAGTCAACCAAGCAGTTAATTTCACGCAACCCGTAAAACCTCAAAAATGGTCATGAAACAAGAGAGATTAACCATAATTGTAACCACATACCTATTTTGGAGATCGCAAAGAGTCATGAAAAGTATCCAAATCCAACTAGATGTCCAATCAAGCAAGCCAATCAATCAAGCAAGCAAGCATTGATCATGAAAACATGTATAATGTCTAATTGTCACAATCATATCCCAAACAATTCCTTATTGACTTGGGACACCTTTCTAAGGTTTATAACTCTCATTAGGATTCATTAGGGCTTCTTAGGTCAATTTCTCAAACTTTATCCTTTTTAGGTCAACAAACCCTAAATCAACTTTTCCATGCAAAAACCATAATTACTCAAATTATCAACATTAAAGATACTTTATTCATAATTTGTCTTAGGATCACCCTATCTCTGTCTTTGTATCTGGATGTTAGCCACACATGTCTAGTCTTCTACCGGTCACAGGGTCCACCTAGTAACCTCTTTCCACTGTCTAGACAAGATAATTGTACACATGAGCTATTTTTAGCTGAGAACATCTCGTTATTGTATTATCTTCCTCATGTTCTAGGTGATGGTGAAGGCATAAACCTTCATGTACTCCACTCATCATCTATGTCTCAGGTTTAGGTCTATCTGAGTCAAGAAAGCTTTGAGCTCTTACATCCATCATATCGGTTACCAAACCCAATCTGCAACTCTTAGGATCCAAAATGCTCTTGACATGCAAGTCCTCATATGATTATTACCTTAGCTCATATATTCTTTCACACCATCTATCCAAAATACTTCCCAAAAGGGTATGGTACTTCCTCTATCCTCATTCATCGTAGAAATGCTTCATCTTCTATCACTCTTATTCTTAGTATGGTATACATTTTTTCATATCTCTCGCACCCATAAAAAAATGAAATAAGCATTTGGCTGCAGTCCAAATACAGAGTTCATCCCGTTCTAAGAGTAGAGATGGTACATCACTGTTACAGCCCCAATTTTTGGGTTCCTTTGGTGAGGAATGTAATTTCTCACATTAAATATATTGGAAAAAATAATGATATAATTTGTTTTGAATAAATGGATTTCGTTTACAATAGCTTTGATGATTGTGTTGTGGGCTTTATTGGCTATTGGGCTCAATAACAAGGAAATCCAATTAATAAATGAATAATTGCGTTTTTGAGAAAAGAAAGGTGTGGAAACCTCTAGAAGGCAAAAGAACTTAATCCAAAGGTGGATTTCGTGCCACATGGGTTCCAAGGAGTCCAAAGTTGCATAAAGAGTGCAATAAGAAAAGAAAAGATCAATTAAGTATTTCTTTATTAAGAAAGAAATTGAAAATATTGATGAAATATGGAAAATAAGTGAAAAGGGGTATAATTGAGTAATCCTTGGTGGAATTTCGTATCCCAAGGATTCCTAATATTGAAAGAAATACCAATGAGGAAGATAAAAGAGAAATAAAGAGAAAACCTAAAAAAGAGCTACTTTAATAAGAAATAAACAACATAATGTGAAATAATGCATATTGATGCATTTAAGGATAATGAGTATTTCCTTAAAAAGGAATTTCGAATTATTTGAGTTTCTTGGGATCCAAGGAGTCCCAATGAAGAAAGAGGAAAGAGAAAATACCATATTTGCAAAATAAAAGGATAATGTGATACATTATTAAGGAATTTTGCAATATTGATAAAAAGGGAAGTATTTTCTATTAAATAAAAATAGAATTTCGTGACCAATGATTAAGAGGCAAGCATAAAGAGAGTAAAAGAAATAATTCTCGTATTTCAAAGTGTCCATGAGATAAGGAATATCAAGGAAGTAAATAGGAGAGAGAAGAACTACTTCTCCATGAAGGAATAGGATTCCTTATGGGAGAGAACTTGATTTTTCTTGGAGGAACATCCTAGGGAATTGCTACTCACCCCTATATAAGGGAATAGCCCAGGGTCGACCCCAAGGGGATATCCCACACATTTCTCTCTATTCCCCCATCTTCTTCTTGTTCTTATTTGAGCAAACCCTAACCAAGAAGGTAGGGAGAACCCTGGTGTAAACGGAGGATCAAGGAGGGTCCTGGATGGTGGCTTGATGCTCCCACGAGTGATCTAAGGAAGCTCTGCCCTTGTCTTCCTGCTCTAAACCCGCACAATACCTACAAAGTGGGCTGCAACCTAGCTGCAGATCGCAACATTGGCACTCCTTGGATCGGACGTCTCGGCCGTGGGTCAAGGTGTGGCTGGACGCGTGGGGATGCGGCAGAGGAAGGGAAAGGGTTCCCGAGGAGGTTAGTGCCTTGGAAAGGTGGAAAGAGATCCTGCAATCAACTGCAGCACGAAAGCATCATGGCAGTGCGTTGCGGATGATCTGGGCTTGCACATGGCTGCCATGGCCACATCTTCCAGGTGCTTTGCGGTACGGTGGGGGAAACAGCACCCTCTCCGATGGCCGTCGAGATCAAGAGAGGCAGGGAAGAGTTGCGCCAAGTCTGCAGAACCGCGGCTAGGGCGACTACTTTCGATCTGCTCAAGGTTGAAGAAAGGGAAAGCGGCGTTGGACGCCTTTTCCCTCCGCGGGCTAAGGAGCTACCCAACGTATCCAAGGGCGTTTCAGACTTTTCGTTATGTTTTCAAAGTAGCAAGCTGCGTTGCATGGGACAAGGTGACGTGGTGCCCTCCCATTGGCCCAATGTAAGTGAGTTTTGATAAATTCATAGTAGATAATTGGTAGGTCGAATAAGGACTTGTTATACATGAAAGTTGATCAGAAAAATGTGAAGAATCCTTAAAAATATAATTGGAGCTTGATTCCTCTTGCAATTTGAAAAGTAATGGAAGATGTCAACTTTAATGTATTAATGTTTAAAGAACCCTATTTTGATATGAATAATATATTTATAAGGGTTTAATGGATGATTAGAGTTGGTATTAGACTGTTAATGATAAAAGGAACATTAGGAACAGAAAAGATAAATTTTGCATGTAATTAGTTTAATTGACAATTCATGTGCATAAGTATGCTGAATGGGCCTTGATACCCTAATGTTGGTAATTAGGACTACTAATGGCTTTAATTATTCGATTTCATGAATAGAACTAAGATTTCATGGTTATAAGATATTTCAAGCATTAAAGTTCCTAATTTGTGGATAAATAGCCTTAATATAGAAATTAGGGTTTTTGAATGAATCAAGGTAGAATTAATGATAAATAACGTTCATATGAGTATTAGAGCATAATGAACTACAAATCGATGATAAACAACATAATGACCTTGTCATGGGTTAAAGAGAATAAAAATGGTAGCTTTAATGAAAAGAGGCTTAATGGACTTATATAATGGTTGATTATGCCTTAAATCCAAAACCGAGGATTAGGTGTGGAAATAATTAGGGTTTGTGATCGATTGCGTTAAATTAGGGATTAAAATAGTAAAAGATGAAGGGAAGCCCTAATTGCAATAGAAACCCTAAAAGTGAATTAGAAACCCTAGGAAGCGAGCTAGGTTTAATGGATCTTGATGACATGGATACTAAAAAGGGAATTATGTGATTATTTTAGGATCTTGTTGAAAATGCTTGCTTGCTTGGATTCTTATTTGCATGGATATTTCTGTTCAAATCGTCAGATCAGGTATGTGGTTAATTATGAATAACCGCCTTAGTTTTCCTGAGGATTTTCCGGATGGTTAACCGCATTGAATGCACATTATCAGTTTGAATGTTCATACTTGCAAATTATAAAGTCACTATGATTATCACATTAATAATAGAAGTATGTATTCTTTCACCTACATGCCACCCTGATGGATGACGCCAAAGGTCAGGCCCAGATGGGTAGACCAATGGACACCTTGAGTGGTGACCCCAGGCACCAAGCACGGGAATGAGAAGATGGCCTATGATATTGCATGGCTAGAGGGCACCATGGGTGGTGACCCCAGGCACCAAGCTTGGGATTGAGAAGGTGGCCTTAAGTCATTAGCAAAGGAAACCCTAAGGTGGGTATGCCAGGGTTAGGGAAAAAGCGGTGGAGAATGTCATACTGGAAAATGTAAATTGGCTGGTTAATTAACTTGATTGTGATAATTAGATTGTTATCCATATGTGCAAGATTTTGGTTGTTCCCACATACCAGTATGTTTCGATATACTGACCGACGTTTTGTTTGTCGGCGTTTTAGGAACAACAATTGAAAGAACAAACAGTAAAGTGACACATTGTGGAAATAAACCATAAAGTGCAAGGAGGATTAGATAGATTAATTCAAGCTCTGGATAGATAGATTTCCAAAGTTTTCAAAGGTAAGTAAAGTTTTAATTTTATACCAAATTCCAGTTAGTTAGTAGACTTTCATAAATATTATTGATTATTTATCGAACCTTTGATCCTGTTAATTGAATAACGGCTCTGACCTTCGGGTCTCCCTTAATTGGGGGTTACCGGGAGGCGGGGTCGTTACAATTGGTATCAGAGCGAAGGTTCCTCATTTAATCTTTAGTAATTATTAAATTTTACAAATTTGTAGAACCCAAGGGAGTTATTAGAGGATTATCCGAAAGACAAAGTTGTCTAGAAAAGGTTCACGACCGGGGGCTGGCAATATTTTCCTCCGCACCGCTAGTCGGAATACGAGGACTCCCGGATCCGTGTGACTTCCTGGCCAAAGTCTTAGGGTATGATTCGAAATAAGATACCTTTAGGACTCTGTCATATTGTTCATCCCTTCTCAACTCAAATTCTGTTAAGGACCTTAAGGATTAGGGTTTTCTCTCTTCTCCTCACCCTCTTGAGGTATGTGTAAGGTTGATAAGGATTAAGGAATCCTCCACCAAATTAATAAAAAGCATGTAAATAAGATGTCATGGACATAAGCTTAATGGAGTAAGCGTAAAAGAATAGGTCGTATGACATAAGTTGTCATTTCCCTCAGGAGAAACATGAGGCTAGACCTTCTTGTAAGGAGGATGAGTAGAGAAAGTGAGTCTTGGAGGTAGAGATCTCCATTAAAGTAGAGACCTAGCATATACTTTAAGGATGATGTTAACCCTAACCCTAAGTGGAGGTTAGAGAGAGATGACATGATGAGTTAGATGACATGGTTGACTGGGTGTTTGGATAGATATGCTATTGGATTGCCATACGAGCCATGAGAGGTTGGATGACCTAGCACCTTTGGCAACCCAACCCTGGGAAGGGTCGAGCATGTTAGAGTGAAGGATAGCTCCTTCATGGATGAGGTTAGTGAAGGACCTATAGAAACCCTATGGCTTATGCAAGTAGGGGATAGCATGCGCCCAAAGTACGTCAGTGGTATGGTATTAGGTTGAAACCCTAGCCAGAAGGGCACGATGGATGGCTTATGAGATAAGCATAAAGAGATATGGATAGGCTTCACCCACTTAGGGGTATGCTTGTGAGCATGAGCCTTCATGGAGAGAGGACCTCTAGTGGTATGGCTGGATGTGGAGTTAGCTCTAGTGAGAGAAAGCAAGAACCCAGCAAGGAGGTTGGAAGCCTAAAACCCCGAGATATGAGGAATAGTGGGGAGTCGAGAATGATGCAACCTAAGTGGATGATAGTGGTTGCCTTATGCTTCATCCTTGGAGGCTGATGATATCTTGGTTGCCTTTAGAGGAACCAAACCCTAAAGAGAGGATGATGCTTCTGGAACCTATGTGCCTATAGTATAGGAGTTTACATGTTGAGATGAGACAAAGAGTGCCTTAGACCCTGAGGAGGTTCAAGTAACCAGTTGTGGGGCTTTATACCTAGTTGGTTGTCCTTGAGGAGGACACAACTCTGAGGTGTTGCTCATATAAAAGGATCATGGGAGTATATGGCATACCTTGGACATGCTTGATTCGTGGTTAAGAAGTTGAGCATGTAGTTGGATATCCAAAAGTGAACCTAGGGTTCCTGGCCGAAGAGGGGAAGTGGTGTACCTAATGCTCATGATGAGAATTGAGTCTCTGTAGTTTCGAGCATGGTACTCTTCATGTATAGAGTAAAAGGAAACCCCTTAAGTTAAAGGTAGGTTTGATGAACCCCTCACAACTAAGTTGACCTAATGTTAAGGGAAGAGAACAAGTATGACCTAGCATAGGTGATCTGCTTGTGCCTTAGTAGCTGTTGGGTTAGGCATGTTCATGTGAATGTAAACCCTAAGGACGGTTGTGACCTTGTTGTCAAGAGTTGTAGTTTCCTCCCATCCTGGGAGAGGGACCCTTTGGTAGGGTGTATACCAGTTTTGTTGGCTTTGAAGTAACCTAAAGAGGTTTCATAAGATCCGAGGAGCTAAGTGAAGAGTACATGGTATGAGAATGAACCTACAGACCCTTAGATAACCATCTCTACGTGCATGTGAATGTGTTACCATGGAGGTAACCAGTATGGGGCCTGAACAAGGTAGGTAGGTCGCCATGATCCCTGAGAAAGGATGAAAGACAACCCAAGAATGCAGAGAGAGAGGTGATGAAAGCTTGGGTAAGGTCCTAAGTCAGACATGTACTATGATAGAATCCTAAGTCTATCGTAGGGTTAGGTGGGGATAAGACCGATGGAAGTAGGAGTTACCTAATTCCCTAGTTGCACATGACCATAGGGTCGGGAGGTAACAACTATCATTGTCTGAGGGCCATGGGTTAGGAGATTGATCGCCTTCATAAACTCATGGGACCCAAAGGGCAGATGAGTAGGGCACTCTCTGATGCATGAGGGAAGAGGGATGACCCCAAAAGTGTCGGCACCCTATAGACTTAGAGGAGATGACCAAGGATTGTGTAGTAACCCAAGTAGAGACCAGTTTTCCATGGAAGCAACTTTGATATCCTAATGTTTGTGATGTAGAGACAGGTGTGGCACATTTCAACTCAGCTTTAAAGGTGTACTGGCAAGGTGGGATGTACCATCTCTACTCTTGGAATAGGAAGAACTCTGTATTTGGACTGCTGCCAAATGCATATTTCCACTTGTTATGGGAGTGAGAGATAGGACAGTACGCATGCCATACACCAAGAATAAAGATGGTGTGAGTTGAGACATTGCTACAGAAAGGATAACATACCTTAGTGGAGTGAATGATACATGGACAGGTACAACTGATAAAAGTATTAAGATAATCACCTTGTAAGGATGTTCCTAGTAGAAGCTTTGTGGAATTTGCAAGTTATACAAGGTTGAGTTTGATCACCAGGTGGATGAGCTCAAAGTTTCTTGATGAAGATAAACTTAGAGGTGTATGTTACCTAACACCTAAGGATAATAAGTGATAATGAATGCTCTGGTTGAGATATAGATGCCTAGTTTAACTAGAAGCTAGAAGAAGTTGAGGTTATTAGGTTAACCTTAAGTTGATAAGAAGAGATAAGTTTGGCTAACACCCAGATATAACGAGATCTGTTGAACAAGATTAGTGGTTGTTTGGATAGCCAGAAGAATGGTTGTAGAACTCTGGATACACTTCTTTGGATAAGAAGGTAATAAAACCCTGAGGGGAGTGGTTTAGGGCTTCCGAGGTATCGACCTTGAGGAATCATGACATACATAAATTCATGATCACCATACACCATGAAACTACAAAGATAGTAAGTGATGGTCGAGCTTTGGATGCCTGATACATGTTGCATGTGGCCATGCAAGCCAGGAGGTGAAGGACAAATACCAGTAACCCAGTGCATGGATATAAAGTATAGAGAGTCCCCTATAGAGAGTCCCTGAGAGAGAATGGGAGTTCATTACTATGGATGTTGTGATAAGTCTCCCCTAGACCAAGGAGGGTCGAGGTGCAATATGGGTTATGGTAGATTGCCTTACCTAGATGACATGAGAGAGGAAGAGTACTGTCACGGGACAGATTCGGTTGAACTACTTAAGAGGGAAAGATGGTTCAGCTGCACCATGATGCGAGTTCACAAGTTCTTAAGTATAACCTAAAAGTTCACTTCCATGAGGTAGAAGTGGATGCATGATGAACTCGACGACAGTACAGTTTATCACCCCATACTAATGGACAGTATGATCCAGACTAGAGGGTCTGATGAGAGCATGTGTGCTCATTCAGGGTGATACATAGAGACAATTCTTAAGATGTGATGTTAACCACCATAGCCTTTATCGAGATGAAAGAAGTTCTAGAAGGAGGTTGTGTCGGTCACCAATTCATTATGATGATGTTGGTGAAGGAGGCCTCACAAAGGTCAGAAAAGAACCACAGTGTATGCAGATGAAGTCGCTTTGATCGTGGAATGGCTGAGAGAGAGCCCAGTGGTGACATGAGTCATGAGCTGATGCAAAGCAGACTGACATGCAGTTCACTGTGGGAGAATATGTGATGTGAAAATCTGACCCCTCAAAGCTACCGCCGAGAAAGCTGAGTCCCCGATATATGGGTCCATTTGAGATGGATCGGTGGAGATGGTTGTGTTTAGCCTTGCCCCTCAGGATAACATGATGTGTAATGTGTTCCATGAGCCTGATCTAGAGCACTATGTGAGGTATCCAAGCCATGTGTTGAGCCCTGAACCTATTCAGCTTTTGAGAGGCTGAAATGTCCTGAGTCACCTATGAGGGTATGATATACCAAGGTAAGAAAGAACTCAGATGGAAGAATATGAGATGATGGAGGTTCTTGGGAAGCACAATGGAAAGTGTGATGCCACATGGGAGCCCTGATGGACATATGAAAGACTTATCCTGAACTGTTTGATTGCTTGGTAGAATTTTGAGGGCAAAATTCTTATAAGAGGGGAAGAATGTTACAACCCTAATTTTTGGGTTCCTTTGGTGAGGAATGTAATTTCTCACATTAAAGATATTGGAACAAATAATGATATAATTTGTTTTGAATAAATGGATTTCGTTTACAATAGCTTTGATGATGGTGTTGTGGGCTTTATTGGCTATTGGGCCCAATAACAAGGAAATCCAATTAATAAATGAATAATTGAGTTTTTGAGAAAAGAAAGGTGTGGAAACCTCTATAAGGCAAAAGAACTTAATCCAAAGGTGGATTTCGTGCCACATGGGTTCCTTGGGGTCCAAGGAGTCCAAAGTTGCATAAAGAGTGCAATAAGAAAAGAAAAGATCAATTAAGTATTTCTTTATTAAGAAAGAAATTGAAAATATTGATGAAATATGGAAAATAAGTGAAAAGGGGTATAATTGAGTAATCCTTGGTGGAATTTCGTATCCCAAGGTTTCCTAATGTTGAAAGAAATACCAATGAGGAAAATAAAAGAGAAATAAATAGAAAACCTCAAAAAGAGCTATTTTAATGAGAAATAAACAAGATAATGTGAAATAATGCATATTGATGCATTTAAGGATAATGAGTATTTCCTTAAAAAGGAATTTCGAATTATTTGAGTTTCTTGGGATCCAAGGAGTCCCAATGAAGAAAGAGGAAAGAGAAAATGCCATATTTGCAAAATAAAAGGATAATGTGATACATTATTAAGGAATTTTGTGATATTGATAAAAAGGGAAGTATTTTCTATTAAATAAAAATAGAATTTCGTGACCAATGATTAAGAGGCAAGCATAAAGAGAGTAAAAGAAATAATTCTCATATTTCAAAGTGTCCATGAGATAAGGAATATCAAGGAAGTAAATAGGAGGGAGAAGAACTACTTCTCCATGAAGGAATAGGATTCCTTATGGGAGAGAACTTGATTTTTCTTGGAGGAATGTCCTAGGGCATTCTACTCACCCCTATATAAGGGAATAGCCCAGGGTCGACCCCAAGGGGATATCCCGCACGTGTCTCTCTATTCCCCCATCTTCTTCTTGTTCTTCTTTGACCAAACCCTAACCAAGAAGGTAGGGAGAACCCTAGTATAAACGGAGGATCAAGGAGGGTCATGGATGGTGGCTTGATGATCCCACGAGTGATCTAAGGAAGCTCTTCCCTTGTCTTCCTTCTCTAAACCCGCACAATACCTGCAAAGGGGGCTGCGACCTAGCTGCAGATCGTAGCATTGGCCCTCCTTGGATCGGACGTCTCGGTCGTGGGTCGAGGTGTGGCTGGACGTGTGGGGATGCGGCGGAGGCAGGGAAAGGGTTCCCGAGGAGGTTAGTGCCTTGGAAAGGTGGAAAGAGATCCTGCAATCAACTGCAGCACGGCTGCATCGTGGCAGTGTGTTGCGGTTGATCTGGGCTTGCACACGGCCGCCATGGCCACATCTTCCAGGTGCTTTGCGTGTGCCAGGGTACGACGGGGGTAGCAACACCCTCTCCAATGGCCATCGAGGTCATGAGAGGCAGGGAAGAGCTGCGCCAAGTATGCAGAACGACGGCTAGGGCGGCTGCTTTCGATCTGCTCAAGGTTGAAGAAAGGGAAAGCGGCATTGGACGCTTTTGCCTTCCGTGGGCTAAGGAGCTACCCAACTTATCCAAGGGCATTTAAGACTTTTCGTTATGTTTTCAAAGTAGGAAGCTGCGTTGCATGGGACAAGGTGACGTGGCGCCCTCCCATTGGCCCAAAGTAAGTGAGTTTTGATAAATTCATAGTAAATAATTGGTAGGTCGAATAAGGACATGTTATGCATGAAAGTTGATTAGAAAAACGTGAAGAATCCATTAAAAATATAATTGGAGCTTGATTACTCTTGCAATTCGAAAAGTAATGGAAGATGTCAACTTTAATGTATTAATGTTTAAAGAACCCTATTTTGATATGAATAATATATTTATAAGGGTTTAATGGATGATTAGAGTTGGTATTAAACTGTTAATGATAAAAGAAACATTAGGAATAGAAAAGATGAATTTTGCACTTAATTAGTTTAATTGAGAATTCATGTGCATAAGTATGTTGAATGGGCCTTGAAACCATAATGTTGGTAATTAGGACTACTAATGGCTTTAATTATTCAATTTCATGAATAGAACTAAGTTTTCATGATTATAAGCTATTTCAAGCATGAAAGTTCCTAATTTGTGGATAAATAGCGTTAATATAGAAATTAGGGTTTTTGAATGAATCAAGGTAGAATTAATGTTAAATAACGTTCATATGAGTATTAGAGCATAATGAACTACAAATCGATGATAAACGAGCATAATGACCTTGTCATGGGTTAAAGAGAATAAAAATGGTAGCTTTAATGAAAAGAGGGTTAATGGACTTATATAATGGTTGATTATACCTTAAATCCAAAACTGAGGATTAGGTGTGGAAATAATTAGGGTTTGTGATCGATTGCGTTAAATTAGGGATTAAAATAGTAAAAGATGAAGGGAAGCCCTAATTATAATAGAAACCCTAAAAGTGAATTAGAAACCGTAGGAAGAGAGCTAGGTTTAATGGATCTTGATGACATGAATAATAAAAAGGGAATTATGTGATTATTTTAGGATCTTGTTGAAAATGCTTTCTTTCTTGGATTCTTATTTGCATGGATATTTCTATTCAAATCGTCAGATCAGGTATGTGGTTAATTATGAATAACCGCCTTAGTTTTCCCGAGGATTTTCCGGATGGTTAACCGCATTGAATGCAAATTATCAGTCTGAATGTTCATACTTGCAAATTATAAAGTCACTATGATTATCACATTAATAATAGAAGTATGTATTCTCGCACCTACATGCCACCCTGATGGATGATGCCAAAGGTCAGGCCCAGATGGGTAGACTAATGGACACCTTGAGTGGTGACCCCAGGCACCAAGCTCGGGAATGAGAAGGTGGCCTATGATATTGCATGGCTAGAGGGCACCATGGGTGGTGACCCCAGGCACCAAGCTCGGGATTGAGAAGGTGGCCTTAAGTCATTAGCAAAGGAAACCCTAAGGTGGGTATGCCAGGGTTAGGGAAAAAGTAGTGGAGAATGTCATAATGGAAAATGTAAATTGGCTGGTTAATTAACTTGATTGTGATAATTAGATTGTTATCCATATGTGCAAGATTTTGGTTGTTCCCACATACTAGTATATTTCGATATACTGACTGACGTTTTGTTTGTCGGCGTTTTAGGAACATCAATTGAAAGAATAAACAGTAAAGTGACACATTGTGGAAATAAACCATAAAGTGCAAGGAGGATGAGATAGATTAATTCAAGCTCTGGATAGATAGATTTCCAAAGTTTGCAAAGGTAAGTAAAGTTTTAATTTTATACCAAATTCCAGTTAGTTAGTAGAATTTCATAATTATTATTGATTATTTATCGAACCTTTGATCCTGTTAATTGAATAACGGCTCTGACCTTCGGGTCTCCCTTAATTGGGGGTTACCGGGAGGCGGGGTCATTACAATACATTGCTATTACACTTTCTAGTCTAAGTTGAAACATACTTCACATGTCTACACACCATGAATACCTCAATTCTATGTATACACCCATGGAAAAGTTGTTCCCAAACACTTTTGGGTCTTCATATTACTCATATATATATATATATATATATATATATATATATATATATATATATATATATATATATAATCCTTAGTCATTTCCTCAAGGTCTCTAGGGTGCTGATACTTTTGGGGTGATCTTACCCTTATGTATCTAAGGAGTGCGTCTCACATTTACCCCTTAGGCCCTATGAACTCATGAAGGTGGCCAACCTCCTAGCCCATGGGCCTCAGGTAAGGTAGTTGTTACCTCCCAATCCTATGGTCTCATGCATTTAGGGAATAGACAACTCCTACTTCCATTGGTCTTATCCCTACTTGACCTTAGTGTTGACTTAGGATTCTATCATAGCTCATAGCTTCTTTGTTGATACTCAAGCACAACTCATCCTTGAATTCTCACCCAAAACTATATAATCTCTCTAGCAACTCATGGTTAACCTTGCATCCCTTCATAGGAATCATGGCAACCTACCTAACTCGGTCTGGCCCCATACAGGTTACCTCCATGGCAACATATCCTTGTACTCCTCAGAGATGGTCATCTAGATTCATAATCACACCATGTGCTCTTACACATAGCTCACCAAGCTCTTATAAGTGACCTCTGAAGGTTACCTCGAACCTAAACAAGAGTTGATGCTCCCCAACATGAAGGGCCCCTACCTAGGATAGAAGAAAATTGTCACTAGGTAGTAACAGAGGTCACAAAACGTCCTTGCATTCAAACCTGTATCATCATGTATATGCATAGCTCCTATCATGCAACCAATGCACGTGGCTAGAAAGAAGACAACCTATTAAACCATTCTAAGTTCCTTCATATGTCATACCTATTCATCATTCTTAAAGGTTGGACCAATATCATACATGCATATGTCACCAACCTATGTGAGTGGTTCATCAAACATATAACTCGGTTCAGGTGGCGTTTCCTTTTGATCAAATACATAGGGGTGGTGCAATGCTTAAATCCGATGAACTCCCTCAACCTTGTGAGCATTATGTGCACCAGGTATTACTACTTCCCCTCTTTGGTCTAGGAACCCCATGTTCACCTCTTATACATCAGTTATCTAACTACATGCTCAACTGTTCAACCATGCACCAAACCTATACAAGATATGTCATATACTCCATAACATTCTTCCATGTAAACAACTGTTAGAGTCCTACATAAGGACAACCAACTGGGAGTAAGGCCTCACAACTCATTACCATACCATACCTTTTCAGGGTCTTTGGAACTCTCCATCCTACACACAAAAGGCACTCATATCATCTCTATATCTGTACCAGAAGCCTCTTTCTCTTTTCTAGGGTTTGGTTCCTATAAAGGCATCTGAGGTATGACAAGCCTCTAAGGATCGTACACGAGGCAACCACATACATCTACTCAAGGTTATCTATTCTAGGCCATATCATACCAAACCTCCGCATGGTTCCTAATATCTCGGAGTCTAGGTCTCAAACTTCTTCATCGGGGTCTCTCCCTCTCTCTAGAGCCCACCCAATAACTGGCCTACCACTGGAGGTTATCTCTCAAAAAATGTGTCAAGATCTTAAGGATACACGTTTATCCCTACCTGGGAGGAATGTATGAACAAAACTTATATTCGGTCAAGATCGTCTCAAAGCTCTGCATGCATATCTCAAAAACTCACATGCATCACCCTCCTAGCTTAGGTCTAAAACCTACTTCCAGCCTTATTGTCACTCACTTCTATGTAGGTGCATGCCTCTTCCTACTCATATATGCCCGTTAGGGTTCCTATACGGTCACCATTAACCTGCTAAATTAGGGTGCTATCCCTCTGTCCCTATCAGGTATGACCCACCCACGGTCGAGTCACCAAAAGGCACTAGGGGTCAAACAACCACACATAGTCTATGGTTCTCATGCATACCCAAAGCATCTAAGTAAAGCATGCATGTATAAATCACATACTTTCATGCATGGAAAACTAAGGTATCCAATTCATCATTTTCTCTCTTTCTCTATCCACTTCTTAAGGTTTTGGGTTGAGCACCATCCTCAAAGGATGCATCATGTCTGTTTCCCTTCCTGTAGGCTTCTTCCTCCAAGGCTATCCCTCTCCTCATCTTCCTATAAGATGGTCTAACCTTAGTGTTCTCCTGAGGGGTAACCAAGGGCACAACAACACAGGCCATGCAACCTAAGCATATAACAAACCTCATTCTAAGTTTCATCATTTAGACTTATATCCATGACATCTTTTGTAGTGAACAGCTCACAAAAACAATATTTACTTAAGAGGAAGCGATCATTTGCAATGGATTACTGAAAATCACTAAAAATTAAAGCCTTTTAAAAAAAGATCCAACCATAGGAAAACTCTTTCAACGAGAACCAATGTATTACATTTACATCCTGGTTCATAAGTACACATCTTGTACTGTCTCTTCTCGAGGGTTACAACATTAACTACCTTGATAAAAGCTAAACACAGACAACATAAAGACCTCGAGGCATTAAGCCAAAATCTCAAACTGATTTGTTAAAAGAACTAACTATTAACTCTGAGGACCTGAGAGTACAGAGATGACACATATGACTTCTATCTACAACACGACAGATAGCACACTCCACCTGAGTTGATGCTGTTGTACATGCTGCTGCTGGAGTTCTTCCTCAACAAGATGTTCTTGGTCTCCTTCGAACTCGTCCACCTAAAAATGTTGGTTCCCATGGGGGTGAGACAATTGAAAATTGCCCCAGCGAGATATATAACTCTCCGCCAGAAACATCATTATTGCAGTTTCATTACTATAAAACTGAGCATAGGATAAGAAGTTTAGATCATTCTCATCTTTAAAGTATTGCAACTATTTAGGATTGAATAGTAAATCATCTATTCTTTTTGTAAGGAATAGGAAGAACATGTATATCATTTATCCATCATACGAAACCAACATATCAAGCTTCTCTTGTGATACTCATTATTCTGATATGTCACTCATGAAACATTCTTGTTTCAATCTGTTGGCCTTAGCTAATCTGCCAGACTAATCTTGAATCACATTAGTCATATAAGTGTACATCATCATATGTTAATCAAGTATTGGATCAGTACTTCTATTCTAGGCGTTGGGCTATACCAATCCCGTGCAAACATCTCAGATTAACTAATTATCAAACTCATACAACCATTTTAGGTATTAGATTATGCTATACATGTGCATCTATTCCAGGTAGTGGTCTATGCCAAACCTGTGCATACATTCCAGGTATTGGACTATGCCAAACTTGTGCAATTATTCCAGGTATTGGGTTGTTACCAATCATGTATAGTTATTCTAGGTATTGGGTTGTTACCAATCTTGTGTAGTTATTCCAGGTATTGGGTTGTTACCAATCCTGTGTAGTTATTCCAGATATTGGGTTGTTACCAATCCTATGTAGTTATTCCAGGTATTGGGTTGTTACCAATCCTGTGTAGTTATTCCAGGTATTGGGTTGTTACCAATCCTGTGTAGTTATTCTAGGTATTGGGTTGTTACCAATCCTGTGTAGTTATTCTAGGTATTGGGTTGTTACCAATCTTGTGTTTCTATTCCAGGTAATGGACTATGCCAATCCTGTGTTTCTATTCCAGGTAATGGACTATGCCAATCCTATGTTTCTATTCCACGTAATTGACTATGCCAATCCTATGTATCTATTCCAGGTATTGGACTTATGCCAATCCTGTGATTACATCCCATGTCTGTTTACACAGCACTAGATACCTCATTCTTCATCTGTCATTTTAACTATGCCATCATACTCAATCACACTCTTAGGTAATGCAAGTATCCCTCTCTTCTCTATACTTTGTATCATCAAGGTTCCATCATTATTATTGTATCCTTTTTGTTATAATTATTGTGTTACTAAGTTTCCATTTTCTTGGTTTATTAAGAACATTATCATCTCTTATAGGGGACTTTTATAATTATCTTGGTGCCTTTCACTAGGTATCAACTTACTCATGTGGTTTACAAGGCCTATTAAATTATCTTGTTACCTCTCACTAGGTAACAACTAATCCCATGGCTCATAAAACACTTTTAACATGTTGTCACCTTTCACTAGGTAACAACCATTTCTCATGGTTCATAAAACACATTACATCTTGATGTAAAGATTAAGATAGCATTCTTTATATGTTACTCATCCAAGTATGTTGGATTTAAGATTCATCAAGGGATATCATTCTTAAAGAGTTGGATGTGATATCTGTGATGTCTTGATATATCACTTCCCTTAGCACTTTAAGCTTACTTGAGTTTATCAATTTATATTGTATTAAGGTATTTCCCATCTTAATACTTCAATATTATAACCTATCACCTTTACTATGAAGTGCATAGGTCATAAAACACACATAAGGATTTTCCCACTATCTTTAATGATAGAGACTTATTTCAGATTAAGGCATTGTTTGCTATAAGGTTACCTATAATCAATCACTTTAAGTATTTCCATTATCAGTGTACTAGTCACCATCCCATTATTAAGATTAGGGTCTCCCATACCATCACCCTTTATTAGGGTTTAGGTTTCACATACTATCATCCTTCATTAGGGTTAGGATTTCACATACCATCACCCTTCATTAGGGTTTCATATCATAATGCCCATAATTAGGGTTTACTATTCATTCAAATTAGGGTTTTCTCATGGCATCGCCCTCAATTTGAGTTTCTCATGGAATCACCCTCAATTAGGTTTTCTCAATTTATGTCAATTAAGGATACTCATCCCATTACCCAAAATAAGGGTTAGAGTTTCCATATTAGGGTTTCTTATAGCCTTACAAAGCTTCACCTTAAATTAGAGTCTCACATCACATCATTGTATTAAGGTTTCACATGACTTCACCCTAAATTAGGGTTTCCATTCCATTACTCACAATTAGGGTTTACTATTCATCCCAATTAGGGTTTCACACGACATTACCCTTAATTAGGATTTACACATCATCATCCTTATTTAGGTTTCATATAACATCACCCTTAATTAGGGTTACATCATTACCCTAGATTAGGGTTAGAGTTGCATAAAGCATCACCCTGCATTAGGGTTAGGGTTCATTAACCTTCTCGATTAGGGTTTCATGATATCTTTGTTGAGGTTCATACCCTGATTACATACTCTACATGATTGACACTCATGTATGAATTCCTTTCTATCACCCTTTCAACTTGATTAGGTCGCATCATCCTTTCAATCAAGTACATACAACTATGATTGTCATAGTGTATTGAGTTATTGCTTACTTTATCTTCAAGGATTAACTCATCTAAGGATTATCAATCACTTAATATCTTAAAGGTGCAACTCTAGTGATCATATTTGAGATAGATCAATATCAATTATAGAGTCAATTGGTCTTTCATCACAATAAGTTTCCAATTGATATAATCACATTGAATTACTAAACGACCTTGACCCTTACTCTCTAAACGGTTTGAAACCGTTTGGGAAAAAAGTGTATTGAAACCGAATGGACTTGGGTCTTCAAACGGTTTCAGACTGTTTGGTCTCAAATGGTCTTGAGACTGTTTGGTCCAAACCCTCTCAAAACCGAATGGACCAAAAAGGTCTTCCAACACTTAGTCAATTCAAGGTTTCCCTCAATGAACCGACTATCAATGGAATCCTTGATAAATTCATCAATTGAACTATTGAATCATACTTCAATTGGACCATCAATTAGGGTTTTGAACCCAATTGAACTAGGATTTATAATCAAGAAACCTTCAATTAGGGTTTTGAAATCGAGGAACCTTCAATGATTAACATTGTGGAACTGATTCAACTGAAATCAATGAATCATCATCAAAGTATGATATGACCTGACCTCAAACGGTCTTGAGGTCATTTGGATATCCTCCAAATGGTCTTGAGACCGTTTTCCCCCTCTCATCATTAAAATTTGTGAAATTCAATTAGGGTTTAGATCATTAGATTGATCACCAATTGAACAATTGATTGCATTTCAATTTACCCACTCTGGTCCTTCAATTACTTAACCATACTCAACCCTAATCCTCCAAACGGTCTTGAGACCATTTGGGTGACCTCCAAATGGTCTTGAGACCGTTTGGGTTAATCAACCCAAAGTTTTAAATCATTCAATTAAAAAATCAACACTTAACCCGATTAGGGTTTCTAATTAGATGATTGTCCATTCATTGATTCAATTAATTGGAACTATTAGATCCTTATCCAACATGTACTAGGGTTCTGACCTCAAACGGTGAAACCATCCAAATGCTCAACCTTTCTAAACGGTTTGGGTTTCAAAACTCCAAACAGTTTGCAAACCGTTTGGTCTCCAAACAGTTTGATGAAACTGTTTGGACCATATTATTGAAACTGTTTGCAAGGAAACTTGTTGGATTGCATGCCCAAGATGATGTTATCATCATCTACCTTCATTCCTTCAAAGTCTACTGCCATTTTCATGGTAATTACCACAATGGATATAGGGAATTGCAAAAAAGAACAAAACGTTCAACAAATAGTGGAGATTTCAAAGCAATGACAATATTTAAGGGTTTGAGTTATATAACCCGCCTCCAATTTGAGCTTCAAAGCTTCAATCTCACATAAAAAATGGTGGATTCAACTCGCTTCACTATCCCAAGGCTCGTCCTCAAGCTTTGAGTGAAAAGGATTGGCTAGAAAGAAAGATTGATGGAGGAAAAGAAGAAATTCATCATTTATTTTCGATTTCCACCATGAAATCATGGTTGCAAGTGATCAAGAAGCTTACCTACAGGTTGGGGGTCGTCCTCCTGCTGCTCCTAAGATTCCTTGGTCGTTTTTCAAGCAAGGGGAGAAAGAAGGATCGAAAAAAGCCTTTGAATTGAGTTGGGAGTGGTGTTTTTATAAGAGAATCAATGAGAGAGAAACTGCTTTATAAAATCTTTTAATTCCAAAATTGGCTCCGCCTCTCCCCCTCAATTCCTTGCATGCAAAGATATCTTCCTCACCTCCAAATTGCTCTTCATTTTCCATGAAGTAAGGAAAAGAAATTTAAGCACCTTAATCATATAATAGTAATATCCATAAGTTAGTGGATATTACTTTTTCTTTTAATAATGTGAGTGAGTTATCCATTCCTTTGGATATTTTCATTGATTTTGCAAGGCGTAAGAGCGTTCACACTTGAGAAAACTCAACCATCTCGTTTTTGGTTGAAGGCCCTTCAATTATTTTTATTTATTCTTGCATTAAATTGAATTAGGGTATCAATTATGCTTAAATCTTGATTATTTTTATATCAAGATCTTCTTTCCTCTAAAATGATGCAAATGAGACACCCCTCTCATTGTCTTTTCTCTACATGATGCCAAGAAACATTAGGGACTATTCTGAAGTGGTAATTTTCATATTGAACCCTAGGTTTTGGGTAAATTGCACTTTACACCAAAACTAGGTTTTAATGCACAAACATTGCTTAATCAACTCTTTCTTGTTACTCAGGTTTTTCCCAAGCCATTCCTCTGCATCGTATTCATTCTCATGATGCTTCAACACATGAGGAACATTTATCAAGTAACATTTGCAAGTTAACCCCTCACATTGGGTAATTTGCACTTTAGTCCAAACTAAGAAAACATTGTTCAAAAACGACTAAAATTGAAATATAAGTTCCTCTTGAACCTTAATTACTTTTTCAAAAGATAAGAGCAAGAATATAATTATATTTATCAAACAAAACACCTAGGGTTAAAGCATAACCCAGGTCAGGGATGTTACAAATTATAAACCCCTAACAAGGATTTCGTCCCCGAAATCCCAGATAAAGGGAAACATATATTATCCATCATCTCATCAAGTCTTCACATAACTTCTCAATGTCATGTTTATGCAAGGCATAAACCCCTAACATATGATGTCCATGCTATATAATACAGTTAAACTGATTTCACAATTAACCACTCCAGGTGGTCAACATAAGTTATCTGATACCATAATTCCTTACCTTGGTATACATCACATGTGCTGAAAACACATCACATTTTATCTTTCTTTCATCCTGGGGCATTTCTTGTTATACATATCTTTTTCTTGGAACCCGAGTCCAAGAAAACTGATACCCTTCTAAGTATCCATGAAATAAACAATTTTAATATATGCACACCAAGTGTTCTAAAACCCACTTGATTGTCGTGTCCCTGAAAGAAAAGAAAACAAAGGATCATATTCCTCTTATCACCCTATTATTATTCAGGGTTGTTTATTCATGAGAAGATATTATCATCTCCTCTAAACATTACACGAACCTTCTACTGTTCATGAGTTATTTACTCTTATTTCTTTCTTGGTTCCTTGCCACCAGCATAGGAATCATATGGATGATTACTTGTCATCATTTCTTAATATCGTTTTCATCATGATGACTAGATATAGGTATTCAAACCTTTAGTTCATTACTGAGCATTGTTATCTCTTATCAGATAACTGTTACCTCTAGGTCTTTAGACCAGGGTACACATTATACTAAGTATCTTCTTTTGTTTATCAATTGATTTATAATTAAATCGAATTCCTTCATATATCAATTAGAATGTGGTACAAATATCCATGCCACATCTCCTACTCCTTTCTTTTGATTGTTTCAGAATGATTACTTGATTAGGGTAATAAAAAAGATAACAATCTAGGTATGTCATACTTACCTTGCCTTCAGTAAATGAATACCTGGCCAGGGTATTCAAGAACTGAAATTAGGTAGCATGCATTATTTTATTTTATGTTTTCATTTCTTTAAATTTGATATACTTAATATCTCAAATTTTCTATGAGTTCCTTTTTCATCTCTTCCCTTTCTCAAACAAGAAAGAGAAACTTCAAAATAAATAAGAGAATATTAAACTGAACACAAGTTTTCATCCTACTTATCTTTTCCTCATATCCTCAAAGGATTATACAGATGAACTAAACAACAACTACCTTTCTTATAGTAGGGGAATAGAAGATAATTAAAACAGAAAGTTCTATCTTGACAAGTCTACCTTTTACAAGTTATCTAGCATCTTATCTTATCCAAAACATCGAGTTAGTTGTTATCTGTTATTGCTTTTGTCCTCTACTACCAGAAGTAGTTGGACCAAACTAAGACACTTGTCTTCGTCCTCTACCATCCGCTCCACTGGACTGAGGTCCTTGTGGATTTTGCAGATTATGCCTTGACTGTTGGGTTACCTCACTATTTCTTCTTGGACATTGTTGTCTAAAATGTCCTAGTTTTCTACATTTATGACAGACTCGACCCCAACTTGATGACCCCTGCATAGGTGCACTATATTGTGGTTGAATTGGTGAAGATTTTGGTTGCTTATTGCCACTACTCTACTGTTCACGTGACTGTGTAGACTTTCTCTTAAGGTTTGTCTCATGTTTCTTTATCGTGGATCTTTTTATCCTCTGTATGGACTCCACAAATGTGGCAAACCTCTCTGTACTTTCTAGGGAAGATGTTGGGATGGACATCTCAGCATTCAATCCTTTCTCAAAATGTCGGATCTCCTCCTCCTCAGTAGATGCCATTTGAGGACAAAATCGCAAAAGTTCCATAAACTTAATCTCATATTCATTTATCAACATGGCTCCTTTTCGAATCTTCTCAAACCGTGAGATCTTTTCATCTAAGTATGTCTTTGGAAAATACTTATTGATGAATTCTCGACGAAATTCCTCCCATTCAACCTCTTCATCATTCCTTTTTATTTCTTCTATAGCCCACCAGTGTCCAATACTACTCTTCAAAAGGTATACAACATGTTTAACTTTATCAGCCTCTGGGATACTAAGGATCGTAAAGGCTTTTTCTAACTCAATGAGACAAAGATCAGCATCTACTGGATCGGATGTTCCAACATATTCTATGGCTCCTACACGACGTAGTCATTCAAAGGTCTTACCAGACCCATATCCCTCATTGAAAACTGGTGCCCTAGGTGTCAGTGCTGGCATCCGGTCTGCCACATACCTCAATGTGTTCATGAGTTGTCCAAAAAGATTATAAACATTTGGGTTTCCTCTTATGACTTCATCAACATGGGGATTTTCATGCACTGGTTCATCCCTTGCATGATCCCTTACACCTCCCACTGGTGCATCAAGATTGCTCTCAACAACATGTTCCTCATCTTTGTTAGACATCTTTGAGTTATATATCTATTTTGCATAAGCAGAAGACACTTATAAGATACACTAGATTCACTTAGAACAGACTCGACACCTTAGTCCTATGTCTCTATAAACTCAGCGAACCTAGAGCTCTGATACCACTAAATTGTGGCGAACAGCTCACAAAAATAAGATTTACTTAAGCGGAAGTGATCATTTGCAACGGATTACTGAAAATCACTAAAAATTAAAACCTTTTTTCAAAAGATCCAACCATAGGAAAACTCTTTCAACGAGAACCAATGTATTACATTTACATCCTGGTTCATAAGTACACATCTTGTACTGTCTCTTCTCGAGGGTTACAACATTAACTGCCTTGTTAAAAGCTAAATACAAACATCATAAAGACCTCGAGGCATTAAGCCAAAATCTCAAACCGATTTGTTAAAAGCACTAACTATTAACTCCGAGGACTTGAGAGTACAAAGACGACACATAGGACTTCTATCTACAACACGACAGACAACACACTCCACCTGAGCTGATGCTGCTATACTTGTTGTTGTTGGAGTTCTTCCTCTTCAATATGTTCTCGGTCTCCTTCGAATTCATCCACCTAAAAATGTTGGTTCCCACGGGGGTGAGACAATTGAAAATTGCCCCAGCGAGAGATATAACTCTCCGCCAAAAACATCATTTTTGTAGTTTAATTAATATAAAACTGAGCAGAGGATAAGGAGTTTAGATCATTCTCATCTTTAAAGTATTGCAACTATTTAGGATTGAACAGAAAATCATCTATTCTTTTTGTAAGGAATAGGAAGAATGTGTATATCATTTATCCATCATACTAAACCAACATATCAAGCCTCTCTTATGATACTCATTATTCTGATATGTCACTCATGAAACATTCTTGCTTCAATCTGTTGGCCTTAGCTAATCTTCTAGACTAATCTTGAATCACATTAGTCATATAAGTGTACATCATCATATGTTACTCAAGTATTGGATCAGTACTTCTATTCCAGGCATTGGGCTATACCAATCCTGTGCAAACATCTCAGAATAACTCATTATCAAACTCATACAACCATTTTAGGTATTAGATTATGCTATACCTGTGCATCTATTCCAGGTAGTGGTCTATGCCAAACCCATTCATACATTCCAGGTATTGGACTGTGCCAAACATGTGCAATTATTCCAGGTATTGGGTTGTTACCAATCCTGTGTAGTTATTCCAGGTATTGGGTTGTTTCCAATCCTGTGTAGTTATTCCAGGTATTGGGTTGTTACCAATACTAATTAGTTATTCCAGGTATTGGGTTGTTACCAATCCTGTGTAGTTATTCCAGGTATTGGGTTGTTACCAATCCCGTGTAGTTATTCCAGGTATTAGGTTGTTACCAATCCTATGCAGTTATTCCAGGTATTGGGTTGTTACCAATCCTGTGTTTCTATTCTAGGTAATGGACTATGCCAATCCTGTGTTTCTATTCTAGGTAATGGACTATGCCAATCCTGTGTTTCTATTCCAGGTAATTGACTATGCCAATCCTGTGTATCTATTCCAGGTATTGGACTTATGCCAATCCTGTGATTACATACCATGTCTGTTTACACAACACTGGGTACCTCATTCTTCATATGTCATTTTAACTATGCCATCATACTCAATCACACTCTTAGGTAATGCAAGTATCCCTCTCTTCTCTATACTTGGTATCATCAAGGTTACATCATTATTATTGTATCCCTTTTCTTATAATTATTGTGTTACTAAGTTTCCATTTTCTTGGTTTATTAAGAATGTTATCATCTCTTATATGGGACTTTTATAATTATCTTGGTGCCTTTCACTAGGTATCAACTTACTCATGTGGTTTACAAGGCCTATTAAATTATCTTGTTACCTCTAACTAGGTAAGAACTAATCTCATGGCTCATACAACACTTTTAACATGTTGTCACCTTTCACTAGGTAACAACCATTTCTCATGGTTCATAAAACACATTACATCTTGATGTAATGATTAAGGTAGCATTCTTGATATGTTACTCATCCAAGTATGTTGGATTTAAGATGCATCAAGGGATATCATTCTTAAAGAGATGGATGTGATATCTGTGATGTCTTGATATATCACTTCCCTTAGCACTTTAAGCTTACTTGAGTTTATCAATTTATATTGTATTAAGGTATTTCCCATCTTAATACTTCCATATTCTAACCTATCACCTTTACTATGAAGTGCATAGGTCATAAAACACACATAAGGATTTTCCCACTATCTTTAATGATAGAGACTTATTTCAGATTAAGGCATTGTTTGCTATAAGGTTACCTATAATCAATCACTTTAAGTATTTCCCTTACCAGTGTAATAGTCACCATTCCATTATTAAGATTAGGGTCTCCCATACCATTACCCTTTATTAGGGTTTAGGTTTCACATACTATCATCCTTCATTAGGGTTTCATATCATAATGCCCATTATTAGGGTTTACTATTCATTCAAATTAGGGTTTTTTGATGGCATCGCCCTCAATTTGAGTTTCTCATGGAATCACCCTCAATTAGGGTTTCTAAATTTATGTCAATTAAGGATACTCATCCCATTACCCAAAATAAGGGTTAGAGTTTCCATATTAGGGTTTCTTATAGCCTTACAAAGCTTCACCCTAAATTAGAGTCTCACATCACATCATTGTATTAAGGTTTCACATGACTTCACCCTAAATTAGGGTTTCCATTCCATTACTCACAATTAGGGTTTACTATTCATCCCAATTAGGGTTTACACATCATCATCCGTATTTAGGTTTCATATAACATCACCCTTAATTAGGGTTACATCATTACCCTAGATTAGGGTTAAAGTTGCATAAAGCATCACCCTGCATTAGGGTTAGGGTTCATTAACCTTATCGATTAGGGTTTCATGATCTCTTTACTGAGGATCATACCCTAGTTACATACTCTACATGATTGGCACTCATGTATGAATTCCTTTCTATCATCCTTTCAACTTGGTTAGGTCACATCATCCTTTCAATCAAGTACATACAACTATGATTGTCATAGTGTACTGAGATAGTGCTTACTTAATCTTCAAGGATTAACTCATCTAAGGATTATCAATCACTTAATTTCTGAAAGGTACAACTCTAGTAATCATATTTGAGATAGATCAATATCAATTATAGAGTCAATTGGTCTTTCATCACAATAAGTTTCCAATTGATATAATCACATTGAATTACTAAACGACCTTGACCCTTACTCTCTAAATGGTTTGAAACCGTTTGGGCAAAAAATGTATTGAAACCGAATGGACTTGGGTTTCCAAACAGTCTGTGACCGTTCGGACCCAAATGGTCTTGAGTCCGTTTGGACTCAAACGGTCTTAAGACTGTTTGGTCCAAACCCTCTCAAAACCGAATGGACCAAAAAGGTCTTTCAACACTCAGTCAATTCAAGGTTTCCCTCAATGAACCGACTATCAATGGAATCCTTGATTCATTCATCAATTGAACTATTGAATCATCCTTCAATTGGACCATCAATTAGGGTTTTGAACCCTATTGAACTAGGATTTATGATCAAGAAACCTTCAATTAGGGTTTTGAAATCGAGGAGCCTTCAATGATTAACATTGTGGAACTAATTCAATTGAAATCAATGAATCATCATCAAAGTATGATATGACCTGACCTCAAACGGTCTTGAGGTCGATTGGATGTCCTCCAAATGGTCTTGAGACCATTTTCCCCATCTCATCATTGAAATGTGTGAAATTCAATTAGGGTTTAGATCTTTAGATTGATCACTAATTGAACAATTGATTGCATTTCAATTTACCATCTCTAGTCCTTCAATTACTTAACCATACTCAACCCTAATCCTCCAAACGTTCTTGGTTGACCTCCAAATGGTCTTGAGACCATTTGGGTGACCTCCTAACGGTCTTGAGACCGTTTGGGTTAATCAACCCAAAGTTTTAAATCATTCAATTGCAAAATCAACACTTAACCCGATTAGGGTTTCTAATTAGATGATTGTCCATTCATTGATTCAATTAATTGGAACTATTAGATCCTTATCCAACATGTACTAGGGTTCTGACCTCAAATGGTCAACCCATACAAATGGTCAACCTTTCTAAATGGTTTGGGTTTCAAAACACCAAACGGTTTGATGAAACCGTTTGGACCATATTATTGAAACCGTTTGCAAGGGAAACTTGTTGGATTGGGTGCCCAAGATGGTGTTATCATCATATACCTTCATTCCTTCAAAGACTACTGCCATTTTCATGGTAATTACATCAATGGATAAAGGGAATTGCAAAATAGAACAAAACGTTCAACAAATAGTGGAGATTTCAAAGCAATAACAATTTTTAAGGGTTTGAGTTATATAACCCGCCTCCAATTTGAGCTTCAAAGCTTCAAGCTCACTTAAACAATGGTGGATGCAACTACCTTCACTATCCCAAGGCTTGTCCTCAAGCTTTGAGTGAAAAGGATTGGCTAGTAAGAAAGAGTGATGGAGGAAAAGAAGAAATTCATCATTTATTTTCGATTTCCACCATGAAATCATGGTTGAAAGTGATCAAGAAGCTTACCTACAGGTTTGGGGTCGTCCTCCTACTGCTCCTAAGCTTCCTTGGTCGTTTTGCAAGCAAGGGGAGAAAGAAGGATCGAAAAAATCCTTTGAATTGAGTTGGGAGTGGTGTTTTTATAAGAGAATCAATGAGAGAGAAACTGCTTTATAAAATCTTTTAATTCCAAAATTGGTGCCACCTCTCCCCCCTCAATTCCTTGCATGAAAAGATATATTCCTCACCTCCGAATTTCTCTTCATTATCCATGAATTAAGGAAAAGCAATTTAAGCACCTCAATCATATAATAGTAATATCCATAAGTTAGTGGATATTACTTTTTATTTTAATAATGTGAGTGAGTTATCCATTCCTTTGGATATTTTCGTTGCTTTTGCAAGGCATAAGAGCGTTCACACTGGATAAAACTCAACCATCTCGTTTTTGGTTGAAGGCCCTTCAATTATTTTTATTTATTCTTGCATTAAATTGAATTAGGGTTTCAATTATGCTTAAATCCTTATTATTTTAATATCAAGATCCTCTCTCCTCTAAAATGATACAAATGAGACACCCCTCTCATTGTCTTTTCTCTACATGATGCCAAGAAATATTAGGGACTATTATGAAGTGGTAATTTGCATATTGAACCCTAGGTTTTGGGTAAATTGCACTTTACACCAAAACTAGGTTTTAATGCACAAACTTTGCTTAATCAACTCTTTCTTGTTACTCAGGCTTTTCCCAAGACATTCCTATGCATCATCTTCATTCTCATGATGCTTCAACACATGAGGAACATTTATCAAGTAACATTTGCAAGGTAACCCCTCACATTGGGTAATTTGCACTTTAGTCCAAACTAAGAAAACATTGTTCAAAAAGGACTAAAATTGAAATATAAGTTCCTCTTGAACCTTAATTACTTTTTCAAAAGATAAGAGCAAGCATATAATTATCTTTCTTAAACAAAACACCTAGAGTTAAAACATAACCCAGGTCAGGGATGTTACATCTTTCTTACATGATTTTTATTATTTGGTGGAGGATTCCTTAATCCTTATCATTCTTACCCTAAACTCAGGAGGGGGTGGAGAGAGAGAAACCCTAATCTCTTAAAGTTATTCAATGAACGGGGTAGAGAAGGGATGAAGACAGATGAGAGAAGACCTAGAGGTATCTTATTTTGAGTCAAATCCTTCGATTTCGGCCAGGTAGTCACATAGAATCTAGGAGTCCTCGTAGACCAACTAGCGGGGCAGAGGAAAATCTAGCCATCCCCCAAATTGTGATCCTTTTCTAGACACCTCCATCTTTGGACCATCCACTAATAACTCCCTTGGGTTCTAAAAAATTTGTAAATTTAATAATTATTAGAGATTAAATGGAAAGCCATGCTTTGATACCAATTATAACGACCCCACCCCTCGGTGACCCCCAATTAAGGAATACTAAAAGGTTAGAGTCGTTATCCCAAAATAGTATCATATGGTTTTGTAAATAATAAAAAATAATTAATAAATTCTACCACAACTAAGATTAAAATAGGATAAAAATTTTCATTTCACATACCTTGCAAAATATAGGATTTGAGGAACTTTACCCAGATAAGAAACTATATATCTACAATCCTCCAATCATTCAATGTCACTTTAATGGAATATCCACTTTTTGATAAACCTAAATGCCGACAAACAAAACGGTGGTCAGTATAATGAATTATACGGATATGTGGGGGAACCAAAATCTTGCATCTATTTGTCGCAACATAATGCAACCAAATTATTCCTTAACATATCAAACTTTATGTATTAAACATAACTACTTAATCCTAACATATCCTTGCCTCTGTGTTGTCCCTGAAGTGGACATGGATCCTACCTTTCTAATATGGTAGATCCCAAATAGCCCCTTATGGTCCTACCCCAAAGGTAGACCAACACATAGGTAGTATAGTCATATGATCCTACCCAGAGGAAGACCAAACATCGAATCAATGTAACCTGATGATCCTACCCCATGGGTAGAGCAATAACTAGGTTATCCATATCTCACAATTACTCAAAGCTATAGAGGAGGACTAGGATCTGAGCTAGTTATGCACATATGTGTATGTTGATAGCCATCATCACTTTATAGTTGCATGAAATAAAAGTCAACCAAGCAGTTAATTTCAAGAAACTGGTAAAACCTCAAAAATGGTCATGAAACTATAGAGATTATCCATAATTGTAACCACATACCTATTTTGGAGATCCCAAAGAGTCATGCAAAGTATCCACATCCAACTAAATGTCCAATCAAGCAAGCCAATCAATCAATCAAGCAAACATTGACCCCGAAAACATGTATAATATCTAATTGTCACAATCATATCCCAAATAACTCCTTATTGACTTGGGACACCTTTCTAAGGTTTCTAAGTCTCATTAGGATTCATTATGGCTTATTAGATCAATTTCTCAAACTTTATCCTTTTTTGGTCAACAAGCCCTGAAATAGCTTTTCCATGCAAAACCATAATTACTCAAATTATCCACATTAAAGTTCTTTTATTCTCAATTTGGCTTAGGATCATCCTATCTCTGTCTTATTCAGAAATATAAACTATTTAAAGTCATAATCACCTAAATTAGGGTCTGCACATCATATACATGAAACCCTAAATTGAGCTGATTAAGCAAAAAGATTATCTTTTTAGATCTAAATCCTCCTTTTATTAACAATAGGTTAATAGTATCTTGAATTATCCAAATAACATCATTAAATTCAATAATCATCAAAACCTAGGGTTTTTCCTTAATAACACCATTAAAGGTGACAACTTTATATACTTTTCGAATTTCAAGTAGATTCAGGCTTCAATTGTATTTTTATTGAATTCTACATATTTTTCTAATCAACTTTCATATATAACATGCTTTGATACGAGTTACCAATCATTAGTTTTGATTTTTGCAAAATAAATTACCTTTCAACCAATAGTTGGTTTCCACGTGAGTGGTTGGGTTCATTTTTTATTTTCCACATGGATCGGGCTTCTGTGAACCAACACCAGCCATGTGGAGGTCTACCCCACTCGAACCCCACCTCTTCTCCATGCAAGATAAGGGGAAAATATGTTGGGGCCCCCAGGTCCTATTATACTGGGTTTGGGGTAACAAAGTCATTTACCAGACTATTGTCTTCAACCCCTCACCCTGGAAAGTCTTATGAATAGGTAGCAAGGGCTGGTCAACTACCAAGTTGACTCTGCGTTGTAGGGTGCCTCTGATCCAGAGAGAAGTGCACTCACCTCCGTCGCACCTGGACGAATACGTGGGTGGTCTCAGAACCACCAGAGGGGCATGGTTTGTAGGAAAAGAAGTCCTTCCATGAAGCACCTTACATGGAACTGGAGAGGATCAAAAGGACTAGGTGTGCAACCAAATTAAAAGAAGAGGCATATTCATTTTGCCTCCACGATCCTTGCCTCCGTTCTCAAAGAAGGCAATGCCTTCTTATATAGGCATGTTTGTGTGAGGCAATCCCACTCGGGATCTGTCTCTCGAGCAAACTGGGGAAACTTGCATTCCTCTTCAGAACATGTCCCTCAAGGGATCATTAGGTCTAGTTTTCTCTCCTAAACACAAAGGGAAAGAAAAAAAGAGCAAAAATGGCCGAGGGAGAGTGGCATTCTCGCGTGAGTTCGGGATCTACTATTCCCGACTTTCCTCATTGGGCAGAGCTAGGTGATGATTTCATCACCGTAGGATTAAGGATCCAACGACTCCCATGATGTGCAACACTTAAATAATATTCCCTGTATGAGAGGGACATTGTTACATTTAATGTAACATCTTATTAACTTATACACTTTATTTATTCTTGTAAAATCCATAACTCTCTCACCTTAATTCCTTTTCTTCTCACATTTTAAGGGAAACTTCCTAATGCCATAAAATACTTATGAGCCATGTTTGGGACTCAAATATGAAAGTATGAGAGACTTTTCTTCATATTCAAGTTATTTCTTAATAAGGCTTATTTTATTCATATTTTCTCTCTCTATTCCTCTTTTATTCTCTTTACTTGAACTCCTTTTACTATTAGAAACCTTGTGGATTTGAAATCTCATCCATGATGATCAATCATACATCTTTTCACATATTTCTCATATTTTCATTATTATCTCAATTTCTTTTCGTATTCATGCATTATTTGATTTCATCTAACTTTTCTTTCCTTTTTATCATATTGGAATCACTAACTTATTAAAGTCCACGAAATCATACATCTAAAGGAAATACTATCAAAGAAATCTATTCATTACACATAAATCATACAATTTCCATAATCATACATTTACTGGAGAAATTGCATTTTAAACCTTACAAGCACAATAATTGGGATTGTAACACATTCATAAAGGGATATTGGCATGATGGTTGTCATCAAACTCATACATGTCTTGTTAATCATTCTAAGGCTAATGGTCCTTTGTCCTACGAGGCAAAATTTCTCCTTCACAGCAGCTTACGTAGACCACCACCCCAAACAACAATGACAAAAAATAGACCATGGGTGTTGCAAGCACTCAACTAACTATGGTCCAATCACCCCAAACTCATACATGTCCCCTTTATGAATATTTAAGAGAACAATGCATTTATTCATGTCTATAATATAAGCATTTCCTGGGACTTTCTATGAGAGGCATTATCATAATATGGGTCATAGATCCTCCTAGAAGCATTTTTGCGGACTTGTTTTAAGAGGACATTGTCATGATATGTGTCCTAACGCCTCGTAAATGCATTATGAGGAACTTCTTGTGAGAGTAAATTTTCATATATGAGCCTCAACTCCTCATAAATACATTTTTAGAGACTTTGTATGAGAGGGCACTATCATTATATGAACCCCATCTCATCACAAATATATTTTAAGGGACTTTTTGTGAGAGGACATTGTCATGATATGGGCTATAGATCCACCCAAATGCAATTTTTTTGAGATATATCAATACATTTATTTGACAATTCATAAAGGAGACATGCGAAAGATATTGCTACTAGGAGTAATTCTAAGTCATTCTAAGTCATTATAAGAGTTATTCATAAAGGGATAATGTGATGAAAATCGTCCCCAAACTCATACACGTCTCTTCTACAATAATTCTAATACCAATGGGTCTTTGACTTGTGAGGAAAAATATGCATCGAAATATGGTGTCAAAACAAGCAGCATAAACAAAAAATTTTGTCAGCCATATTCCTTAGAAATAGAAGATCGCATCAACAATTATGTAATGGTAAATATGGTTTCACGAGTTCATACATGGTCCTAGAGTAAGTCCATTGACTATTCCTCATTGTAGCAGCGTGACTCTCTTCTAGTTGCACTCAGATGGTGTTTGTAGTAGTTCTAGGTCTTTGTCATAGATAGTTGGTTGATGTTGTTCTCCTAGCGGCAGACAAAGGCCTCCATGCCTCTATGGAATTCCGCATGGACCACCTAGCACTCGTGTCATCCAGCTAGAATAGACAGGAATGGGTTGTCCCTCCCTTTGGTATACTAGTCACCAATTTGCTCTCACACAATTGTTCTCCGTTGCTATCCCTCCCTTTATCGGGTAGGACTTGCTCGGGCTCTCTATTGGTTACCATAACAATAGAGGACAACAATTGTTACAGATGATTGAGTTGTGTCTCTGGGAATCCCCCATTACCCCTCTATTTATAGGAGGGTCACAGTTTCCAGTCTGAGAGGGAGTGGAAGGGACCAGAATTTCACAAGTTTTGGCAATCTAAAACAAACAAAATGATTGGTTCACCAGTGAACTGGTTGGTTGGCATGTGAGACAATCAGTTCACCCAATGAACCAGTAGTTTCATCATGTTTTTCAATCACAATTGTATTGGAAATTCTAATCCAACTAATGTACTGTTGGGTACTAAGGGGAGACAGAGAAGGCAGCGGAAACAAAAAATTTCTCCCCCAACCCATACCGAGGAAACGCGTCAACGTCTATATAATAGAAAAGGATGGTTTGTGGAATCATACCTTGTCCCGAGGCTTGCTCGGAGACAATACCTCGCGCAATGCACGGTCTTCAACTCCGGACTTCGACGGTGTCTGTGCAGCTCCTGGTCGCACCGGGACTAACAACTCCTACTCGAACCGGACTGTCGGATGACAATTGTCCTCCTAAGCGGCAGTGTCCTCCCGCCTCTGTAGTAGTCCACACGGACCACCTGGAACTCCACTCTCCTTGTCCCACAAGGAAGTAGAAGGAGTCACACCCTCCTGTTGACGTACTAGTCGCCAACACGCTCTCCTGCCTCCTGTTGCAACTGCAGTTGTCCTTCCCTTGCTGCACCTCCCTTTTGCGGGAAGCACTTGCTCGGGCTCTCTCACGGTTACCAAAACCAGAGAGAACGACAACTTGCAGAGCAACTGGTTGCACTGAGTTGTTCTTTGAGAAGCCCCCAATACCCCTATATATATAGGAGAGTCATGGGACAGGGTTCTCCATCCCGGGCAATGCGGGACTAAAGCAGGAGTAGAAGGGTTCGAGAATTTTCCACAAAAAACAACCGGTTCGCAACTTGAAATGATCGGTTCACAACTGAATCGATCGGTTCGGCCATTGAGCCGATCAGTTGGACCTGAGCCGATCGTTTGGGGCACTCCAACCGATCGGTTGGTGCCCTGAACCGATCGGTTCATGGTCCTAATCCGGCTCAAAAAGACTTTCCTTGTTTCTTTCCCAATTGGTATCGAATACCAATATTATTCCCAATCGAATTGGGCAATTTGAAACGAAAGGAAAATTCTTTCCGACATGACTTTCCCAACTGGTCGGTTGCACCAGTTGAGCCGATCGGTTCAACCCTTGAACCGGTCGTTTCAACCTGGGCATGAGCCGATCAGCCTGGACATTCCAGCCGACCGGTTCAGCAACCTCAGCCGACCGGTTCATCACATGAACCGATCGGTTGGGAGCACAGGTTGGGCAAAATCAGTCAATTGCGATTTCAATCAATCCGATACTCCAATCAATGCGTCCAACACCTTGAACCATACGATATTGAGCTATCAACTGATTGAGTGTTTAATTGAACTACTAAACTCCTTTAGTAATCAATCTAAACATTGCTTTGTGGACAAAACTCCTCTTCCAGGTTAAATCCTATGTGTGTGACCCTGCAGGTCCATTTCACGTTGGCAGTGAAAGTCCATAACACTTATGACTTCCCAAGCAAAGAGTGGTGCCTAGTCACACATCAGTGCTACCCAAGTGAAAGTAGAAAGTTAGAGAACAACTTTCATCCTACAACCCGTGAATGGTGTTACATCGAATGTATAATTCCTTTGTCACTGATATCCTGAATGAACTCGAGGCATGGATCAGTCATCCTGTCAACGTTCATTCACTTCCTTGATCTCAGAGTAGACTGGAAGAGATATGTATGACATCAGTATCACATACTGATTCACACATGCGTGCACGCCTTTCTCAATCCTACTCATCAAGTGGCCATGGATATCAAACTCCCTCAGGAGGGACAAATCCCATATCTATCACTCACCCCTCAAAAGCCCCATGTGTCAAAGCCACCCAATCATCACCTTTATAACAACCCATGTTTCAGGACTGCGTTTGATGATGTCAAAGTGTGCCCAACGACATGTGTTGAGTGCAGTGATTTCAGGTCTAAGAATCACACTCACCACCATCACTGTGAGTACTGACTGTGACTACCATCTCATGGTTCCATGTGTCAAACTCATGGTGGGTCTGTCCGGTACCTTGTTCTCTAACAAGTACCTATGTGTTTGGTTTGATATCTCTATATCATGACTAATGAGATTCTGTCATCAACCAACACCACAATTTAGTCTTTTGTGTCATTGCTGTCTATCTACCTTCCACAATGACATCCGACTAGGGACACAACAAGAATGTACAAACTCTTAGCATCCGTATGATCTCATCGTTCAGGTCCTTAACCTGAAAGCATACGTCATTGAGTTTTGTCATTCTTTAGACATTTAATCTGTTCTTATCACTATCTCATATGACTGAACCAGAAAGAATTGGAAGCTCTCCTTTGATGTTTATCAAATCAATCTTAATGTATCCCACCAATTATTACATGATTGGCTCTCAGGGCATACATACCAACATGTACGACATGATGTTAGCACTAATCCTTGATGCAATCAAATTGCACTTATGAACCAAGCAGTTCATCTCTTGAACCGGTCATCTCACGACCATGAGTCGATCAGTTACTAAGTGAATTGGTCAGTTCGTGCTTGGTTCATCCAGAATTCATCCAATGCAATATCCAATCAACCTGACACTCTAACCAGTTGTTTAATTCTTAAACAGGTCAGTTGGGAGTCCAGTAAATTGATTTGTTTGCTTAAATTTAATATCTAAACACTTTCATATTCAATTTAATTATCATTTGTGGTTAAACTCCTCTTCTAGATGTATCCTATGTGTGTGACCCCATAGGTTACTATTTATGTTGAAAGTGAATGTCCATAACTTGTTTATGAGATCACAAGAAAAGAGCGGTGCCTAGTCACACATCATTACTACCCTAATAATAAGGAAAGTTGGAGAACAACTTCAATCTACGATCTATATCAGGTGTTACAGTGATTGTCTAATTCCTTTTTCTCCCATTTATGGAATTAACTCGAGTCGTGGAATCGTCATCCTCTCAATGTTCTATCCATCTTCCTTGATCTAGAGTAGACTGTCTGAGATAGATGTGACCTCAATATCATATATTGATTCACATGTGCATGCACATGCTTTTCTTAGTCTTACTTATCAAGTGGTCAGGAAATCAAACTCCTATAGGAGGGAAAAATCACATCTACATCACTCACAGTCATCCCTATGTGTTACAATACACCCAATCATTACCTTTATGGCAACCTTATTCAACATCACAGTGGATGATGTCAAGCCACACCTAACGACATGTGATGAGTGTAGTGATTTTAGGTCTAAGAACCAAAATCACCACCTTCACCATGAGAGATGATGTACCACTCTCAAGGTGGGTGTGTCCTATACATCATTCCCTTACAAGTATCTATGTGCTTGGGTTGATATCACATATATCATGACTAATGAGATTCTATCATCAACCAACACACACTCTAGTCTTTAGTGTTATTGTTGTCTATATGCCTTCCATAGTAACATCTGACCAAGGACATAATAAGAATGTACATACTCTTAATATATATGATCTCGTTGTTCAAGTTGTTTACTTAAAGACATACGTCATTGAGTAGTGTAATTCTTTAAACATTCATTATGTTTCCCCATTATCTCATAACTGAATGAAACAGAAAGAATTGGAATCCTACCTTTATTATTAATCAAATAATTTATGTAATATGCCATCATAATCATCATATGATTGGCTCTTTGGGCATACATACCTACAAAATACTCCTTGGCAATGGCTTGCGTAGACCATTACCTTAATAACAATTGTTGTAAATAGGCGGTGGTTGTCGCAAGTACTCGATTGATCATGCTTTAATCATTCTCGAACCTTTATGAACAGTTAAGAGGCAATACATATATACATGTATCATATCAAAGGATTTATAAGGATTTGTTGTGATAGGACACTGCCATGATATGGGTCGTAGCTCCTCCCAGATAAATTTTCATAGACATGCTATGAGAGGACACTTGTCATAATATGATCCATATCTTCTCGCAAATACATTATGGGGGACTTTTTACGAGAGGACATTCTCATGATATGTCCCAGACACCTCACATATACATTTTCATAGACTTGATGTTCAAGGACATTGTCATGATATGCGCCTGAACTCCTCACAAATGGATTTTAGGGGACTTATAGTAAGAGGACATTATCATGATATGGGCCATGGTTCCTCCCAAATGCATTTTCCCAGAAGCATTTTTGTAGACTACTTTTGAGAAGACACTATCAAGATATGGGATCCAACTCCTTCCAAATACATTGTGGGGAACTTACTATGAGGGACATTCTCATGATATGGGTCCAGACTCCTTAGAAATGTATTTTTAAGGACTTGCTGTGAGAGGATATTGTCATCATATGAACCCCATCTCCTCACATATGCATTTCAAGGGACTTTTTGTGATAGGACATTGCCATGATATGGGCCATGACTCCTCCCAAATACATTCTATGGGGATATATCAATATGCTTATTTGAGAATTCATAAAGGACACGTCTGAGAGAATTTGCTATCGAGAGTCATCGTAATTCATTCTGAGAATCATTCATAAAGAGATATTGGCATGACGATCATCCCCAAACATATAAATTTATTTTTTGTGATCATTCTAAGGATAACGAGCCCTTGTCTTGCAAGTCACATTGCTCCTTCACAACGACTTCTATAGACCATCCACCCCCAGCAACAAGTGCAACAAATGTGCAGTGGTTTCCTGTAACGACCTCAAACCTAAGTATCACCCTCTATTTCCTTTTTCCTAAAACGAAAATTACATTCCTTTCTTTAAATTATTCTGAGTAGTGTTTTGACCCTGAAAATAATCTCATAGTAGTTGGACTTTATGTCACCACATTTCATATTAGCATACTTGAGTGTGATCTTGGGAAAGTTTAGGAGTTAAATTCACATATGCGAGTAAAGCCATAACCTTGGGTGTGGGGTCGAATATAAGGTTGTATACTCTATTAATTTGGGGGGAGTATTATTGAAGAAAAAAATACCTAGAGTGTATCTTAAAAATATAATAAGATGAATCACCTTTGTATTGAGATATTTGGCCCATTTATTGGTTACAGTACTAAAAATCTTCATAATGGAATTGTGTGGTCAAAATCAGGTTCTAGGTTGGTTACATGACTAGCCTTCAAAATTGGAGGTCCAAAAGAGATTAAATGCACACCTTAAAGGGCCCTAGAAGAAATATATATAGTTAGTGATTATCATTTGCTTTTAAGTGTCACGCAGGATTGGATTTGGGTAATTTCTGCATATGCCTCAACTGATAACGCAATAGTAATGCAGATCGTCTTCATCTCCACAGTATAGTGATTGCACGCGGACGTTACATTGCCTTGTGAATCCTTTTTGCTGATCACAAGTACTAGATGCTTTGATTTCCGCAATTACTATGGCATCTATTTTCTAGATATGAAGCGATTGCAGGGTACCCTAATTGAATGTCTGCGGTGCCTTGAGCACTGAACGCCAAAAACAAGTACCCGACTACCTTCCACCGCCTTCATCAAATGCTTTGCGGCATCACCCTTTTAAACTCCGTTCGCTATCACCGGCCCCAAAGGTGCAACAAACCTTTCTTCCTGGTTTTCCCCGTTTGAATTTTCTCCATTATCACTATATTCTGGCATCAGAAATGCTGACCTCTCCGGCGAATAGGAGAGCCACTACTGTTCTCCTCAGGTCAATTACAGGTAAAGGCATCATTTCCAGCTATTAGGCTTTTGTCTCCCACATGCGTTTTGCTCTGGTTTTGCCCCAATCGATGGGTCGACGAGTTCCTCTATTTCCTTCCATGGAAGCACCTCTTCCTATCTTCAGACCTCATCAACAGGTTGTTTTAAAGCGAACATGGATCCTTGATTACTATACGCAACTCAACACAGTGTCACAAGATGGATTTGAATTTATCATTGCTTGTAGTGTTTAACGTTCCACCCACATTTTCATCCCTACGATCCCAGTCATGATTTGTCCTACCAGTAATGATTCACGGCTAGCCGCCATAGGACCGGATACTGATTCTGGAATCAGCAGTGATGACCCTTTATATTTTGATATTGAAAATTAGATGTTGGAGATTGATAATGGTACGTAGTTCTTTTCTGAAGAATTAGAAAGCTTTTTTTCTAATTATCTGACTTCCGATTGTTTCAATAGTGGATCTAAAAGTAAGGATCACAACTCCATTTGCAGGTTGTGGGGATGAATCTAGATGATTGTGATTCAGTTGGATCAGCTATCACATATATTCTGTCGTAACTTGACAACAGGAGTTCTCTAAAACCAGTTCCTGGTTTTACTTGGCCTTGAGGTTCAGGCCTAACATGGGTAATGGTATCCCAACCGTGCATGCAATTAAGGTTAGATTCAGTATTTGGCAATTCCAACTTACATTCTGAAATAGCCCGGACCCAACGGTCTTTCTTCGCCGCCTGTGTTATCGGAGGTTATTGACAGCAGTCGGAATTCAAGTAGTTCAGTGGAGGAGGCTGCCCGAGTGTGAGGAAAGGGTTCATTCCCTGGAGCGCGATTATACCTCGGCTTTACACCTGCAGTGTGCGCGAGAATGGTTGAATTGTCTTTGTATAAAATCGTAATGATCGACTGATTGTGGTCGTGTTTGAGTGTCCAGAATACGTATGCGTCTGTTGGAACAAGGTAGCTGCAAACACACCGCTCAACTCCATAGCGTCTTTTTCTACGGTGGCCAGGGAAGGTAGTTAGTGACTTTTTAGTGTTTCTGAAACTGACGGATCTCGTGTCATTTTAATAGTGTCTATGGAGTGATGGTTGATTGATGTTTGGGATATCCTCATATCTGCCACCCAGGATCATCGGCCGCAACCCAGACACGTTTCCTAACTAATCAATTGAAGAGTCATTGTTGTTAATCACATCTTTAGTTTATAACAACAACAGTGGTACCCAGGATCATCGGCCGCAACCCAGACACGTTTCCTAACTAATCAATTGAAGAGTCATTGTTGTTAATCACATCTTTAGTTTATAACAACAACAGTGGTAATGATTTGATAAGCCAATACTAATCAGGCATATCTATCTATACTACTATAAAAAGAGCGAGTTTTGCAGGCAGTTCAATTATACTTGCCAAAAGTCATATTGACCAATCACATATCACGATTTTGCCAACGTGGCAAAAACTTGCACTCTCCTTCACTCAAGCTGCTCTCACGTTTTTCTGTTTTTATTTTTTATTTTTTTATCCTAATTTCTCTCTCCCGTCAAACATCATGTTTTATCTCAAATCTCCCACTTTTCAAAACCCACGTCCTCACGCATTTGCGGCAACTAACTTTCCATCTCTCGCCCACGTATTCCGAACACACTTTTGGTTGCATTATCCACACGTCTGGATGCATTATCCGACTTAAGGATGGTTGGTTGTAGCATGATAACAATGAGACTCCCTGCCCATCCAACTACTTGGAACCGGTGGTTCCTGCAGTCGTGCCCCACTTTGCGGTGGCAGTTCACTGACGGATGACCCATGGATCGATCACCCACCACATTCTACCACAATTGAAGCCTAACTCTTCCACCAGCTATAACAATCCATCCTCAATTCTCCAATCTCGCATATTTCCCTCTTGCTTCCGGTTTGGGGTGTTCTTCCTCACAAAATGCTTAGCTTTCTTTGCAGTTCCTCATGCTCCAGGTTGCGACGACAATGTTCCTTGCCTTTTTGGCCAGTTACTCTGATACATTTTTCAGCTTTCACGGCACATGGAAACCGGATCGCAAGTCCACACTTCCAGCAGTCGACAACGCTACCTCCCCAGCCTTGCCACAGAGGCACATGAACTCTTCCACGGTTCCAGAAGAACTTGCATTCTTCTCTTTGTATAGATGGTTGTTTAAAGTTAGCTCATAGTTATTTATTTCTTTAATTAGGTGCTTTTACCAGATTGATACAGATGGGCGGCTCATCATAGAAGCAGTTGCCAAAAGAAACTTCAAATCAGTGTCATTGGAACAAGGAGGCATGTCACGCTTCATTGTATTTGATGACGTCGACCTGGAAGCCTGTGGAGTTATAGGGAATGGTTATTGTCTATAACAATGGACTGACTCATCCACCTATTATGCGATGTCTTTCAGACTCTGCCAAATTTCCCCTACTTACCAGGATGATGTTCCATTTAGAACCAATGGTGAGGTTAATACTAACCAATTAGTTCTTCCTGATTTTCATCATATAAAATATTTTTACTTCCAGGATTCCTCTCAAGCAAGCACCTTGCAAGTTAAATAAATAAACAACAGCAGCTAGATGCCGGTCAATTTCCATGTTGTGATTGTCTGGCAATCCACCTTCGGGTCCTATCAACCCAACGCTCAACAAGCCCTTCATCTTCACGAACCACGACACGCGGTTGAGGGGCTAGAGGAGCCTGGTTCATGCTCAGAACCAAGTCCATGTCCATTTCCATTCTAAGATGTCCATTAACATCTGAAGACCTATACAGGCTCCACAGGGACCACAGCAAAAAGAAAAATGGTTGCTCCTCGATCTTGGGTTCATGAGCTCTGGCTATGCGGGCGATAGACAACACACGGACATATAGCTACGTGAGTGTGCTCTAGATGGATCAACAGTGAGGGCATTACGGGATTGTTGGGTGTGAGCTGTGGCAGCGGCTACTGCGGCGGTGAGGGTGTCCTGGGATGTTTTTTCAATTAAACAGTAAGTTTGTTTAAGATCTATTTCAGCGTGGTATGGTCAAACATAGTAAATATGTTTCTATTCTAACATTAAAACGGTGGTTCAAAACCTACTTTCTACAATATATCTTCTTTTCAAAGGTTTTAACATTTGTTTCCCTACTTACTCGAACAATAATAAATTCATATCACCCCTCTCTCACTGATAAATCTCTCCGATTAACTCCCAAGATTCATATAGCACACATCACGTTTTCCGTTCTCCCGTAAATCCAGTCCGACTCTAACCGTTAAGTGATCTATGTTTGGTTTATGAGAATTAAATAAGTCATTAATTTATGGAAACAAACTATCCCCATACCTCTCCATTTCCAATTACTCTCCCCCGACTACTCTACCTTCCAATCTCTCATCTTAAACTTCCTTCCATTTTCCTCCTTATATATATTAACCTTCACTTCCATATAACTTTCTATTGCACCTTTTCTGTTTTTAATTTTCTTAACTCAAAAAATCTTTTCTTTTCTTAAGAATTTAACTTCTTAGTTTTCTTAACTCCAAAAACTAATATCACAAATTTTGAAACTTCATATCGGACTGTACGACTCATGTGTCCATAAATAAATTCAATAAAATCTTTATCAATAGTACTATAAAACGAGTTAGTCTTTTCAATCAAATATTATCGTGTTATTATTTCTTTAAAAGAAGCCCTAACAGATAAGAATACATCATACTACTCTTAAACTCTTCGTTCCTATAAATTCTCCATTTCCCCCCCATTTGATTGTTGCTATCTATATTAATATAAATGGCATTTCCACTATAATATTGTTGGTAACCACACATTCACAACCTGACTCTCTCGCCTCCAAGCATTGTTACCGCCATCACAACGCCTTAGCGAGAGAGTTTTGGTCTTTGGTTCTAGGTATTATACAGGGGTATTGCTCTCTCTGTTAGGAAACAAAGCACCCATAACCAACGCATGAGTTCACATGCTGTGATCTTTATAATTCATATATAAACTCTATGGATTATGGAGAATAGCCGGTGATAGGAAAGTTTGCAAGCAGAACCTTATGTGTTTTTTTGAATGAGTGATTAATGTGATTTTTGTTGATATGCTCTACTGAATTACATAATTAGTGGTGATATCTACTTGTTTTCTTCCATCTCGAGATGATGCGCATTTGCAATATAATAATTTTTGTAATTGATAAATTATTTCCATGATAATTTGCTCCACATGTATTCCAAGCTCGTCAACGTCAGTATCAAGTGTGATTGTTTAAGTTGGTCAAATCTTTCGTAGGCAGTCGTTTATATATAGATCTATTTCTAATTGGTCATTTATGCATACATCTATTTCTGATTGTTGTGATAATTCTCGGTAAATATGCACCTTTTGTTTACATACACATGTAAAGATTTTTTTATAGTACTAATTTTAGCACATACTTATTTTTTCAAATAATTAGAATAGCTAAACCATTAACTTATAGTTGTATATTAGAATAATTTTAGGTTTTGTAAATTGAAGATAAGAAAATCTTTTTTTGACAAAAATAGTTACAATTATTTTTAGATTCAAATAAATATTGCATTGAGATAGATCTCTATAATATATGGGTCAAAGGGTGTGAATAAGCTTACTTTGACAACTAAGACAATTGTTGTAATTGCTAATTTTATTAAACACTGGACGATCATTGAAAATTTGGCACTTGAAAAGTAAGAATTTATTTTATTCTATTTTTATTTACAACGAAACATTAATTTTTATTTTTCATTTTCAATATTTTTGTCATTAAGTTCAAAATATATTAAAATTTTCATTTATGATTCTTTTGTCAAAAATGATGATTTGAGCAAAAAGTAGATCTGGTCTTACAATATGTGATGTTTGGCAAACAATAATATTTACAACTTTCCAACTACTAATTTAAAATTTTATTTTTGTGTTATGAAATAGCTAGCAAGAATGCTGACAATATTTTAACATTTTTTAAATCTTATACCTACTTTTCTATTGAACAATAATTTGACTAATTTATTTTTTCACATATATTCTCTTACACCTCACATTTAGTTTCTCTCATCGTTCCCAAGTTCCATCTGAAAATGAATCGAAAATCACACATATATACCACTAAAAATAATGAAATTGTTCTACTATTTACAATTTTCATATATAACAAATAATTTTAAAATTTTGACCAATCTTGGTAGAGAATTCATTAAAAGATGGCATCTCCTTTACTCTCTCTCTCTCTTCTAACTTTTTTATCACTTTTTGAATTTGTTTAATTTTCTCTCTCATCTCTCTCTACTACTCATTATCTCCACCATTACGTCCATTCATGTGGTTTCCATACCGTTGTACCCACATTTTGTTATTAAGGCTACGTGACATTTATCTTCTTGAAACCATTTTCTTAATGGAATCTTCTTTTTTCTACCAAAAAGTCGCTACTTGCGATGGTACATTCATATCATTCCATTTATGTCTATATTATTTCTTTTTTAAATATTAAAATATAAATTTTCTCTTGTTTCATCCCTTGAAAGATCATATTCTCATATAGTTGATATGATCTTTTTTTGTTATTAGTCCACTTCGTCAGATGCATCAACTCATTCGAGCCAATACTATCATAGAATCTATGTTCATTATTCAAAATTATTATCTAATATTGTGAAAGGTATTTACCTTTAAACTTATTTAACAAATAATATCTTCTATTACCTTATTTATAGAAATATCTAATATAAGTTTTATATTTTTAATGTGGCACGTGCATGTGCACGTGTGTGTTTACTAGTTTATTGTAATGGGGCTCTACTGGTCACAAGTTAACTTATACGTAGGTTTTCTTTTGTTTTCATTATTGAACTGCATCGCTTGGTCGTGAATATACTAGTGAGATCAGAGACAAAAACTCTGTTAGCAATTGTTTAATTATTAAGCCAACATGATATTGTATTGCAGTTGTCAATAACTCGAGAGTCACGGTAATACTTTGGGTGCACTTTCAAAATCCATAAGTTATTTTTGGGGTATTTAGCACAGGACTCTGTGCCTAATATCGAATCTTCCAAGGGAGTGTCTATTTGAGTTAAATATTGCATAAGGAATAAAATTAACACTAAGTACTATTTTATGCTTAGGTGGTGATATTAAACTTGACTCAAACGTCGGTGACATTTATTTTGACTTAAACATGACTGGAGGTATGTACTCCTCTCTATTATAACTAGGCATTATTATGACTAAAGTTTCCCATAATGAAGCAATTTTTGGAATACTTTCTCTTGTTCCAATTGTTGGACAAACCATATACTCTCAATTGGACTTATTGTTATTCTTCTGAAATTATTTTTATTATGTTGAATTGGGTCAATGACCCCACCTACTGTTGAACATGAATTATGCCATGTATATTTGTAAAAACTGAATCTTGCCACTATTTATGCATGTTAGATAATTTGATTAGTTTAACTATCTTAGACGCTTATGCGTGACTATTAGGGCACGCCAACTTCCATCCAAGGTGCGTCTTTCTACCTCTTTTTATACAGGGGCACATCTACTTACGCCCAGGGTGTGTCTACTTCCACCCATTTTACTTAGGCCATTGACTCAGTGGTGTCATGGCCCTACCTTAGTTACTTTAGTCAATTGTATCGATATGCAAATATTTTTTGTGATTGGATTGTATATTATGGCAAGAACTGTGATATTAAGTATTCATTTATACTGCCTCATTCTTTTGAAAATTCTTTCTCTTGTTACTTCTCATTGAAGCTTACTTAACTTTAATACCCTTTCGATGGGAACATCTGCTCACTTATGCATCAAATAATGCCTAGTTAATTTTCTAATGTACATACTTAGCTTTGCTGATTTATACCTTGATTTTATATTTTACTGGGTGTTCTCAAAACTACTCAAGTATAGGTGTTTTAAAGGATGTGGACACATGAAGGTCACACATATGAAGTTGACTTAAGGATAGCTTGGAATAGTCGGGTTGCCCTCTGCATATAGGGCTCTTATGAAATATAGTTATAGGATTTTCTTTTTATGTACCACCTTTTGGTTGGGAGAGTTATGTACATGGAATATTGTGTAACTTTATAAATAGTTATGTTTTCCACTGCTAAATCTTACACTCCTCTTATATTTTATCATTGAGTGGGCCCACTATCGGGTCCCACTCATTTCAGAATGGTATTAGAGTCTAAGCAGTCAATAACTTGACTGTTTCAAGTTATCCTAGCGATTGTTCCTAAATAGGTAGGTGACCCTTTAGAGGTTGTTGTCATACCTATACAAGAATCATGTAACTAATTAGGTTTCAACCCTATCAAATTTGGTGGAATATAAGTAACCCAAACAAAGTATGTGGATGACCTAATTTTTGATCCAATACTACCTTCACTTTATAGTCATAGATTTCTACACATAAAGGTTGACTCTCCTAGGAAGTAGCCTCTACCTCCCTTTTAGGGGAGGACAATTTATCTATTATATAGAGTAGGTTGGCTTGAACTCACATAATTGTGTGTAACCTCAGTATAAGTCATAAACCTTTTGCTTTTGTTGCCTATGATACACACATTATGTGGACTGAACACACATATATACAAACTTAGAATTTTGAAATGAGTTTTAGATTTTGAGATGTTCTATGATAGTACATGATCATATAAACTAGATCCTCAAGGTTAGGCTTGTCTTTCCTATGGCATGGAGTTATTTCAACATAGTTTTTCTTTAGACTTTTCGTCCAAGGACTAAATACTATTCTATCTAAACATGAGATATATCATATACAAGAGTTTATTGAAGGAGGATATATGTTTCAGTTAACTATCCTCAAGTTTTTATCCCCCATATAGGTTTTTATCCCCCACATACCCACAAGGTAGCAATAATTCTTATCTCCTTGTCCTATATAAGAGTTATCATGTAGTTGGGTCACATAATAAAATTTTGAGTTATATTATTTTCCCCAAAGTACATATGGAGGCAGAATCATTTTTTGAAACTATAGTGGATACTCTTTTTCTTGAAATTCAACATGTACACCAACATTAAGGTTAGGTGGCGTAGGTGTGTCTAGGGTTGATCTTTAAAGAGTTGACCACTCTCTTAGTGCTACCTTGTAATTAGCTTATCTGATGAGTGAGATGAAGAATAGTTTTACTAGTTAGTTTACACAGACTTGCAATGACACCATGGGTGTAAACCAATTAGGGAAGTAGTGACACTAATCTCTTTATGTTTACCCGATTTTATAAATAAATGATGTTTTAGGATGTGATGGCTGCAGTCATGAATAATAGGATGGTGGAATAGTGAAGGTTATGCCTCATAGGACCTACTAGAAGTTAATTGCATCCCCTCCTAATCAAGGATTTGATATGCTTATAGTATTCCTTGATGATGTGTGTAGAGAAACCTTTTTGTGAACATGAAGTGGTGTTAGAGTGATAGTATATGTGGTATGTGGTAGAAAGTGGTCAACTTTGTTCTCGAATTGATTTTGGTGCCATTTTAGATTTTCATCGGGAAACTTATTTTCATTACTATATTATATTTACAAAAAAACATTTACAGATTTCATCAATGGTTTTAGAACCAAGTCACCACCACAAGGAAGTTGTAACGACCCTGCCTCTCGGTAACCCCCAATTAAGGGAGACCAGAAGGTTAGAGTCGTTATCTCAATTTATGGATCAAAGGTTCGACAAATAATCAATAATAATTATCAAATTCTACCAGACTATATTGAAAAGTTGTGATAAAATAAAAACTTTGCATACCTTTTGAAATCTTGGATCTCTAAACTTCTATCCACTTATGAATTCTACTCTAACAATCTTCCTTGTAGTTTAATTCATGTATTTCACAATATGATGATTTACGATTTTTCCTTTTGGCTTTGTACCTAAAATGTCGACAAATAAAATGTCGGTCAGCATAAAGCTGGTATGTGGGGGGAAACATTAATCATGAAATTATCCATAACATTGTATTGCAGTCAATTAGAGTTTAACAAACAACTTTACATTTTAAATATAACTGCGTGATCCATCCATATTGTGATACACCGTTCGAACAAAACATTATTAACTAAGAGGAAGCGGTTATTAACAGCGGAATTACTGAAAATCACTAATTATTAAAACCTTTTACAAAGAGATCCATACACTGGAAAACTTTTTCAAAAAGAACCAAATTAATTCAATTACATTCTGGTTCACAAGTACATGTCTTGTACCATTCCTTCTTGAGGATTACAAGCATAAAATGCCCTATTTAAAACTATACACAGGCAACATAAAAACATTAAGGCATCAAGCCAAAATCTCAGATCGATTCATTAAACTAACTACTGACTTTGAGGATCTGGGAGTACAGAGATGACACATAGGACTCTATATACAAGATATGCCAGCTAGTGCCTCCACCTGAGTGTCACTATTGTCCCTATTGTTGTTGCTGCTCTTCCTCTGCTATAGGGTTCCTGCCTCTTCCTCTACGTCTACCTAAAAAGTTGGATCCCACGGGGGTGAGACAATTGAAATTGTCTCAGCAAGAGATATAACTCTCCACCAAAACATTATTATTGCAGTTTAATAGAATAAAACTGAGCAGAGGGATCATATATATTTAACAGTAGATAATTCATTGTCTAAACTGATTAAAGCAATATTCTTATTCAAAGCATTTCAGCTATAACTTGATAAAGCAGCATGTCACTTATCTAATAAGGAATATGAAGAACATGTATCACATTTATCTGATATACTAAGAAAGATAACATCAAATCGTGATTCTCGTATTTCAACCTTAAGAAAATATGCTACACGGCTGATTATATTTTTACAATCATGCTTAATGCCCTAAATAGATGAAGTATACCGTTCATGCTCCAACTGACCATGATTACGTGAAGTATCGGTACCACACAAGGTCAATGGAAGAGACGGATTCCAAGACCTCAACCTTCTCAGTCAGTATGAGATTATATGGCAGAGACATCACATATCAAACTATAATTAGCTTGCCAGGGTATAGTGGCATCTTCGCTATAGAGTTATATCCCACAACATATACTCTCTTCAGGAATATGACCCGTAGCCAATGTCAGGTATCATATCATGGAGTCATGTCCTGTAGCCATACTCAAACTGGGGTATGGTCCGTAACCAATCACGTACATAGGACATAGCCTGCAATGATTCCTATAGGGCATGAGGATATAATTGCCCAATTACCCCCACATATTCAAAAATATGCGCTCCGGGATTAACTCATTTCACCATTCAGCAAATTATGACGCTGATGGATCTGTGGTCAGGGAAACTACATTATATGATATCACTTGATTAATTAAGTGTATTACCATATTCTCTTAGCATCAAACAATTTCTCAAACATCAATTATTTTAACAATTGCTACAAAGAACGTGTAATACTTTCATCAAGTATTGTTCAAATCTTTAATAAAGCATTGGGATCTCAATCCCTCATCTCATCAAGAGCATTCTCATCCTTTCACAAACTCATCATCATTATTATAATAAAATGGGTATTCAAACCCTCAGTTCATCAAAGAACACTTGTTACCACTTATCAGGTAACTAAAACACCTTCAGGTCATCTGACCAAGGTAACATGATACTTGCTACACAAGCATCTCACATGGCTCACAAAGCCCATTTCATCTCTTGTTACCTCTCACTAGGCAACAAAGCATATTATGGCTCACAAGATCCATTAACAATAATAAATGAAACATCATAGCTCATACCTGGCTATGCTCATCATCTCATGATACCTGCATGGTTAGTACACTTGATAACAGTTATATCAATTACATTTCAGCACCATGCTATACAAAGTAACACTATTTATACCCTTTTTAGGGTTAGAGTTTCCCAATTCATATTATTCAGGGTTACCCATCTCCTTACACAAATTAGGGCTAGGTTTTCAAATTAGGGTTTTATAATACATAGCATCGCCCTGGATTAGGGTTTCATATCACATTACCCTGTATCAGGGTTTCACATTACATGCTTACCTTGAATTAAGGTTTCTTATAACATTTCCACTAAAATTAGGGTTTCATGTAGCTTTACCTGAATTTAGGGTTTCATGAAACATCCTCTTTTAAATTAGGGTTTACCAATAAAATACCCTGAATTAGGCTTTATCATATGATTACCCTAAATTAGGGTTACACCATCACCCTAGATTAGGGTTTCACTTAGCATTGCCCTAAATTAGGGTTAGGGCTCATCATCCTTCTCGATTAGAGTTTCATGATCTCATCATCATGGATCAAACCCTATTTACATATTTTATTCATGTTGAAAGTGTTGAGTATTAATCACTACATGATCATCACTCATGTATAAGTTCCTCTCTCTCATCCTCTCTAGGAGGTTAATTACTTTAGTCTTGATTAGATTGAATCAACTTGAATGAAGAGTTGACATAGTGTATTAAGTCATTGCTTCCATAAGCAGCAAAGGTTAACCACTCTAAAGGTACTAATCACCTAAGTATTTTAGAGGTACAAACATTGGATTTAACTTTGATATATACCCTTAACAATCAAAGGGTTAATTGGTCTTTCATAACGTTAGGTCTCCAAACGGTCTTGAGGTATTAGACCCTCAAACGGTCTTGAAGTACCTTGACCTTCAATCGGTCTTGAAGTACCTTGACCTTCAAATGGTCTTAAAGTACCTTGACCTTCAAATGGTCTTAAAGTACCTTGGCCTTCAAACAGTCTACTCTCCCAAACGGTCAACATGACCAAACGGTTTTGAATCAACACCTCAAACGTTTGAAACCGTTTAGACCTCCAAACGGTCAACTTTCCCAAATGATCAACATGACCAAATAGTTTTGAATCAACACCTCAAACGGTTTGAAACTGTTTAGACCTCCAAACGATCAACTCTCCCAAACAGTCAACATGACCAAATGGTTTTGAATCAACACCTCAACCGGTTTGAAACCGTGTAGACCTGAAATGGTCAAACCCTCCAAACAGTCAAAGAGGCCAAACGGTTTTGAAGATCAAATTACCCATTCGATCTTGATCAACTTTACCCATTCGATCTTGATTGATTTTACCCATTCGGTGTTGATAAATTTTACCCATTTGGTATTGATTGGTTTTACCCATTCGGTCTTGATTGATTTTACCCTTTCGGTCTTAATCAATTCTACCCATTCGGTCTTGATTAGTTTTACCCATTCGGTCTTGATCATTTCCATCAATTAAGACTTCAATCAATTCAATCGATTGGAGTTTGTAATCAGTGGATTATCCATCACTGAACCTATTAAGAGTCAATCAATTAGAACCATTAGATCATCATCCAACCATGATATCTCCTGACCTCAAACGGTCTTGAGTCCTTTTGACCTCAAACGGTCTTGAGACCGTTTGATCACCAAAGAGCAAAATTGTTTGCATAAGATATTCATTGAGGTGTGTGCTTATGATGATGTCATCATCATCAAGCTTCGATCCTTCAAAATCTACTACCATTCTTATGGAAATTTCATCAATTATTCAAGGGAATTTCAAGAAGAACAAAATGATCAACAAATGATGAAGAATTGGATGTAATAATAACATTTAAGGGTTTAAGTTATATAACCCGCCTTCAAAGTTGAAATCAGACTTCAAGCTTCACACCTTCAATGGTGAATGAAGCTTTCTCAACCTCCCAAATCCGTCCTCAATCTTTTGAGTGAAAAGAATTGCCTAGGATTGAAGATTGAATGGAGAGAAGAAGAAATTAAGCATTTAATTTCAATTTCCACCATGAAATCAAGGTTGAAGATGACTATGGAGCTTACCTACAGGTTGCAACACATCCTCCTATTGATCCTAATATCCCTTGTGTTCAAATAAAGCAAGGAGAGAAAGAAAATCCGAAAAAGAGTCTTCAAATGGGTGGAAAATGGGATGTATATAAGGGAATTTCAATGAGAGAGAAAATGATAAAATAATCATTTAATTCCCAAAATTTGTGCCACCTCTCCCCCTCAATTCCTTTCATGCAAAGCCATCTTCCCCACCTACGAATTCCTCTTCATTATCCATGAATTAAAAGAAAGCAAATTAAGCACCTTAACCATTATAATAATAATATCCAAAATTGAGTGGATATTACTTTTTCTTTTACTAATGTGAGTGGGATCTCCAGTCACTTTAGATATTTCGTGGCCTTTGCAAGGCACAAGGACGTTCACACTTATACACATTTAACCATCCCATTTTTGGTTGAAGGGCTCTTCAATTAATATATTTATTTTTTGCATTAAATTAAATTAGGGTTTCAATTATGCTTAAATCTTGATTATTTTAATATCAAGATTCTCTCTCCTCCAAAGTGATTCAAATGAGACGCCCCTCTCATTTTATTTTCTCTACATGATGCCAAGAAACATGAGGGACTCTCAAGAGGTGGTATTTTGCTTATTGAACCCTAGGTTTTGGGTAAATTACACATTACACCAAAACTAGGTTTTAATGCACAAACATTGCTTAATAAACTCTTTCTTGGTACTCAGGCTGTCACAAGCCATACCTTTGCATCATTCTTATTCTTATGATGCTTCAACATATGAGGAACATTTTATCATGTAACATTTGCAAGTTAACCCCTCAACTTGGGTAATTTGCACTTTAGTCCAAAACAAGCAAAATAGTATTTCAACATTATTCAGAAAGGACTAAAACTGAAACATAAGTTCCTCTTGAACCTTAATTACTTTTCAAAATATAAGAGCAAGCATATAATTAATTTTATTAATCTAAACATCTAGGGTTAAAGCATAACCCAGGTCAGGGATGTTACAAATTATCCACCCCTAATAGGGATTTTGTCCCCAAAATCATCAAGAGAAAAGAGAAGGGCACTTCCTCCTCATCTCTTCCTCTAGCTCCCATGTAGCTTCTTCAATGCCACGGTGATGCCAAAGAACTTTCACAAGACATATGTCTTTCTTTTTCAGCTTTTTAATTCTTTTATCACGGATCATCACATGTCCTTCAACATATGATATATCATCATTTAATTCTACCTCCACAGGTTGCAAAACTAACTCTCTATCAAGATGACACTTTCTCAGCATGGAGATATGGAACACTGGATGCAACTTATGCAGCTCAGGTGGCAACTCTAGCTTATAGGCTAGCTTTCCAATCCGTTCAATGATTGGATAAGGCCCCATAAATCTAGGAGCTAACTTTCCCTTCTTCCCAAATCTAAGGACACCTTTCCAAGGTGAGACCTTGAGATACACTCTGTCTCCAACTTGGAATTCTAAAGGTCTTGACTATTTGTCGGCATATGACTTCTGTCTATCTTGTGCAGTCTTTAATTGTTGTTGTATTAATTTAATCTTCTCAGTTGTCTAGTGCACTAACTTAGGACCCAAAAGTTGATATTCTCCAGTTTCATACTAACATAAAGGAGATCTACAACGTCTACCATATAATGCTTCATATGGTGCCATATCAATACTGTGTTGATAGCTATTATTGTAAGCAAATTCTATCAAGCTCTGGTGTAGATCCCAACTTCCTACAAACTGAAGGACACATGCCCTAAGCAAATCCTCCAAGGTTTGTATGGTCCTCTTAGATTGTCCATCTGTCTATGGGTGAAAGGCAGTACTAAACCTTAACTACGTACCCAAAGCTTTATGTAGTCGTTCCCAGAAACGACTCGTGAACTGGGGACCTCTATCAGAAACAATAGAAGCTGGGACCCCGTGCAACCGCACTATCTCATCTACATATATCTGTGCAAGCTTCTCAGTAGTGTAGGTTGTTTTGACAGGAAGGAAATGTGCTATCTTAGTCAACCTATCAACTATTACCCATATGGAATCATGACCTTTGGTTGTTCTAGGCAAACCAACCACAAAGTCCATGGCCACGTGATCCCATTTCCACTGCGGTATAGGCAAAGGTTGCATTGCTCCTGCGGGCTTTTGATGTTCAACTTTAACTTGTTGACACATCGGACACCGCATAACAAACTCAGCAACATATTTCTTCAATCATGGTCACCAATACATATATTTCAAGCTATGATACATTTGGTGCTCCCTGGATGCATTGCATACATCGAAGAATGAGCTTCCTCCAGGACTAACTTTCTTAAGTCATTGGCATTAGGTACTACCATCCTACCATGGTAACAAACTGCTTGATCCTCTGACTCATGAAAGCCATCTCGTTTCTCACTACCATACTCTGACTTAATTTGCTGAACCATAGTATCAACTTGCTATGCTTCTTTAATCTGCTGTTTCAGAGTAGGTTTCACTTGCATCTCAGCTAACAGCCCAACTAATAATGATACCTTAAGATGTATATTGTTTTTCCTCAAGGAGATGAGCATATTTTTTTAAAGCATACTAAGGAGTTCAACTGTGCTTTATCTAAGGATGGTGATGATGATTTCCTGCTTAGTGCATCAACCACTACATTAGCCTTCCCTAGATGATAATCAATTGTATAACCGTAGTCCTTGATTAACTCCATCCAACGGAATTGTCTCATGTTCAACTCATGTTGTGAGAAGATATACTTTAGATTCTTATGGTCTGTGAAAATCTGGAATGTTTCTCCATAGAGATAATGTCTCCAGATCTTCAAAGCATGGACCACAACAGCTAGCTCTAGATCATGTGTCGGATAATTCTCCTCGTGTTTCTTAAGCGTCGAGAGGCAAAAGAAATCACTTGATTATCCTGTATCAACACACATCCTAGACCATTCTTAGATGCATCACAAAACACTATGTACCCTTCCCCTGCTCAGGTAACACCAGCACATGTGCACTTGTTAACCTTTCTTTCAACAACTGGAAAGAATGTTGACACTTGTCATTCCAGATAAAAGGAACCTCCTTCCTAGTCAACTTGGTTAGGGGTAAAGCTATAGAACTGAAGTTTTTAATGAACCTCCTGTAATAGCCTGCCAGTCCTAGGAAACTACGTATCTCCGTTGGTGTCTTTGGTTGTTCCCACTGCAGAACAAATTCCACCTTCTTAGGATCAACACGGATACATGAGGCAGATATTACATGTCCTAGAAAAGAAACTTCTGGTAACCAGAACTCACATTTGCTAAACTTAGCATATAGCCTATTCTCTCCTAGCAAAGTTAAAGCCTGACGGAGGTGCTGCTCATGTTATTAAGCATCTCTATTGTATATCAAGATGTCATCTATGAAGAATACTATGAACTGATCAAGAAAAGGTCGAAAGATTCTATTCATGAGTTCCATGAATGCAGTTGGTGCATTAGTTAGTCCAAACGACATAACTATGAACTCATAGTGACCATACCTTGTCCTAAAGGCAGACTTAGGTATGTCACTCTCCTTGATACACAACTGGTGATATGCCAACCTCAAATCTATCTTAGAGAAGATAGTTGCACCTCACAACTGCTCAAATAGGTCATCGATCCTTGGTAGAGGATATTTATTCTTTATAGTTACCTTATTCAACTGTCTATAATCAATGCATAACCGCATCGATCCGTCCTTCTTCTTAACAAAGAGAACCGGAGCACCCCATGGTGAAGTACTCGGTCGGATAAAACCTTTCTCAAGCAACTTCTATAGTTGTTTTTTTGAGCTCTGCCATCTCAGCAGGTGCCATTCTATACGGTGTTTGTGCTATTGGTTGCATTCCCGAGATTAGATTAATCTCAAAATCAATCTCTCGGGACGGAGGTACACCTGGAAGTTCCTCAGGGAACACATCTTCAAACTCCCTAACTATCAAAACTTCAGAAGGATTAGAACTCTCCATTGTGGTGTCTACCACATATGCCAAGAATGCAAAGCATCCTTGTCTCATCAGCTTCTCAGCTACCATAGATGACACAAGACAGGTTGGAAAACTCTTTCTATCTCCCTGAAAGATCCATGTGTCACCATCATATGTGAACACAGCCTTCTTGGAAACACAATCCAAGACAACCTTATACTTTTCTAGGGTGTCCATCCCAAGAATTATGTCGAACTCATGCATCTCAAGTGGGATAAGAGGAACTAGCACCTGAACATCCCCAGTTTGACCCAGCCATGATAGAAAACCCATCTTTCCATTTTCTGTTTGGGTAGTTCGTGGCAACAATGATGCATATGGCGGACAGGATGCCACCACCTGCACCTAGGGTACCAACCCAAAAACGAGGGACAGGGAGATGGCAAGACTTTTGAGAGGCTTCTTCGGGTAGGAGCCACAGAGTATGATGGTATAGCTGACCCAACAGATGCTGACTTATGGTTGAATGATCTAGAAAAGGTTTTTAGAATCCTTAATATCCCAGAATCCGAGAAGGTGAGACATGTAGTGTACCTTTTAAAAGGGAATGTTGGCTACTGGTGGACAATAGAAGAGGGCAAGAGGCCAGGTATCGAGGTCGGATGGGAAGAATTTTGACGAGAATTCATCACTAGATACTTCCCCAAGACTTACCTAGATGAAAAGATATCTCAGTTTGAAAAGATAAGACAAGGACCGATGAACATTAGCGAGTATGAGGCTAAGTTCATGGAGGTTTTACGGTTCTGTCTGCACATGGCAGCTACTGATGAAGAAAGAATTCGGCATTTTGAAAAGAGGTTGAACGTTGAATTGATCACTCCTATGTCTGCTTTAGAGAACAAAGAGAGATTTTCCACCTTTGTGGAGTCCATTAGGCGGATAGAGAGGTCTATGATCGAGAAGAGATAGACCAGTAGTAAGAAGGTGTACACACAGTTTCAAGGACAAAGGTCTGCGGGCTTTAAGAAGCCAAGGTTTTCTACACCGGCAGCACCATCAAGATTCAATACCCAGACACAATAGACATCAAGTAGGGATAGGGGCCGTAGTTTTATTCCAAATAGAGCCCCCAGCACAGCATCAACATCGGTGACTGGACCTCGTAGACCCTATCCTGAGACCAGGATCTGCTATCAGTGCAGACAAGTAGGACATCTGGCAAGGGATTGTCCAGTCGGGAACACAATGGTGACTCAACCCCAGAGGCAGAGTCAGCAAGGCTCTCAGAGGAGGTAGTTTTCTAGTAGCAATCGAGGACGTGGGCAAGCGCCCCAAGATGGTTCGTCGGCACCCAACAATCGAGCACAGGGTCAATAGCAAGCAACAACGAGATTCTATGTGATGAATCAACCCGAAGCAGTAGTCAACCCTCAAGTTGTGACATGTCAGATGGAACTATTTCATTTTGATTTGTCTACATCCTGCTTTGTATCTGTTTTAATTGATCTGGGTGCTACGCATTCCTTCATCACTAAAGAAGTGATTCTTGACTGCAATATGATAGTTGGTCATAGAAAAGATAATCTGTTATTAGAAACCCCTTTGCTGGGATCTGTAGTGTTGCGGGAGGTGTGTTCTCCCTGCACTCTTTCTTTAATTAAGTGTATTACCATATTCTTTTGGCATCAAACAAGTTCTCAAACATCAATTATTTTAAAAATTGCTAGAAAGAATGTGTAATACTTTCATCAAGTACTGTTCAAATCTTTAATAAAGCATTGGGATCTCAATCCTACATCTCATCAGGAGCATTCTCATCCTTTCACAAAGTCATCATCATTATTATAATAAAATGGGTATTCAAACCCTCAGTTCATCAAAGAACACTTGTTACCACTTATCAGGTAACTAAAACAGCTTCAGGTCATCTGACTAAGGTAACATGATACTTGCTACACAAGCATCTCACATGGCTCACAAAGCCCATTTCATATCTTGTGACCTCTCACTAGGCAACAAAGCATATTATGGCTCACAAGGCCCATTAACAATAATAAATGAAACATCATAGCTCATACCTGGCTATGCTCATCATCTCATGATACCTGCATGGTTAGTACACTTGATAACAATTATATCAATTACATTTTAGCACCATGCTATACAAAGTAACACTATTTATACCCTTTTTAGGGTTAGAGTTTCCCAATTCATATTATTCAGGGTTACTCATCTCTGTACACAAATTAGGGCTAGGTTTTCAAATTAGGGTTTCATAATACATAACATCGCCTTGGATTAGGGTTTCATATCACATTACCCTGTATCAGGGTTTCACATTACATCCTTACCTTGAATTAAGGTTTCTTATAACATTTCCCCTAAAATTAGGGTTTCATGTAGCTTTACCTAAATTTAAGGTTTCATGAAGCATCTTCTTTTAAATTAGGGTTTACCAATAAAATACCCTGAATTAGGCTTTATCATATGATTACCCTAAATTAGGGTTACACCATCACCCTAGATTAAGGTTTCACTTAGCATTGCCCTAAATTAGGGTTAGGGCTTATCATCTTTCTCTATTAGAGTTTCATGATCTCATCGTCATGGATCAAACCCTAATTACATATTTTATTCATGTTGAAAGTGTTGAGTATTAATCACTACATGATCATCACTCATGTATAAGTTCTTCTCTCTCATCCTCTCTAGGAGGTTAATTACTTTAGTCTTGATTAGATTGAATCAACTTGAATGAAGAGTTGACATAGTGTATTAAGTCATTGCTTCCATAAGCACCAAAGGTTAACCACTCTAAAGATACAAATCACCTAAGTATTTTAGAGGTACAACCACTGGATTTAACTTTGATATATACCCTTAACAATCAAGGGGTTAATTGGTCTTTCATAACCTTAGGTCTCCAAATGGTCTTGAGGTATTAGACCCTCAAACGGTCTTGAAGTACCTTGACCTTCAATCAGTCTTGAAGTACCTTGACCTTCAAACGGTCTTGAAGTACCTTGACCTTCAAATGGTCTTGAAGTACCTTGTCCTTGAAACGGTGTACTCTCCCAAACAGTCAACATGACCAAACGATTTTGAATCAACACCTCAAATGGTTTGAAACCGTTTAGACCTCCAAATGGTCAACTCTCCCAAATGGTCATCATGACCAAATGATTTTGAATCAACACCTCAAACAATTTGAAACCGTTTAGACCTCCAAACGGTCAACTCTCCCAAATGGTCAACATGACCAAACAGTTTTGAATCAACACCTCAAATGGTTTGAAACCGTTTAGACCTCTAACGGTCAACCCCTCCTAACGGTCAAAGAGCCCAAACGGTTTTGAAGATCAAATTACCCATTCGATCTTGATCAACTTTACCCATTCAATCTTGATTGATTTTACCCATTCGGTCTTGATCACTTTTACCCATTCGGTCTTGATTGATTTTACCCATTCGGTCTTGTTTGACTTTACCCATTTGGTCTTAATCAATTTTACCCATTCGATCTTGATTGGTTTTACCCATTCGGTCTTGATCGATTCCATCAATTAAGGCTTCAATCAATTCAATCGATTGGAGTTTGTAATCAGTGGATTATCCATCACTAAACCTATTACGAGTCAGTCAATTAGAACCATTAGATCATCATCCAAACATGATATCTCCTGACCTCAAATGGTCTTGAGTCCTTTTGACCTCAAATGGTCTTGAGACCATTTGGTGTCAAATGGTCTTGAGACCGTTTGATCACCATAGAGCAAAACTGTTTGCACAAGATATTCATTGAGGTGTGTGCTTATGATGGTGTCAACATCATCAAGCTTCGATCCTTCAAAATCTACTGCCCTTCTTATGGAAATTTCATCAATTATTCAAGGTAATTTCAAGAAGAACAAAATGATCAACAAATGATGAAAAATTGGATGTAATAATAACATTTAAGGGTTTCAGTCATATAACCCTCCTTCAAAGTTGAAACCAAACTTCAAGCTTCATGCCTTCAATGGTGAATGAAGCTTTCTAAACCTCCCAAGTTTCGTCCTCAAGCTTTTGAGTGAAAAGAATTGGCTAGGATTGAAGATTGAATAGAGAGAAGAAGAAATTAAGCATTGAATTTCAATTTCCACCATGAAATCAAGGTTGAAGATGACTATGGAGCTTACCTACAGGTTGGGGCACGTCCTCCTGTTGCTCCCGAGCTCCCTTGTGTTCAACCAAAGCAAGGAGAGAAAGAAAATCCGTAAAAGAGTCTTCAAATGGGTGGAAAATGGGATGTATATAAGGGAATTTCAATGAGAGAGAAAGCGATATAATAATCCTTTAATTCCAAAAATTGGTGCCACCTCTCCTCCTCAATTCCTTGCATGCAAAGCCATCTTCCCCACCTTCGAATTCTTCTTCATTATTCATGAATTAAAAGAAAACAAATTAAGCACCTTAACCATTATAATAATAATATCCAAAATTGAGTGGATATTACTTTTTCTTTTACTAATGTGAGTGGGCTCTCCACTCACTTTAGATATTTCGTGGCCTTTTCAAGGCACAAGGACGTTCACACTTGTACAAATTCAACCATACCATTTTTGGTTGAAGGGATCTTCAATTAATATATTTATTTTTTTGTATTAAATTGAATTAGGGTTTCAATTATGCTTAAATCTTGATTATTTTAATATCAAGATTCTCTCTCCTCCAAAGTGATTCAAATGAGATGCCCCTCTCGTTTTATTTTCTCTACATGATGCCAAGAAACATGAGGGACTCTCAAGAGGTGGTATTTTGCATATTGAACCCTAGGTTTTGGGTAAATTACACATTACACCAAAACTAGGTTTTAATGCACAAACATTGCTTAATAAACTCTTTCTTGGTACTCAGGCTTTCACAAGCCATACCTTTCCATCATTCTCATTCTTATGATGCTTCAACATCTGAGGAACATTTTATCATGTAACATTTGCAAGTTAACCCCTCAACTTGGGTAATTTGCACTTTAGTCCAAAACAAGCAAAACAATATTTCAACATTATTCAGAAAGGACTAAAACTGAAACATAAGTTCCTCTTGAACCTTAATTACTTTTCAAAAGATAAAAGCAAGCATATAATTAACTTTATTAATCAAAACATCTAGGGTTAAAGCATAACCCAGGTCATGGATGTTACACATACCCTATCCTCTACACTGTCCCTGCAGTGGACCTGGATGCTACCTTCCTTATGGTAGATCCCCATTAAACCCCGCATGATCCCACCTAATAGGTGAATCAGTTTCTAGGGTTGAGTCACACATCACTACCTGTAGGTAGCCTACTCCTTAACTCATGGCGTGCTAAAGAGTCTCATGGCACTACACGTGGGTAGCCCAATTTCTAACTCATGATAGCCTAGACCTTTCTCTAGGATACCCTTTTTAGCCTTTTCAAAGCCACAAAGGAGGACCCAGATCTAAACCAGTTATATATACGTTTATAGTGATAATCATAGTCACTTTATAGTTGCATGAAATAAATAGGCATCCAACATTTATTTTTAAGCAATCGATAAAACGTTCAGGATTTGCCGTGAAACTAAAGTGATTATTCATAAGTGTAACCACATACCTGTCATGCTGATTTGATACAGAATAATCCATGCAATTAAGAAATCCAAGCAAGCAAGCACACATATCAAGATCCTAAAATAATTATACAATTTTCTTTTATTACTCATGTCATCAAGATCTATTAAATCTAGCTCACTTCCTAGGGTTTCGAGTCCACTTTTAGGGTTTCCATTGCAATTAGGGTTTCCCTTCATCTTTTACTATTTTAAACCCTAATTTAATGCAATTGATCACAAACCCTAATTATCACTACATCTAATCCTCAATTTCAGATTAAAGGCTTAATTAATCATTAAATAAGTCCATTAAGCCTCTTTTACATTAAAGCTACCATTTTTATCCTTTTTGTCCATGACAAGATCATTATGCTCATTTATCATCAATTCACAGTTCATTATGGTCTAATTCACATATGAACTCTACTTGTCATTAATTCAACCTTTATCCATTAGAAAACCCTAATTACTACATTAAGTGTATTTATCCACAATTAGAAACTTTTATACTCAAAATAGCTTAGAATTATCATATCTCAACTTTATTCATGATTTTGAGTAATTAAAACCATTATGAGTCACTTTTACTAATATTAGGGGTTCAAGGCCCATTAAAGCATATTTATGCACACAAACTCTTAATTAAACTAATTACGTGCAAAGTTCATCATTTTTTATCTTAATGTATCTTTTCATGATTAACATGCTAATATCAACGTTAATCATCCATTAAACCCTACTAATTTCATTCATCATCTCAAAATAAGGTTTCTGAATCTTTAATTCATTAAAGTTGATAACTTACATTACTTTTTGAATAGCAAGAGGAATTAACCTTCAAACATATTTTGAAATTATTCCACTCATTTTTCTGAGAAAAATGCATATATTATTTGCTATCATCAGAGTTACCAACATTTAGTTATGAATTTTGCAAAGTTTACCTTTTTGGACCAATCAGAGGATGCCACATCACCTCTATCTCCATGCAATGTAGCGATTTGGAAACATAACCAATTTACAAGTTTGCCCCCCTGTAAGTCGGTTGTTTCTTCATCCCGCGGAGGGCATAACGGTCCAACGACCGAGGGGTGATGTTCAAGCTCGAGATGCCCTACCTGGTCGCTTCTTACAACCTTGTGCGGCTCTATCTTCTCCTCCGTCGACCACAATTTCCGTCAGAACTTGCTACCCTGGGTCCACTGCCCCCTTGCGCACATGGAGCACCACCTAGTCATGGCCCAGATGGACATTCCCAAGCGAGCTAAGCCCGTGATCGCTGCCGCAAATTACTACAGATTTGCAGATCTCCGACAAGGGTTGTGTGTAGACGAAAGCACGAATAAGGTAGCCGACCCTTCTGGGTTTGTCGTGGGAGATCCCTACCTCCAATAGGACCACAACATAACCCCTTGTTGCCCTAGGATAGTGTTATACCCTCTTAGTTAGGGTTTGCATGAAAACAGAGAAGAAGAAAGGAGAAGAGTGCTGAGGATTCTCTTGGACTTGGCCAAGGCTCTACCCTTATATAGGGGAGAGTTATTGAAGCCCTAAGACGTCTATCCATGGATTAACAAGTCACTTTCTCAAAAGGAAAACAAGTACCTTAGTTAGGAAGCATTCTCTTTCCTTTTAAAAATTCCTTTGTAACCCATATGCTTTGGTTATTAGGAAATTCAAGAATTATCTCTTTTTATCTTTCTTGTGCTTGGCTTTAAACCCTTTGTCGCGAAATTATATTTTCTTTTAATAGAAGATACCACCTCTTTATCAAAATCACAAAATTCATTAATTAGGCATCATATTATCCTCTTATTTTCTATTATTGGTATTTTCTCTTTCTTCCTTCTCCATTGGGGCTCCTTGGACCCCAAGAAACTCCAAGATTTTGAAATTCCTTTATAAGGATACTTATTATCCTTCTAGATGCAACTATATTCATTATTTCCCATTATCTTGTTTATTTCTTATTAAAATATCTCTTTTTGAGGATTTCTCTTTATCTTTCTTTTTATTTTCCTCATTGGCTTTCCATTTAACATTAGGAATCCTTTGGATAGGAAAATCCACTAAGGATAACTCAAATATATCTCTTTCCACTTATTTTCCACATTTTATCATTGTTTTCAATTTCTCTCTTAATAAAGAAATACTTATTTGCTCTTTTCTTTTCTTATTGCATTATATTTGCAACTTTGGACTCCTTGGGACCCAAGGAAGCCAAGAGGAACGAAATCTAACTTTGGATTACATACTTTTTCCTTCTAGAGGTTTCTACATCTTTCTTTTCTCCATTTCATATTAGCAATGGAATTCCTTTTGTCTATTCCTTGATATTGGGCCCAATAGCCAATAAAGCCCACAAAACAATCATCAAGGCTATTGTAAAGAAAATCCATTTATTCAAAACAAATTATATCTTTATTTGTTCAAATATCTTTAATATGAGAAATCACATTTCTCACCAAATGAACCCAAAAGTTGGGGTTGTAACTAGGAAGTGGTAGTAGTAGAAAAGCCTTAGTGTAGACATCATTGACTTGTATGCCCACCCCTTGGATCCTAGGCATAAAGAACAAATATATTAGCTATAATCTAGTCAACTGGCCCTCTTGATTCTATGTATGGTTAGATAGGCCCTTTAAGGGGTGGAGCCTTATATGCTTGGATTTGTAACTTAATTTAAGGAAAATCTAGAATCAATGGTCATTAGCATTGGCAACTGATTATGGAAGGGATACCAAATATCATAATAGTAGGACGGAGATACCCCCTTAGCAATGTAGGTAAGCATTAAGAATTAAAATTTCTAAGATAATCCCCAATCTCAGTGTAAAATTCTTAAAAAGTACACGATCTGAGAAGATATGAAGGCGTGATGGATGGAGTTATATAAGTTCACATTAAGTTTGTATATAAGTGTGATATGGGTGTGTTATTCTAGGAGGCACTACATTAACTTTATCTAGTGAGTTAGAAACTTATAATTGGATTAAAGATTTTAACTTAGTATATTGGGTTGTAGCTATGTGTATTTCGGGGACGAAATCCTCTTTAAGGGGTGGTGTGCGGTAATGACCTCAAACCTAGTTATCACCCTCTATTTCCTTTTTCTAAAAACTAAAACTACATTCCTTTCTTCAAATTATTCTGAGTAGTGTTTTGACCTTGAAAATAATCTCAGAGTAGTTCAACTTTATGTCACCCCATTTCATATTAGCATACTTGAGTGTGATCTTGGGAAAGTTTAGGAGTTAAAGTCACATATTCGAGTAAAGCCATACTTAACCTTGGGTGTGGGGTCGAATATAGGGTTGTAACCTCTATTGATTTGGGAGGAGTATTATTGAAGAAAAAAATACCTAGAGTCTATCTTGAAATATAATAAGATGAATCACCTTTCTATTGAGATATTTGGATCATTTATTGGTTACAGTATGAAAAGTCTTCATAATGGAATTGTGAGGTCAAAATCAGGTTCTAGGTTGGTTCAATGACTAGCCTTCAAAATTGGAGGTCCAAAAGAGATTAAATGCACACCTTAATGGGGCGTAGGAGAAATATATATAGTTAGTGATTATCATTTGATTTTAAGTGTCATGCAGGATTGGATTTGGGTAATTTCTGCATGTGCCTCAATTGATAACACAATAGTAATGCGGCTCATCTTCGTCTCCACAGTATAGTGATTGCGCACAGACGTTACATTGCCCTGCGAATCCTTTTTGCTGACTGCAAGTAGTGGATGCTTTGATTTCCGAAATTACTATGGTAGCCATTTTCTAGATATGAAGCGATTGTAGGGAACCCTAATTGAATGTCTGCGGTGCCTCGAGCGCTGAATGCCAAAAAAAAGTACCCGACTGCCTTCCGCCGCCTTCGTCAAATGCTTTGCAGCTTCACCCTTTTAAACTCTGTTCGTTGTGACCGGCCCCAAAGGTGCAGCAACCCTTTCTTTCTGGTTTTTCCCGGTTTAAATTTTTTCCATTATCACTGCATTCTGGCATCAGAACTGCTGACCTGTCCGGCAAATAGGAGAGCCACTACTGTTGTCCTCAAATCGATTAAAGGTAAAGGCATCATTTTCGACTATTAGACTTTTGTCTCCCACCTGCGTTACGCTCTGGTTTTGCCCCAATCGATGGAACAATGAGTTCCTCTGTTTCCTTCCATGGCGGCACCTCTTCCTGTCTTCAGACCTCGCCAACAGGTTATTTTAAAGGGAACATGGATCCTTGATTACTATATGCAACTCAACATAGTGTCATGAGATGGCTTTGAATTTATCATTGCTTGCAGTGTTTAACGTTCCACACACATTTTCATCCCTGTGATCCCAGTCTTGATTTGTCCTACCACTAACGGTTCACGGCCAGCCGCCATAGGACCAGATACTGATCCTGGAGTCAGCGGTGATGACCCCTATTTGTAGGTTATGGGGATGAATCTAGACAACTGTGTGATTCAGTTGGATCAGCGATCGCATATGACAACAGGAGTTCTCTAAAACCAGATTTTGGTTTTGCTTGGCCTTGAGGTTCAGACCAACAGGGGTAATGCCGTAATGGTGTCCCAACTGTGTATGCAATTAAGGTTAGATTCAGGGTTTGACAATTCCAACTTACATTCTGAAATTGCCTGGACCCAACGGTCTTTCTTCACCGCCTGTGTTACCGGAGGTTACTGACAGCAGTCGGAATCCAAGTAGTTCAGTGGAGGCTACCCGAGTGTGAGGAAAGGGTTCATTCCTGGGAGCGCGGTTATACCTCGACTTTACACCTGCCGTGTGCGAAGAATTGTTGAATTGCCTTCGTATAAAATCATAATGATCGACGGATTGTGGTCGTATTTGAGAGTCCAGAATACATATGCGTCTGTCGGGAACAAGGTAGCTGTGAACGCACAGGAAGGCAGTTAGCGGCTTTGTGTTGCTGAAACTGACGGATCTCATGTCATTTTAATAGTGTTTAGGGAGCGATGATAGATTGATGTTTGGGATATCCTCATATCTACTTCCCAATATCATTGGCCGCAACCCAGACACGTTTCCTAACTAATCAATTGAAGTCATTGTTGTTAATCACATCTTTAGTTTATAACTGCAACAGTGGTAATGATTTGATAAGCCAATACTAATCAGCCGTGTTTACTGTATTAGGGCTCTACTAGTCACGAGTTAACTTATACATAGGTTGCCTTTTGTTTTCATTATTGAACAGCATCGCTTGGTCGTGAACCTACTAGTGAGGTCAGAGACAAAAATGTCGTTAGCAATTGTTTAATTATTAAGCCAACTCGATATTTTATTACAGTCCTAAATAAATCGAGAGTCACGGTAATACTTTGGCTACACTTTCGAAATCCATAAGTTATTTTCCGGGTATTTAGCACAGGTCTCTATGCCTAATATCGAATCTTCCAAGGGAGTGTTTATTTGAGTTAAATATTGCATAAGGAACAAAATTAACACCGAGTACCATTTTATGCTTAGGTGGTGATATTAAACTTGGCTCAGACTTAGGTGACATTTATTTTAACTTAAACAGGACCGGAGGTATGTACTCCTCTCTATTATAACTGGGCATTATTGTGACTAAATTTTCCCATAATGAGGCAATTTTTGAAATACTTGCTCTTGTTCCAGTTGTTGGACAAACCATATACTCTCAATTGGACTTATTGTTATTCTTCTGAAATTACTTTTATCTTGTTGAATTGGGTCAATGACCCCACCTACTGTTGTACCTTAATTATGCCATGTATGTTTGTAAAAAATGAATCTTGTCACTATATTTATGAATTTAGATAATTCGACTAGTTTAACCATCGTAGCCGCTTATGCATAACCATTAGGGCTCGTCTACTTCTGCCCGGGGCGCGTATTTCCACCTTTTTTTATACAGGGACACATCTACTCACTACAAGAAACAAATGCATTAACGACCAAATTAGCGACAACATAATTTGTTTGTAATAATTGTAACCCTAATCGCGACCACACATTTTTATGGTCGATATTAGTATGATTAATAACGACCAAATATATTAGTCGTCATAAATATGGTGTCTATTCTGTCGCTAAAATACATATATGTCATTTTATTACTCCAACATTTCATAAAGCCCCTTTATGTATTTATGTTTGACAAATTAGAAGTTTATGTATGTATATTTGACAGATTGAAAGAAAAAAATGAATATGACCACTCCCTCCCACCCCAGCCCCCCGCCAACGCCACACCCCCTGCGCGACCAGGAACTGATGCCCAATCCCTGCGGTGGCAAAGACCACTCCGGCCCCGACTCCCACATTCTCTCACTCCACCAATAATTCCCACGCCTACCAACCCACGAGTAGAGAGATCCTTGGCTCTCTACGCAGTGACTGGCGATCCAACTGATTTCACACTAGGTCGATCGCCTGCTATCTCCCAAGCTCTCCTCTTCGGCAATGATGATCAGGTCGATCTAGTACTTCTGGCAGCCGATCAAGGGTGACCTAGAGCAGCGTGCCAGACATCACATCGAAGCCAGGAATCATGAGTAACAGAACCCCGATCTAGAACCAGAGGCGAGTGTCAACCTAGCTAGGAGCCGGTGATTGATCTGTAGGAGGAACAACAAGGTATGCAGCCGCCGTTCTACTCCACTCCAACAGTCATGCCTTCCGAACTCATCTATTCCCTACTTCTTCTATTTTTCTCTGCTCCGTGTAGTAACATCCTGTGGCCCTGGGCGAACCAAGGTAGGATAAAGGTCTGTATACCGAAAGGCAAGAGGCGAGGTGATCTCTACGGACCCAAGACTATCGAACTGATGTTTGCTTCAAATGTTGCAGGAGGGTATGTGATTTTCTCTCTTTCTATGTGGGTTACCTATATCTTCAAAATGTCTCCTCTAGCTCCACGAGGTAGGGTACCATGTTGAAGTTGAGCTTGTCCTACCACTCAGCAAATCAAGAGTTGAGAAGGCCGTAATTAGATATGAAGATCACCTTCCTTTGAATCTGTGCACACATAGTCACTTTATTTATGGTTTACATAGAACCACATTCACCTTGTACCATCCCTCCATGACCGTCCAGGGAGGGAAAACTACTTGGAAGAACCCCCGCTGCTGACAGCACAACATACAAACTCAAAAATATTGGTAGGATTTCTGTAAAGTCTATGAAAATGCATTAGAATTATATGTTGTTAATATCATTTTACTAACTTGTAATGATGGATTCGTTGAGTCATAAGATCTCAAATCAAAGCAAAACTAATATCACATTTAATTTATACGACACAAATGGTAGTTTGCAATTTATTAATACACACAATGTAACTACTTCTGTTTAAGGTAAAACATAAAACGATGTGCATGGAAACATTATTTTTAAAGGTCATATGCATGAGCTTTGCATTATATTTTTTATGAAAGTGGATATAGATAACAACCTTGATCACCCTCTAACTGTTTTGTTCCTAGTTAAGTAACCTCAAGTTGATAGTGTACTTATCCAAATTGTGTGATAGCATGGGGGTGGACTTGAAGATGGCGATTAGGTTGTAGGAAAGAACCCTTTTATTTTTAATTGATCAATTCAACAAATTTCTTATTTAATTGATCCATTAAGAAAATTCCTACAGTGATTTAATGTGTGAGTGAAAGACATAAAAAACTAAATTAGTTTGAAGATATTTCTAGAAGTTCAAGAAAGGGAGGACGTTGATACTTGTATCCCACTTCTAATGGCTGGTACATGGTTGAACTGACACACCAGTGGGTTGCTATTGGCCACATAGATGAATGGGGTGCTATGACTACACCGGATATGGTCCAACTATGGGTAAACCTATGAAAAATAAAGTTATCTCTAAAGACCAGACACTTTTGTGGCATGCTTGCACTTACTAACTACCTTCAAGAGACTCATCATAGGAGACACAATATTCCTAACGACACCTATGACTTATGTGGTTGTGCTGAAGTAAGTACCACTAACGTCCTATTTGCTTGTACATATGCAATAGCATTATGGTCATCTCTTTCTGTTAGCACATCTTTTGCTAGTGTGCCTACTGAAGCTAGGTCAGATTTCTACAGTTGGCTGGGATCTGTACAAATTGCGAACAAAATCATGAATATCAGTACCTTGTTCATCACCTTGCGGAAATGCAGACATGAGAAATTGACTAATGGTAAGATTGTCAACATGTTAATCATGTTTCAGAATTAATCAGCTAGGTGGCAGGACATAAAGATATTCTTATTGCTGTCCTTAGAACTAAGCCCTGAAGGACAAGCAGAAGTGACAACTGGGTGGATCTTCTTGAGGGTTGGGTCAAAGAATACTAATGCGACCATTCATAATGAAAAAATAGGGCTAGGCATCATATACACAGACAGTAAATGGGTGAGTAATCTAATAGTTATAAGAAACTATTAATATGTATGTTGTTAGAGGCCCGTGCGAAGGCTCATGCGGTTGTACTTACCACTGAGATTGTTGTGTCTAAAGGCTTCATACATCTCATCCTTAAATTAGATGTTGCTACATAATCTACCACATCAATGGCAAAGTTATAAGGCCCATTCCTATGATTTGCTACCCAACCATCATAAACTCATTCCTAGTTTCATAAACATATCCTTTATCCCCGTTTTTAGAGAGAGTAATACAAGAGCGCACGATCATGTATATGCCAACCTTACAGTCATCTGGGCATCCACTATTATGATATAATCTTCTTGTACTAATTGGTCCTAGACTTAAAGTCATGTAAACATTACGATGAATGATAATATTTACTTCAAAAGAAGTACCAGATGACTACCAACACCAATGAGTGTTTTGCATAGTACTTGTATTGGATTAATTCTCTGTAGAATAAAGGTCAAGTATCACATGAACTAGCTACAAGACATGTTTCGTCACTGATGCCTTCTTTTAAATTGAAAATGAAATTTGAATAATGTCAGAAGTTAATTAAACCACAATTAGGGGAAGATGTTGGAATATGTTGCACACAGATCTGAAATTCTATGAATGTGTATTTACCTAAATATAAAGTTTCAATGAAATGGTTAGAATGAATATCCACTTGCTTCTCTGACTCCTACATAGTGATGGCTAATATGTTGTCCTCTTGTCCATTTTAGTTTTAGCATTAGGATTTTTTTGTCACTGGAAGAACATTATGTATGAAAAGTCACATAACGAGTTACATCAGTGAAATGGTTAGAGATAGAAACAACTATTGCATAATAAGGATGAACGGCTTAGACATATGATAGAGTTAATTTATTCAGCCTTACACCAATACCCTAGGTGGTATTCAATCAGTGGGACAAATGCAAAATTGACAAATACTATTATGAAAGCTGCTTATTCAGAGAATAGACATTTTGTGCTATCAATATAGGACAAATTAGGGGAAGTTACATCTGATTTGGTCATGTTATACTAATATATAGGTCTCACTTAGGCCAAATTAGGGCATACAAAGTTAAATTAGGTCCAATTTAGTTCAACTCAAATTCGGTCCAATCATTTTACTATCTGAATCTCTTATTCGATTTAGAGCATTAAAGAGAGCTAGTAGATGAAAAATATTATTAGCACTACAATGTTGTTATGGAAAACTGATATGACTTGGAGATTGAAGCTAAGCCCAACTTTTGTCCAATAGAAATGATATTACAAACGAATAGAATGGTGTATCCAACAGTTTCATAGAAAAAATAAACCTAGAAAACTATAAAGTTCGGCTAGGATAGTATAGATACATCATTATGGACTATGTGCAGGTAGAAATAGGCCAGCATGATCATATGAATAAATCAAATGAAGAGAAAGAAATGTATACTAGCATTGACAAATGTAGGAACTTAGGAAGGGAACTCAAGGTTGAATCATTGAGGATATATTCTTAGTGATACCATAGGCTAACTGATTGTTGAGTCCTTGGCTGCATTGTCATAGCTAGAAAGTCCATTTAATTCCAAAGATGTGGTGAAGTTATTTATTTTTGAACTCTTAGAAAATTTAGTAAGTCAAAGCAATTGTAAAGGATGGATAATTGTTTGTATAAAGCAATGGAATTTTGTTGATGGTCTGAAATTCTGGAATTCAGTATCAGTAAACCAATATTGTCGTTAATGGAGGCATGTACCCTGTGGTTGTTCTCAAATGTCCCATTACCCCTGAGAAAAGATTGCATGATTTGAGGCATCAATCTGATAACCTTGTAAAAGTAGGTTATCAAGAATGCCCTGGAGGTCAGTCACTAGTCCTAAACTATCTGTAGCTTCTAGAACATCCCAATTGTTCAGGTATCCCATAGTCTCAGCTATACCAAATGTCCAGTAAATTATGCATGTAAGTACACCATTCCTTACCCTATTTTCTGCCCTGCACCTAGGATAAAAAACAAACTAATAAATTGAATCGAGCTATCCAGGTCATTTGCAATTTTAAGGTCTGCTTTTCTGACAATATCGAGTCCAAGGGTCATACAACTTAAGGAAAATAATAGTTACAAAGGTGATATTGATGTATTATATAACATGGGTAGGAAAAGAGAGAAAGGGAGGAAGGATTGTATTGGTGGTGTCTTCTTTCTCTTCATCCTCTAAGAGCTATCATGGTGTGTCAAGTTGGGCCACCGCTCTCTGTCTAGGTAGAGAGTGCATAGAAGGGGGTAGGGAAGACGCCAGAGGGGGGACTAAGAAGGTATTGCATTGGTGGTGTCTTATTGCACTTTGTCCTCTAACTTTGTTTATGTTCAACCCTTTCCCCTGATAAATCCTCCATCATACCTCACAAAAAACATGATGCGAGTGGATATAAAACAAGTCACACTCCTCTATGCAATAGTGAATGATATGACTTTTTACTTCATGCATCATGGTCTGCAACAACAAAATTGGAAAACTATTTTTACTTCCTGCATCACGGTCACATGATATAACTATGTATACCCTATCTTAACTTCCTTATTAGTTTTCAAGGTGTTGCATAACCCATGTGCTAAACATTGAATATATAGACGCCCAACGGACTCAGGCATAGAGCTGCATGCTACACATCTTGATCTTTTTTTATAAAGGTAACCAATAAGAGAAAGAAATCTTATATTTATCACCAACAAGAAATAATTGTATTATATGACTTGTAAACAATAACATGAATTGTTCTTTGTAGAAAATGGCACCAGATAAGGAATGGATCATACTTGTTGATGATAGGCTTGATGACCCATCATATGAAATCAGTGTTGAAGAGTTTCTTACCTATGCATGTCAAAAAATTGGTGCAGATAAAATCAGATATTCGTGTGTTCGTTGTGTTAATACTTCTTCTATCCCACGTGATTGGTCAAAACACACTTGATGGTTTATGGTATTTTGAGCCGTTAAACTCTATGGTATCATCATGGTGAGATGGGAAATGAAATGAGTCTGATTTAGATACTTTAGTCAATAATGATGAAGGGGATAATGAAGTAGATGATGAGATGCTAGATCTTATTGAAGAAATGCACCCTAGTTCACATAATCTTGACAGGAATGATGGTGGAATGGGAAATTCCAACCACGATAATCATGAAGAGGAACCTAATACCGAGGCTAAATGATTTTTTAGGTTGCTGGATGACCTCAATCAACCTCTCTATAAGGGATCGAAGGGGTCAAAATTATATGCCTTGGTAAAATTTCTTCATCTCAAGAGCCTTGTAAAATGGAGTAATCATTCTTTCACATTGCTACTTGAATTATTGAAAGATGAACTATTCCCATGTGATTCAACCTTACCTAGATCTTATTATGAAGCAAAGAAGACAATTAAAGATCTTGGTTGCTCATATGACAAGATAGATGCATGTGTGAATGATTGTATGTTTTTCTGGAAGGAAGACTGTGGCTTAGATAAATGCAAAATTTGCAATACTTCAAGATGGAAGTATGACAAGCACAATGGGGAAGAGAAATTAAAAGCAAATGGCAAGAAAGTACCAGCAAAGATCTTGTGTTACTTCCCACTAAAGCCCCTCCTTCAAAAGTTGTTTATGTCCTCAAAAACATCTTCACTAATGAGGTGGCATCACGATAAAGAAGACGATGGGAATTTACATCATCTGGCCGATTCCTTGGCATGGAAAAAGTTGAATGAGCTTCATGGTACTTTTTCTGCAGAGCCTAGGAATGTCAGACTAGGCCTTTCTAGTGATGGTTTTCAACCATTCAACAATTCTTGGTCATCATATAGAACTTGGCCCGTTATTCTTATTCCGTACAACTTTCCTCCTTGGATGTGCATGAAGCAAACAAATCTCATTTTGTCCATGCTGATTCTAGGTCCTGATGGTCTAGGTAATTTTATTGATGTTTATTTGCAATCTTTAATAGATGAATTATTGCAGCTTTGGAATAATGGTATACAAACATTTGATGTAACTACCCATCAAAATTTTAATCTTCGTGCTGCTGTGTTGTGGACCATCAATGATTTTCCTACATATGGGATTTTATCTAGATGGAGTACCAAGGGAAAACTTGCTTTCCCGTGTTGCCATAAGGGTACTCATTCGATTAGGCTGGCTAATGGGAGAAACGAATTCTTTATGGGTCATAGGCGTTATTTGCCTTTGGATCATCAGTGGAGAAAGAATAAATCTACATTTGATGGCACGATCGAGAAGGGCACACCCTCTACACCACTAAGTGGTAATGATGTCCTCATTCAAGTGCAAAGTTTGGAAGGGAATGTTCTTAGCAAATGTTCAAAAAAGGTATCTCACAAGAGCAGGGGGGATAATTGGAACAAGAAAAGCATTTTCTTTAAGCTTCCATACTAGAAAGATTGATTGATACGACATACTTTAGATGTGATGCATATTGAGAAAAACATATGTGATAGTATTCTTGGAACTCTTATGAATGTGAAGAATAAGCAAAGGACAATTATTACTCTCGTCTAGATTTGCAAGCAATGAATATTAGGCAAGAGTTGCACCCAATGATAATTGGAGGGAAAATAGTGCTTCCTGATGCATCATTCACATTATCTGTAGATGGGAAACGTAGGTTTTTAAGATTTTTGAAGGATCTAAAGGTACCAGATGGTTTTTCTTCAAACATTTTTTTTGGATAAGGTAAAAAATCTACTAATCAACCAAAAGTATAGGGGAAACATCAAAAACCCCGTATACTATACACGACCTAAGCCAGGTCCCACATATTAAGAACCATGGTGTCAACACCAACCATGTTCTTTGGGTTCATCTTAAAGAACCAAACCAAGCTATTTCTAATTACATCAAAAAGTTGCAAATTATCTTTTAGTTTTTTCCCATGAATCCTAGCATTTCTTTCGCCCCAAACATGGTAAATGAGAGAAGAGAAGAAAATGCCCCCAAAAGCCCAGTTCTTCTTGTTCCTCTCAGTAGCCTACATGATTCATAGGAAAGCCTCAGACAAGCCAAGGGGTGCAAGGCCCCCCCATCCGCATTTGAGGCTCCCTCTCCTCCAAAGATAGGCCGTATAGCCACACTCAAAGAAGAGATGTTTATGTGTCGCCTCCTGCCCGATGTAAAGCACACAACCAACGTCAGAGGTCATCCCCCAACCCAGTAAACGGTCCCTAGTAGGGAGCCTCTCCCTAATGGCTCTGTACGTGCCAAAGCTCCACTTCGGGCACATCGGTTTAGTCCAGACCACACTGAACCAGGCCACCTGTGGAAGGTGTCTATTAAGGTGCCAAGGTCTGAAATGCTCCCCTCCGTCTTGCTACTGTAAAAGATAATCGCTACTCAGCTGGTCTTTTAGAATCTTCATCTTCCTCCAAACAATAGAGTCTCCGCTATGATTTTCAGCCCCTAGCTCCCCATATCTGCTTCTCAGCCAGCTCACCCATAAGGATTCATTGCAGTTGAGGAACCTATCAACTCTCTTAGTAGTGGCCGTCAAAGCCATCCCTAGCGGGCAGGAAATGCCCAGGCCTCCGACATACTTGGGAAATATGATAGTATGCCAATCCACCGCGTGGGCACCACCACCCCATAGGGAACCAACAACAATAGACTTGAACTTCTCTAAAATGTAAAGCAGGAGTTCAGTCTGTACACACCAATAGTTGATTTTTGCACTCAGAATGGTTTGACAAAGAACATCCCTTCCCGCCATAGAGATTGGAATCCCAATCCATCTGTCCACCGTTGTTCTAAGGTCATTTAAATGCATTCTTCAAACATTTCCCAGTGTGTGAATCTTAAAGAAAACAAACTTTCAGGATTGAAGAGTCATGATCATCATATTTTGTTACACCAGATACTCCCTCTTGCATTGTGTGGCCTTGTTCCTAAGGATGTTTATGAACCACTTATTGAGTTGTCGTGTTTCTTCAAGATTTTGAGAAGCAAATGTTTAGATATGGGGGATCTGAAGCAAATTGAAGCTCAAATTGCAATTACACTTTGTAAGTTGGAGCGAATTTTCCCACCATCATTTTTTGATGTGATGCTACATTTGCCTATTCATTTATCACATGAGGCTATGTTATGTGGGCCCGTTCATGATCATTGGATGTATCCGATAGAGAGATATTTGTACACATTGAAGTCCTATATTTGTAACAGATGTTGTCCAGAGGGTTTCATAGTAGAAGGCTATATAGAAGAAGAATGCATGAATCTTTGTTCCAGATATTTGCATACTGTAGAGACAAGGTTCAATCAACTTGATAGAAACTATGATGATTATGTCAATGAATGTGAAACATTATCTGTACTTTCATACAAGGGAAGAGGATTAGGATGTGGAACAACAAGGGACCTTGATGCAGTTGAGTGGGAGAAAGTTCATTTATACATCTTGAACAATTGTGAGGAAGTTAAGCCGTTCATTGAGTACGTGATTCTTGAATTGTGTAGCTGAGCCATTTGCTGATAGATTTTATATTTTGTTTACTAACTTCATCACATGCAGATAAGATAAAGGTGTGACTTTAAGCTAATATAATAGTGGTTCCTCTCAATTGCTGGTGGAATCACTCATCAAACCTAGTGTGAACACCATCTCAATGTCGCTTTATGAAAACTACCCAATTGCCAGTCTGTGTCTGAGATGATACATGCATCATGTTGTATGTTTCTTATCATTATTTTGTGTGGGGAGGAAGTGGAGGTATTGCGTTCAATCCTACTTAGGGAACTCTCACCTTTTCTTCTAAACTCAGTCAGGCTATTTTATGTAAAGTACTTTAGTTGGATATCTGATTGCATGTTCTTCTTATAGTTTGAGTTTACTTAGCTTATGTTAAAGTTGCCAATTTTCTGCTGTTTAGTTGTTTGATGGGAACTAAATTATTTAACTGAAGCGTTCTTGTATCAATTTAGAGTTTGTTTAAGTTAGACATTAGGATCGATGAGAATATGACCCAATAAAAAGCTGAATGGAAAAATAGCATACACCTAGCCTGTGCAAGAGAAAGTAATTCCTATTTGTTTCTTTTGAGGTACTGGCTCTCCTATATATAGGAGTCCAGGGATATGAGTACACTTAAGTGGGTAAACGAATCCTCACTTATGTGCACTAATAACAAACATAGAACATAAAGATAACTGACCTAAGCCCACTTAACTGGTAGCCACCTATACTAACACTCTCTCTCAAGCTAGAGAGTAGACATTGTGTAGTCCCAACTTGACACCCATCTGTTGAAAAAGATCCAGAGGAAGTGGCTTAGTCAGGATGTCTGCGATTTAATCTTCCGTTCAATTGTGAGGAGTCACGATCCTTTTTACTTTGACTAGGTTTTGCATAAAATGGCAATCAACCCCCGCATACCTATTTACAAACTGCATTTGGAAACCTTTATATGCATGTATAGTATCACTACTGAATGGAACTACATTAGCATGACCTCTGTCCCTACATTTTACATTCTTCATATGGAATGATCCCCTTCTTAGTCTTTCCCTTAGCATGGCATGCAATGAGTAGATGTTTGCACTACATATTTACATCAAAATTTAGTACAGTGATAGAATATGTCACATTTCTATTGCTTCCATTAATGTTAGTGGCAAAATAGTCAGTCGTATTGTTGATAATATAGTTTCTCATCACCAATGCCTGTTTGCTTCTTATGTAAGGTGAAAATGTGAGTGTAACAAGCTACTGGGTATATTTGATGAAGTGGAAGGCTGTGATGGAGTTTCTTTGAGTGCTTCCACTAAAGTTCAACCAGGAGATTATGTGCAAGATTTAGTACCTTAAGAAGAAAATTATAACATTCGACCCAAAGTTCCATAAATATCCCAAGCTCAGGCATCCAGGTTTAAGGTAAATTACCTTGCTATCTAGGTATTTGAGTATTTATCTTTGGTTTTGGTAAATTACCTTGCTATCTTGTTTGGTTCTAGCCAAAAAAGACTGATCTTGAATCTTTGTGAATTCTATCTTTTGTTTCAATGTTCTTTAAAATGGGAGCATGATTGAGTTCATTAACAAACTATAAACTGTACATGAATTAGCAAAGCTAAGATAGATTTGCGACATATCTTTCCTGTAGGGCACCATGCATCATGAAGATTGTCATACAAATGTCAGCATCCCATGTCCGCCTAAGGCTACAACAATTTTAGCTTCTTGAGCAATGCAGATCTCAATTCCAGCTTCTCCAACAATAGACTTTTAAGAGTACACAAAAGAAAAGTGAGATCCCCTTTCATATGACCAAAGGGTTGCCAAGACAAAATCAAGTTTTCTTTGAATATTTCAAATGCAACCCTACGAAACATTATTCACATGCATCGCTAAAGGACTAGGTTTCATGGTATTTCCTCTGCAATTTACGTGGTCCTCCAATAGATTGGGTGATGTCACAACTCTAGAGATATCATGAGTGGATCTTCAATTTTCAAAACCACCCAAACTTATTATTTGTTTCTTTTCCAAGTCGACTAAATATGTATGCCTACTGCTTTATTTGATTTTATAGAATTCTTTTAGATAATCATTGTCTTTTCTCATAATGGCTATTAACAATTTTTATTAGGCATTGGTCCCCAATATTTTGTGAGATGTTTCCACATCATAGACTGGGAGCTCCACTACAGGGAGGAGATTGTCAATATGACCACTTCACACTGTCTCGACAAACACTTGTTGAACATCATTCTATAATGCTTCTTCTACAACCATTATAATTGCTATCTATTTGGCTTCAGTAACATCCCTTGCCTTTTTCTCCTTCCTTTTCCACCCTGCCTTGTAACTTTGTGGTCCCTTCATGCGATTTCTACATCTTCTTCATTCTGATGCACTAATGCATCGTCATTTATATATTGCAGTGAGAGTAGTTCATGTCACATTTTTGTTTTAGCACCTGTTATGCATTTATTTCTGGTTTTCATATTTAATTTTATATGACTAAGCTTATGTCCAAGCCTTAGATATTAAGATACTACAATGAGTATTGTATACTAACCAAGCACTCTTGTATCCAAACTAGAATGGTTGGTTCCACAAAATGAAAAATCTATAAAATATATTTTGAATTAATAGTACCAATCCAAATTATTGAGTTTTGAGTAATATGTGTTTGCCTTTTGACACAAGACTCCTCTTTATCTTTCTCTTATCACAATGTTATGGCCATTTTAATGTCTGCAAAAAAATCATTCATCTAGATGCATGGGCTTTTATGTGTGTTGACAGACTTCTACAACTCCTACAATACCATATAAATACCAAAGTACTATGACTTTAGTATCCTTGACCACAATTGGTATGTCATAGTACTATAACTTCCCAAATATACAACGTTGTAGAGCCCCGCCTTCCCCCAACCAAATCGAGCATGCATGGCTTGAGATTGGCAAGGCTACTCTCCACAAACCCGTGATACTCGAACTGGACATGAATCGAATCTACAAGCTGCACAAGCTTCCACCCTACCTGTTGCAACGCATGGGTGTTATCTGAATGCAGATAACACGACTATGGTCAAGTGCTCTTTAGCCCATAACAGTCTCCATAAACATGTGCATGGATGAACGCCATACAATGATGAAGGAAATAGCATGACTTTGGTCAAGTGCCCTTTAGCCCATAACAGTCTGCATTAGTCTCCTGGACAAGAAAAAAACCCTTAGATTCCTTCCCTCATTGCATCCACTTTCCTCAATCACCACAGTGAGCCCATATTCCAAAGATCAATGCCACACTTCTCCTTCCGCTTAGCACTACGAACAATTGTTGCTGCACTGAGGCTATTGATACGATGGCAATTACTCCAGCATGCAAGAAGGCAACTAATGTGAGAAGGCATTTCTGACGGAGCAACTAACAATGATCTCTACATAGAATGGTCATGTTGACGGTGACTGTGGCAACTGTGTTGACACATATAAAATGAATAGGGCATTACAGTGGACTCGACTAACCATATCCTGGGATAGATGATAAATACCCCACCTTTGTCATCTTCTATATGTGCAATGGACTTGTTGGGTTTGTCCTCGGTGGTGGTGACTTGGACTCTTCATGTGTAAGGAGGCCTGTGATCTCCTGTTTGAAGTGCTCCAAGAAGAGACCTTCATGTTGTACTTGGCATGCGGGACATCCATTATGTCAAAGATTTTGCAAATGGAATAGGGAATGACACTGGAATTGTCTTGCAAATTCCCTATTTTACATGTGTTGAAGTAGTAGAACACATATAAAAGTTATGGTATGGATGCATAATAATAAGATGACAAAACACAAATTATGGACTAATCAGTTGGAGGGTAGTGTAAGGGACATTTATTTTCCCGCTCGACCTTCCTCCCTTGGTGTAGGAAATTCTGGTGCTTCATAGGTAATAATGGTGCAGCTGTATCCCTCGAGACCTCAATGGCCATGGGCAATATTGCCAGATGAAACAAGTCATTCTGCTGGGATGCAGGGCTGAAAATCTGCATGAAATTAAAATCAATATTTTCTTGGTATTTCATGTCTTAACCTTCTTTCTAATAACCGGTGGTGTTTATCAAATATTTCATGTTGTCCGACTCTATTGTGAAGTACTTGATGTGCTGGAGTTTTAGGGGGGTACTCTTTATAAGTAGTTGCAGATTGATTTTGATTTCTTGGTATTTATATGATGCTATTTGCTTTTTGTTGTGCTGCGAATGAAGCACTTACCTTCTTATTTTAGCTACATTAAGAAGGCATATCTCTTTCGTTGTTGTTCTGTCTCTTCAAATACAAATCCATAGACCATAACTGAGACATGCTTGTTGAGATTTATGGATCTGCAATACTTAGTTGCAGGGTACTTTAGTCTCTATCTGATATGAGGATCCAGGGTCACTTGGGAGATTCTTTTTAAATGTTAATGCTATTTTGAAGAATTTAATATTTTGTAGAATATATGAATACTTAGATTTGACTTGTTCATTGTTCTCCTTTGCTAAAGGTATTGCTTGTTGGTTTACATCCATCTTATGAATGGTTTTGTTCTTTGTTAGTTTCACAGGTTTTGGAAATGGGTCGTCATTTCTTTTCTTATAATTCTTTGAGGCCTTGTGACATGATGCTGGCTTATGGCTTATGTCGTTGCAGTCTTCTTTGTGGATCTATATATAGGAGTGCTTCTGACTTCTATAGTTGAAACATATATATTTGAGCTAGCCTCCTATGTTTATTGGTGCTGAAGTGTACTTCTTGAGCTACATGTTGGGCTTATGATGGACTTTCTTAAAAGCTATCGACCTTTTCTACTGTCGAGATCTATGGATTCATCTTATTCCCCAATTGGAGGTTGGATCAGTTGGATTTATGGTGCTTCTTCATAGGTTCTTGTATATATAAAAGTTGTCGACCTTTGTGTTGGCTAAATGGACATTTGTAAATCCCCTTGTTTTGATAATGACAAACATTTCATTCTTGTTAATCTAACGTGCTACTTGAGTGTTGCAGGAATAAGGTGGATGAAAAAGCAATTAGGGAAATCCATATGCTTACATATTTATATTTTCATGAAATGTAATCACTTTGTAAAAACTTGTACAAATATATAATGTACAAGTACTTAGATTTCATGTAAATCAAGCGTTAGATTCTCCCTAGCTAAACATCACATTTAGATAGGTCATCCCCTTCAATAGTGTCACATATGCACACTCATACAAACACTTAGTGCTTTAAATTGAAAAATTGAAACAGGGTCAATCTCGGTCGACTAACTCCTCGACCGAGACACTCTCAGTCGACAATCTTCTCGACCGAGAAAGACCCAAGTAGCCGTTAGACATAGCTGACAAGGTGGTTGGCAGTTGGAGATAAACGTTGCATACACTTGATCTAGAGAGCCTGTCGGTTGACAAAACGTCGACCGAGTAGGTGTCTCGGTCGACCATTTCTCGACCGAGATGGACTCTGACAGCAATTGCAGAATTAATTAATTAGCCGTTACTAAAGCAACAAACTTGTACCTAACAGCTAGTTAAGCACTTAGAAACCCCTAGAAGGTGTCTAGAACGTCCTTAAGCACTTGTAGGACATTCCTATAAATAGGACATGCCTTAGGACACCTAAACTCAACTTGTTATACTTGAGAAATCTTTGAGCATACTTTGAGCAACCTGTTTGTGAGCAAATTGAGCATAGTGACAATTGGCTACTTCTTCTCTTAGCTCAAAATTCGTGTCCTATAGGCTAGCATCTCCTATCCACTGCAATTATATTTCCATACACTTTGGTTAGGAGATCTACATGCTTGATCTAGGCAAATCAAGCCTTGTGCTATAAAAGGATAAGTTGTAATTTCCTTTTTCCTTTCTTGTTCTCTATTATTATTTGTACTCTCCTGGCTACTCCTAGGTTGGAGGCTGTGGATTGGAGAGGTTGGAGATCTTCTTGGTGAAGAAGGGGACCTTGAGCTACTTCAAGAAGGCTGGTGCAACGGGAGGTTACTTCTAGAGAGGAAGGCTACTTCAAGGGGGAGCTTGGAGTTACTTCAAGAAGGCTACCTCAAGTTGGTGCATCTACTTCAAGTGAAGGCTGTTCAAGGGGTGTAAAGAAAGTATTGTATTTTGTGTAAATCCTTGTGAAGGTAATAAAATTAATACTTTCAAAATCCCGGTTGGGTAAGCAACCAGGTAGTGGACTGACAACTTTAGTATTTGCTAAAGTTGGAACCACTCTAAACACCCGTCTCCTTCTTCCATTTTCAATTCTGGTTGTTTTGAGTTAAATAATTGTTAAAATATTTAAAAACTCTATTCACTCCCCTCTAGTGTTTTTCAATTGGTATCAGAGCAGGCTTCAAGGAGCTCTAATCGAGTCTTGAAGTATGAAGGGTGGTGGTGTCTACAACCGCAAACAAAGGAAAAGTATGGGGCAACCTTCAACAAGTTGCAGTTGGTGCTTAGGAACAAGCCATGCAACACTTGGTTGCCCGTGGAGGTCAAAGAAGGAAGATACACATAAAGAATGTCTTATTGCTACAATAAGTGAAGAAGAAGAAGAGGTAAGTCTTTTTGATTTATCTAAAGAAGAGCTAGTTGCTTCTCTTGAAGAGACACACCATAAATATATTGAGTGCAAGAAGAAATTAAAGAAATTCAATAAAGAAAATGATGAATTACATACTAAGCTTCTTGCTCTTACATCTGAAAATGAAGATCTCAAAAAGGTTATTGAAGATCATGATATTAAGCTAAAATCTGTAGAAGCAAATTGTAATCTCCTTTCTCTAGAAAAGATTAATTTGCAGACTCAAGTGAATGATCTTCAAAAACAACCTGTTTTGTGCTCACATCTAGATTATGATACTATCGTAAAAGAAAGAAATTCATTATCATCTAATCTAGATCAAGCAAAGTTAGATATCAAGAAGAGAATGGATGAGATTGCTAAGTTACAACAAAAAGTTAGTAGTCTAAATAATGATGGCATTCTTGATCAAATCTTAAATGATCCTTACCATCAAGTTGGAAGGAGAGGACTAGGTTACAATCCTAAGGGAAAATCATATCATAAACCTAGTTGGAAAAAGACACAAGCACATCAATCTATGTATGTACCTAAAGGCACAGATACAAATATACCCAAGAACAACCTAGACCAAAATCATAGAAAAAGATATGAGGTTGATTCTATATGTTGTCATTATTGTTTGCGCCTTGGTCACTATTCTTTTTCATGTCCTTATAAGAAAAAAGATGTTGAGTTAGTTTGGGTTCCAAAACCTCCAAACTAAATGAATGGAATTAAGTTGAGATATGACCAAAGACCTAAGTTGTATATTTCTATGTCTATCTCAACTCAACATAATGGGATATCAAATTAATTCAAATATCTAAACATCTAACTTGCATAATTGTGTTTTACTTGGAAGTAATTAACAGTTCAGAAAACATTTCAGAAATCTTGTCGGTCGAGAAACTGTCGACCGAGAGAACTGTCGGTCGAGAAATTGTCGACCGAACAGGTCACTGATTTCCAGCCTAAAATAAATCTGCTACTTTCGATTTTCAAGTTGCTATCTACTTGTTGTCATGCAAAACAAAGTATACATTCTGGAAATCATCTTTGAAAACTTATATGAGATTAATTTTGTTTACTCTCTAAATAATTTTAGTTAAAACTATGGATCATATTGATTTAAGTCAAATTACTAACTACATGGTCTGTCCTAAGTATTCTTTGATTTACTCACATAGAAACCATATGTTGAATTTCATGTTGCTACAGTTTTATCATTACATCATGGATATACTCTCAACATTTCATACATAACGTTGATGCTTGTTGCATGAACAATGATTATTGCATTCTTGATGATACATAGGTAAGAAAAATGATTTGTTGGTAATATGTTATTTTAAATGCTTGCATCACATAAGATAATTTTTAATTAGTATCTTTAAAGACCTAAGATATTAATCGTACTTTCATGAGGATACAAGAAGAAGTGAAATTTGATATTCATGTAACTGCAGCAAAGTTTATATTCTAAGAAAAATCAAGGACAAATGTTTTCATATTGAGTATTATGCTTCAAATTGATCAAATTATATGCAGATATTATAATTTGGAAATCTACAAATTTGCCTCTTGGTTGAAAAGAAATTTGACCAAGGGCTATGGTCGTAATCAAAGTCGGCCTAAAATAAGTTTGACACAATACTTATTTGAATATCATTTTCTATATAAAAATTGTGATTAAAAGAACAATTAATTTATGATCACAAAATTGTCCAAATATTGGTAACAATAATCACAATGTTACTCCCTTAGAAAGTGTATATGCTCTATAAATTTAGTCTATCATTTGCATTAAAAATCAGCTTAAAAATTCATACTCAGTAAGTCTGTCGGTTGACGAATTCTTCGACCGAAAACATTCTGGTCAGCCTATCTCTTTCGACCGACAGAATTCAGATAGAAACAACATCGGACACACTTCCGGTCGACAATTGTTCGACCGAGCTAGTGTCGGTCGACAATTGTTTGACCGAGAATTGACCGTTGGGATATGACCGTTGGAATCCAACCATTACCGTTGAGCGGCCGACCGTTACCAGTCGACCGTTGGACGACCGAGTAATGCGTCTGGAATATGACCGTTGCGGTCGATCGGTCGACAAATTGTCGACTGACCTGGTCACTGATTTGCTATAAAAAGGGCCAAAAATGGGTCATTGTTGCACACTCTCATATTCTTACTTCCATAGCTTCTCTCTAGTGTATTCTTGTGCAATCCTTTAGCTTCCTCATCCCCAAAACTCTCTTGCTTCTTCTCCACCTTAAGACAAAGAAATGGCTTCATCCTCTACACGTGGAAAGAAGAAAGTTGCTAGCAAGAAAGGAAGGGAGGCTACTCCACCATTGACGATCATCAATGACATCCCCTTCGTCGACGCAAATGCTGGTGATCGCTATCTCAGGCTCTCCTCCAAGACTCCTCTTCCACGACGACCGGTTGATGTCTTGGACTTCCTCAGCATCGTCGACCTGGAAGATCTTTTTGAGGTGCAAAATTTGAAAGAATTTCTTAACCCTTCCTTCCCTTCCTACTCTTCAAAAGTGGTAAATGAGTTCTATGCAAACCTAATCTCCCATTCCGAAAATGACAATACCTTCTTCTACTCTATGGTCAATGGGCATAGCTTTCGATTTACTGAAGAGGATATTCTTGACATGCTCAACATCGACTTAGATGAATATCAAGACACTCTTGACCTCACAATTGGAAATCCACTCAATACATTTTCCCAAGGTGATCATACCGTCAGTCTTAGTGACATTAAACGAGCCATTTTTCAATCTAATACTACATGTCACGAAGATAGGGGTACCTATTATGCCATTAATCTCAAACCTGCTGCTAGGATTGTCAATCTTATTGTTTCCACAAACATACATCCTAGAGAAAACAAGTCTGAAGTTCCTATTTTTCGCATGTGTTTAATTTATTCCATTATCAAACGTATTCCCGTAAATTTTATCCGCATAATCCTTAAGAACATGCTTGAGTTTTCTGGCAATCCCCCATATGCTGATTTTGTATGCCAAATCACTCAACACTTTCTTAAAACACAAATTGAGGATATGGGATACACATGGGAAAGAAGACCACAAAAAATAAGCAAAAACACAGTAGAGAAAATGGGAATTGATTTTGGTCACAAGAGGGCTAGGACGGAAGGTGAGACATCTACTCAAGATATACCACCACCACCTCCTCCTACAAACCTACCCTATGATCCCATCCAAAACACCTTAACCTTTGTTGCTGGATCACAATATCATCTAAGAAGACAACTAGACTATAACCACCATGCCATGACCTACCTAAATCAAATGATGCAAACCCTCTCTCCAAATCAACCAGATGAATATCCTTATTCGTTAAATCATGGCATGCTCAACCCATATAATCCATCTTACAACTACTACCAACCTCCACCTCCACCATCTACAGATCTCACACATACTCAGTTCTCCTCAATACAATTACAAGACATTGCTGCTCATTTCCGTTTTGATCGTGTTCCTACCTTCTTGGAAGCATATGCTTTAACCAAGACAGGTGCTTTGGAGTGGCAAACTTTAGTCCAATATTATGGAGCTGATCCATTTCTTGGAAAAGACCCTGATATTGATGTAATACTCAAGCAGTGAGATTTGGGGTGACCGTTGTATTAGTTGTAATGAAATGATTATCTTTGCATGATTGTAATGTAATGATTATCTTTGCATGATTGAAATAAAATGGTTATCTTTACATGAAATGGTTATCTTTACTGATTCTATTGGATATTCCTCTATGGCATCATTCGAATATGGATTATAAGACTACTCTAGTAGAGCATACAAAGTAAGGGGAGTAATAAATATATCATAAATAAAAAGGGATGACATTTTTGCAAAACCTGAAATTTAAAAATTGTGGCTAAATTGACTATTTATTCTTAAATGGATATCTTTTTGAAATGACAAAGGGGGAGAAATAAATATAAAACTTAGTATTTGTGCAAAACTCAATCAATGAGTTTCATAAACTCTTGGCTTTACATTGAAAGTTGCTATATTCCCTAAAGGATTGGATTTCATGTTCCATAATTCATGGGGAATAATAAGCACACATTTTATAAACAAGAGAAGAACTTTACAAAGGTAATCTTCAGGTACGAAAATCACATGTTTTATACTTTCTTATTTTATATTTAGGAAATGTTTGTCATCTTCAAAAAGGGGGAGATTGTTGGCTAAATGGACATTTGTAAATCCCCTTGTTTTGATAATGACAAACAATTCATTCTTGTTAATCTAACGTGCTACTTGAGTGTTGCAGGAATAAGGTGGATGACAAAGCAATTAGGGAAATCAATATGCTTACATATTTATATTTTCATGAAATGTAATCACTTTGTAAAAACTTGTACAAATATATAATGTACAAGTACTTAGATTTCATGTAAATCAAGCGTTAGATTCTCCCTAGCTAAACATCACATTTAGATAGGTCATCCCCTTCAATAGTGTCACATATGCACACTCATACACACACTTAATGCTTTAAATTGAAAAATTGAAACAGGGTCAATCTTGGTCGACTAACTCCTCGACCGAGACACTCTCGGTCGACAATCTTCTCGACCGAGAAAGACCCAAGTAGCCGTTAGACACAGCTGACAAGGTGGTTGGCAGTTGGAGATAAATGTTGCATACACTTGATCCAGAGAGCCTGTCGGTCGACAAAACGTCGACCGAGTAGGTGTCTCGGTCGACCATTTCTTGACCGAGATGGACTCTGATAGCAATTGCAGAATTAATTAATTAGCCGTTACTAAAGCAACAAACTTGTACCTAACGGCTAGTTAAGCACTTAGAAACCCCTAGAAGGTGTCTAGAATGTCCTTAAGTACTTGTAGGACATTCCTATAAATATGACATGCCTTAGGACACCTAAACTCAACTTGTTACACTTGAGAAATCTTTGAGCATACTTTGAGCAACCTGTTTGTGAGCAAATTGAGCATAGTGACAATTGGCTACTTCTTCTCTTAGCTCAAAATTCGTGTCCTATAGGCTAGCATCTCCTATCCACTGCAATTATATTTCCATACACTTTGGTTAGGAGATCTACACGCTTGTTCTAGGCAAATCAAGCCTTGTGCTACAAAAGGATAAGTTGTAATTTCCTTTTTCCTTTCTTGTTCTCTATTATTGTTTGTACTGTCCTGGCTACTCCTAGGTTGGAGGCTGCAAATTGGAGAGGTTGGAGATCTTCTTGGTGAAGAAGGGGACCTTGAGCTACTTCAAGAAGGCTGGTGCAACGGGAGGTTACTTCTAGAGAGGACGGCTACTTCAAGGGGGAGCTTGGAGTTACTTCAAGAAGGCTACCTCAAGTTGGTGCATCTACTTCAAGTGAAGGCTGTTCAAGGGGTGTAAAGAAAGTATTGTATTTTGTGTAAATCCTTGTGAAGGTAATAAAATTAATACTTTCAAAATCCCGGTTGGGTAAGCAACCGGGTAGTGGACTGACAACTTTAGTATTTGCTAAAGTTGGAACCACTTTAAACACCTGTATCCTTCTTCCATTTTCAATTGTGGTTGTTTTGAGTTAAATAATTGTTAAAATATTTAAAAACTCTATTCACCCCCCTCTAGTGTTTTTCACTTTGCTACTACCGGGAACTACAGTTGTATGTGATTGTGGCGAATGGTTCATACTATAAAATTGTAAGAAATCTTGTAGCACCTAATGGTTACTTTAATATTGTATTTGGTAATTTATTCAAGGTGGTAAAGGCTCACGTCCTCCACTATGTAAATCAACATTTTGTTCAAACTAATAAAAGAAAGCATTTTTGGATTTTCCATGTATTTGTCCAATTGTGTATCTTGGATGTCGTTGTTAACATACAGTGTTATATAAGCTATGATGCAAAAATTGTATAAAAATATTGAATATTGTATATCCTTATAATTATTTATGATGGAAATTTTCTGTCGCAATTAACCTTAATGAGAGTATTGTTAAAGTTATCTACATTGCTATTTATGATAGAGCTTTGTTGTCATAAATACCAATTATGACAAACAATTTGAGCTGGCATTATATCCATTAGTGATAAGATATATTACCCGTCTTTGTTAGTACTAGCGATGGAATGAAATTTTTCATCATCATTAATAATAACGGCAAGAACAATAACGACAACATGCGACGACTTATTTTTTTCATCATTAATAGCTATAACGACAACTTTTCCCACAATTACGACGAATATTTTTCATCGTTATTGCTATATATTCCTGTAGTGACTTCTGCCCAGGGTGTGTCTACTTCCACCCATTTTACTTAGATCATTGACTGAGTGGTGTCATGGCCCTACCTTAGTTACTATAGTCAAATGTATCGCCATGAAAATATTTTTTGTGATTAGATTGTTGATTATGGCAAGAACTGTGATATTAAGTATTCATTTATACTGCCTCATTCTTTTAAAAATTCTTTCTCTTGTTACTTCTCATTAAAGCTTACCTAATTTTAATAGCCACCTTTTGATGGGAACATCTTTTTACTTATGCATCAAATAATGTTTAGTTAATTTTCTAATGTACATACTCAGCTTTGTTGGATTATACCTTAATTTTGTATTTTTCTAGGTGTTCCCAAAACAACCCAGGTATAGGTTCTTTAAAGGACGTGAACACATGAAGGTCGCACATATGAAGTTGACTTAACGATGGCTTGGAATAGCCAGGTTGCCCTCTGCATCTGGGGCTCTTATGAAATATAGTTATAGTATTTCCTTTTTATGTACCACCTTTTAGGTGAGAGAGTTATGTACATAGAATATTGTGTAACTTTATAAATAGTTATGTTTTCCACAGCTTAATCTTACACACCTCTTATATTTTACCATTGAGTGGGCCCACTATCAGGACCCACTTGTTTCATTTCTGTAAGCACTCGATCAACCATACTTTGATTGTCCCCAAACACATACATGTCCCCTTTATAAAAATTTAAGAGGACAATACATTTATACATGGTTTCAACCAAAGCATTTCTAGGTACTTGCTGTGAGAGGACATTATAATGATATGGGTCCTAACTCCTCTTTGAAGCATTTTTGCAGACTTTTTGTTAGAGGACACCATCATGATGTGGGCCATGGATCCTCAAAAATGTATTTTGGGGTACTTGATGTGAGAGGGCATTCTCATGATTTGGGCCCTGACTCCTCACAAATTCATTTTTAGTGACTTGATGTGTTATGGTACTTTCATGATATGTGCCCTAGCTCCTCACAAATGCATTTCAAGGGACTCGTTGTCAGAGCTTATTGTCATGATATGGGTCGTGGATCCTCCCAAATGCATTTTTTGGGACTTACTATGAGAGGACACTATCATAATATTCCTCTCAAATGCATTTTTAGGGACTTACTATGAGAGGACTTTGTCCTGATATGGGCCATTGCACCTCACAAATGCATTTTTAAGAATTTCTTATGAGCGGAAAATGTCACGATATGGGCCATGTATCCTCACAAATGCATCTTTAAGGAGTTTTTGTGAGAGGGAAATCTCATGATATGGGCCTCAATTTCTCACAAATGCATTTTCAGAAGTTATGTGAGATAACATTGTCATGATATGGGTTGTGGAAAGTGTTGCAAGCTAAGCAAGGGAGAGAAGCAAGCCCCACAAGTGAGTGTTACAAGACCAACTAGCAAGAGTTGTAAGTCTAGCTAGAGAGAGTTGCAAGCCCTACAAGTGAGTGCTGAAAGACCCACACGTGAGCGTCACAAGCGCTAGAAGTGAGTTCTTGTGTGTGTGTCAATTGCCCTAATTGAGTAAGATCAATGTAGAAAGTTCTATAAGCTAGTTCTATAATTGTTGCAAGTACCACAAGTGAGTGTTGTAAGTAGATTTATCTAACATTTAATATGTAGTTTGGTAAGTTTTTGTGGGTTGACACTTCCTCAATATGATATGGAAAGCCCATCCTCTCGTGTCACATTGGCATTATGGTCCTATACAATGTGAATGTTCTCACTTTTTGTGAGAGGGTACTCTCATGATGTGGGCCCAAAATCATCCCAAACACTTCCCCATTAATCATGGAAGACCCCACCTCCCAAGGTCAACTTGCACAAAGTCCAAGCACTCTCTTTCTGCGGTCTCTCTATCACAGTCATTTGTTTTGGTATTTCTTAGAAATCTATGGTCCCCAATTCGTCCTTCTTTTTCAGAATTGAAATTAGGGATTTTTTTCTTTATTTTAATGTCTTTAGGTAAGCTAGATGGTAACAACATGAGGACCACCCATTAGTAGGAGAATAATAGATGAAGAGACTATTGGAGGTGACGATAGGACGATGAATAGACTATTGAAGGAGAGGTCTAGAAATACTGTTGGCGGCCTGGGGTGGTAGGGCTTTGAAGGTTGGTGTAAGAAACAACAAAGGTCAGGACATGAAGTCCATCTTGTTCAATAATAGTAGTTAAACACTTATACTGCAAAACCTATTACAGTCACATTTTACTAGTTCCTTTTTTGGATAAAACCAAATTTTTACGACAATTTTCTTATGTTTACATATTATAGTACACAATTGTGCTCATCTCATCTACTTTAAAAGATATTGATGATTAGGACCAGTGCCAAATTGGTGAGTGTGAAGATAAAATTAATTGTTAATGTTGATTAGACTTATTGTTTTGTATATCCACCCTCAGATCAAAAGGCAATCTTGCGCAATGTATTTGTATTTATGATTTTTCCATTTGGGAGGCCAAGGACATCCTTAATAACATTTCTCAAACACAAAACTAGGTGAGTCAGTGAAATCTCTTTAAATAGATTTGGATCATCATTTAATGTATTCATTTTATTGACATATAGAAACCAACATCTCTATACTAGTGGGTGACAAATATGATGTGATGTATGATGGTTGTTCATAATCTTTATTTGTACAATGTTAATCAATTTTGATTTTTGTACATGCACAAGCACAAGAATTCTTTCTCTAGTAATATTGATGTCCAACAATTGTATATGTAATTTTGAAAAAACAAAATATTGTCTTCTCATTCTATCTTTTATAGATCTTAGGAACTATTTGTCTAAAATGAAAAAGCATTATAAGTAGAAATTCTGAAATGTTGTAGTGTATAAAAGGACTTAGTTTGTCTAAAGTTTTTGACTCCTGCTCAAATTTCAGACTCTTGAGTTGATGACTACTTTCAACAGGAGAATGATTGTAACCAATTGAATATGACTAGACCATAAATGTTACATAGCTACATTCAAAAGAATGTCATGATGCATATATTATGAAACGATGACACCAGGTTTTGGAATTATGAAAAAAAGAGGTAATGATCATACTATGTGTTGTATGACATCCCAATACAATGTCTTTTAGATAAAACATGCTTATGCATCTAAAATAATCATGCCTTTCCCTCTATTGTATTTATTAAAGTATTTATTGGTTCCCTATTTCATATCTCTCTAGTTGATGATTTAGGTATCCACAATGACATGGACGATAAAGAAATTAGAAATGAACACTTCAATACTTCTTAGAAACTTCCCTATGAAGGAGACCTTATATGGTCCTCTTAAACGGGGCCATCTTGTTTTTCCTACCATCTGAGGATCTATGCTATAGGAAGCACAATCACGGGCTCAAACATTGGACACATTGTTATCAAAAAGTTGAGGACAGGGACACCACACATCGATTCTTCACACATATACATGTACTTTTTATGCAAAAATACATCCTATTTATATAGCAGGATTAAGGAGTTGGTGCTTATTTCACTTGAAAGATATACAATCATCCATAAAACGCATCTATTGAAATAGAAAAACTCTAAAAATACAACAAACTTGACCTAGTTATATTCATAAATTTAATCAAACCCATTCATGTCGACGTATGAAATAAATCAAAACAAATTGACAAATTAAATCATAAAGCAATGACCACTAGGAACAAATAAACAAAAATCAAATTAAATTCAACAATAAAAAATCTAGCACAGAGGATGCTATACAAATGTACAACAAGAATTACATATTAGTAAATATCAATTGAACCAATAATAACAATTGTTTTCAACATTATATTGAATCACAAAATGAAAATAAAAAATTAGGCATAGATTCGTAGAGGGGCAGGTCTGCATGAAGAAAATAATGGGGATTTGAAGTGAAATTGGGGAAAAGGATATGAGACATTGGTGGGAATGAAGCAAAAGGGGGAGCTGAAAAAATCTAAACAAAATCAATTTGAATGAGAGGGAAGAATAGGAGGAATAGAATGGGGAAGAGATGATGGCAAGGGTGGAGAGAAATTGAGAGGGAAAATCAGGGTTTACTGAGATGGAGAGTAAAATTTTGGTACTTGATAGCAGTAGGAAGAAGAGAGTTGAAGAGAAATGGAGAGAAGGAAAATTAGGAAGAAAGAGGGGGGGAAATAAGAAAAAATAGGAGATGAAGAGGGATACTTTGGGAATATTTCAATGTGTGCATGGGGGTGGAGGACAAGGGCGAACAAACAAGATATGTGGGTGGAGGGATAGAGAAGTAGAACAAGTAATGGAGGTGGAATCATAGGCTCAATGTGTAAGGAGTAGTGGAGAAGGAAGAATAGTGGAGGAGAAGGAAGAGGAGGGGGAAGTGGAGATGAAGTAGGCGTAACTTAAGATGGTGGAGACCTCCAACATTAGCAGTGGTGTGATCTCCAACATTGGTGGCAACGACATGAGCTGCAGTAGTGGCTCATCAAGGTCCTATTGGGCACAACTTGTGGTTTTGCTTCTTTCCTTTGTCACGCCGATGACCTGAAGCATCGGGGTGGCTGGCCGGTGATATGGAAGATGATGACAACTCCTCCTATCCTCATTGTTGTTGTTTCTGGAGATGGAGCATCAGGTGTCAAAATGGAGGAAGGTTTTAGTAATGGGAGACAATGTTTTAAAAGTTCCATGGGCACTACATATGTTGCCACATACCTTATTCATCCAGCCGGTTACACCACATTTAAGAAATTGGCACCCTAAGTGCCATAGCAATTAAGTGACCGCTTGCCTTCTTATAAGGCTGTCTAAGCCCCCACTTTTTGGTTGTGAGAGAATGAAGAGGATGTGGTAGAGGAAGGGAGGAGGAAGAAGCTAGCATGGTTGTTTGTGGTGTCGACATTATTGAAGGCTATAGTTCGTGTTGACCTTGGTGGAAATAATGGTTCCCTCTCCTAGCTATGTTGAAGACATATGTTGCTACTACTAACATTTTTGGTATGGTTTGCTTCAGTCATGGCCCATTAGCATGGTGGAAATGGCATATTGTTGCCTCTTGATGTGGCGATAGAGCCTGCTAGTGCCACTTCTTATCATAACCAAAACAACTATTGTGTTTTAGCTAGTCATCATGGCAGTGGCGGGCTATGGTGGGGTGATGGGTGCTCCTTCAGTCCTAGGCCATTCAAAAGCTTTGTGGGAAAGTTACAAAGGGGGAGAGGGGGGAGGAGAAATTAAGGTTATCATGTTGGGTGTTTGACTATCTATGTAATGTTGTGTTTCTTAGTTAGGGTTTATAGGTAGGTATCTGGGCTGGGTCATGGGTGACTAGGCCCACTAGGATCAAATATAATTCCACTTAGTTTATATATGTATCCTCTCTATATACGGTAGGACACACATATATATAGTATAATTATATAATTATTTTTTTTAAAATAAATAAAAATATTTATACTCTTTCATACTACATATATTCTATTCCCGTTTGCCAGTACAATGTGTACCACATTTTATAACCACGATGGAAGAAGAGGGAAAGGGATAGATATTGGTGTTTGTTGGTTGGGGGATCGGGTAGTCAGGGAATGGGGGAAGGGTCTAGTTTTGTTTAAGTGACTAGATTTGGATGTAGTTGGGTTTGGATGGCTATGGCCAAGTTGTTTCTCATCCATGTTCCATCCAAAATGTATATAAAAAAAATTTCACGTGCTTGTCTCGTGTGCGTTGTGTGCACATGGCTATTCCATGTTGAGCACATGTCCAAGATGGCTATAACACCTCCAATGAAGTGTTTGTGCTTCGTAGATGTCAAGTGCCTTGTGACACCTGTAAAGTCTCCCATTCTCTTAGCTGGTGAGTGCGATCACTGAGGGTTAGTCTGTCAAGCCTCAGTCCCAAGCTACTAAGAAAGACAAGGCACACCTTCTTGTTATGGTGATCTACTTTTTCTGTAAAGATTCCAATTTTGAGTCTACAAAGCTTGTCCAATGCATAGAAGGGACACTTTCATAGCCACAACATCGGATGCTTGAATATTTAGTTCTGTGAATGACATTCATCACCGACAATAAGGTTCGTAAGAATGAAATTCATCATATGCATAGAAGGGACCCTTTCATAGCCACAACATCAGACGCTTGAATCTTCAGTTTTATGAATGACACTCATCACCAACAACAAGGTTCCTAAGAATGACATTCATCATCGGCAGCAATACATTATTCTCATTTTGGCTCTGACTTTGGCTCAAGCTCAAGTTTGTCGGGAGTTGGAAGACTGCTTCCCATGTAGCATTTGTAATTGAGTTGCAGCAAAAATTAGGCTAGAATGATCAGCAAAAGACCATATGTATGATGAATTTGTTATAGGATTAAATGTACGAATGAACCTATTGATCTTGTACATCATTATATTATATAATATAACAAGATATTCATATTTTTAAAATTAATTTTAATATCTGAGTACTTGTTTTCTTGTGATGTATACTTGTTCTGTTGTGCAGTGTTATTAGGACTATATAACAAACTTATCATGATTTGGCTGTACACACTTTTGCTGTGTTGTGTTATGAAGACATTGTTTTATAACCCCAGAAAAATGTAAGCTTGGCGGCAACTTGTATTCGAGAAGGTGATAGTTCATGTCATCATCTTCTATTCTTGTATATCGATGACACACAAAGCTATCAAATTTTATTGATAAGATAATTGCATATGTTGTCATCTTTTATATGTATGTGGCATCGGGGGATACAATCTTTTTGTCTAGGTGATAGTTTACTATGTCAACTATTGCCACTTCAGACTTGTTGAAAAATCGAGAATAGATGACGACATTTCGAAAAAGCTAACATATGGTATAGATTACGTCTAAAAGATGACATACATTTAAACGAATAACACTTGTAATCAGTTGTACTAATTATTATTATTTTTTTAATTATCGAGAGAAATGCCTCCGTAGAAGCGTCACATTTGTGACCCCCCATACAACGTAAAACTCTCGAGCCCCGAGTGCCCACACACCTGGAAACTGGTTAAAATACACAGTTGGCCGGCCTACACGACTGGTACCATTTCGGATGTGGCCGCTGGGTTTCAAACCCGGGTCCTTTCATAAGAGGACACTGTGCCGAACTACCTGAACCACTCCTCCCGACATGTTGTACTAAATAGCCGTTGTCGGCCATGCATGCTAGCTTGCACTGGACGGTTTCTATATGGTAATTACAAGTGGTTTTCTAAGAAGGACGCAAGAGCGGCTCATTTGTGAATTCCATGCATTATCTATCTATACTACTATAAAAAGAGGGAGTTTGATGTTGCGCTCTCCTTGATTCACTCTCTTCTCTCCTTTTTTTAAGGAATTTTGCTCCTATAAATATTTATTCCCACACTCTCCTATTAACTTTTATTATCTTTAATTTTGTATTTCTCTCTCCATCCCATGGAAACAGTTCCTTGATTCTCTCCTTTCAAACAACCAACATAAATATCTTTTACCGTAAGGACCCTTTCAAGGACGAGTCCTTTCCCCGCATATTTCTAACAAATTTTATATGTCACGTGCATGTGCACATGTGCGTTCACTAGTGAGATGAAAAGCATGGGAGAATAGTTAACGCGGATGCATGTATGATTGATATATGTGTTTCAGGAGTCCAACAGTTTGCCGGGAATCGTTTCTATACCCATTGTCAGATTATTTTAGGAAGTCTAACTAAATAGGAAAATTCTATCATATGTACTAACCTATGCGCTGACATATTCGGAATATGGGGAAAAGAGAGCTTTAATGCATCACACACCTGTAGCTGTTTTTTTTAATTTATTGTCATGCAAAAGCCATGTAATGACATGCAAAGTGTTGTTATTGTATCCACTACCTAATTAATTACACGTGATATCCCACCCATTACAGATTACGAGAAGTACTTAAAATTATTATTTTTGTTCTAATTCTTCTAATTATTTTTTTGCAAAAAGTTTTATTGTCCTTCGATTCCTCCTTAGTCCAGATTCCATCTCAAATGTGCATGTACTGTCTTTGTAAAATGTGTTATTAGTACTATATGTCATGCACTATACGTCTTGTATTATGATGTTTTGTAAAGAATAAAATGTGCGCAATATGTGTAAAATTATTATTAGTACTGTACATCTCGTATTGTATGCCTCACACACTATACGTCTTGTACTGCAATATTGTATTGTACTTTTTGTACTGTAAAATGTGATTGTTAGTATTGTGTTTCTAGTACAATGTGTCGGTTAGTATTGTACTTCTTGTACATAATTTTTTCAAACACTACTTTTTGAATGTATAAAAATTTGGTTGTTAGCACCGTACTTCATGTATAATGTGGTCCTTAATATTGTACTTTTTGTATGATATTGAAAACAATAGCACGGAGGTGCGCTCTAGTAGGATTGGCGAAAGCTAAGAAATGGACGTACTATACTTGGGCAGAATGGAGATGAAGAGTAAAGTTGCAAAAGAGGAAAAAAAATGAAATTTTTGAAATTGGGGCTGGAGAGAAGTTTGAGATTTTTTAGCTTTAACATGGACTTAGTTGGTGTGGAATTAATTTACATTAGAGAAAACAGCTAAGATCATTTTTTTTTACAGACTGTGTGCAATTAATTTGCATGTGAAAAACTGGACCAGCCTTTTGCAGACTCCCAAGAATCGGTTATGTGGGCGGGTGAATTACTGTGGGTAGATTTATTCAACTAAATAAGGGGATTGAAAGCACAGAAACTGGTGATGGTGTTTAATACCGTAGATAGTAGATTTTATCCTAACTGAAATTGTAAGGTACTATTTTCTGCCTAGTGCATCAATAAAGGCCTTTATAGCATCCAAGCAACGTAACACCGAGCAAGTCGTATGGCCAATCGTCCCAGTTTAGTGTGAAACCGACGACTGTATATGCTGGCATTTTGTTTAGTCAGCAGTCCTAACTTGCGTCTATTTGTTATCCATTAATTCCAAGTGACACACATTCCAAACTTGCATAACTCCGTCGGCACAGTCAGGTCTGTCAGCATTAAATTATGGAAAAAACCAATATAGTACACTTTTACAAAAATATTTATCAATATAGCACTGTTTACACAATATTTCTCAAAATAGTACACTTTAATCTAAAAACGCCACTTTATGTGGTGTTTTTGTATCCAGAATTGAAAAGCGCCACAAATATTGGGGTGTTTATTTTAAATATAATTTTTTTAATAAAAATAAAAAATAGTAAGAGCGCTACTTGAAGTGGCATTTTCATCTTTGATATTAATTCCAACGCAATGCTAAAAGCTCCACTTAAAGTGGCGCTTTCCATTTAAAAAAAATTCAATTTTTTTTATTTAAAAGTAAACACGCCAATATTTTTAGCGCTTTTCAGTTTCAGATACAAAAAATGCCATTTTGTGTGGCGGGTTCTATATAAAGTGTGCTATTTAGAGAAATATGTTGCAAAGTATGCTATATTGGTAAGTATTTTAATAAAAGTGTGCTAAATTGGTTTTTTCCCTTAAATTATTACTGCGGCGGTGCGACGTGTCTAGGCTCATCAGGTACTCCGCATTTTCGGCAACTCTAGATTGAAAGTCCTCATGTACTTTCAGAAGAACTCATCTGTGCATCAGCCAACAGAGATGCTCTTCAAGGTACATATATGTTTGTATTATTACATGTTATCTATAAGTTATATCTTGTGTGGTGAAATAAAAGATTGAATCAAATAAACTCAACGCCCGAAAGACGAACTGAAACCAGCAATGAATTCCTCCGAACGAGGTTGACTTCTATGAGCAACAACTTCCTATTATTATTGTTACTTCAAAAGCGATTCATTGCTTTCAAGTACCGCAGACACCAGAAAAGTTAATATCCTTTAGCTGTTATACGTTAATTTTCTTGCAGATTAGGATAGCTTTCACATCTCTCTTTTTTGTTTTTCAGCTTCCTTCAACATGGGTCTAAATCTTCTGTAGCCATCTTCTATCCCTATCTCTCTCCCACAACATCTGATCCTTTGACTTCTGGCCTCAATTACAAAGTGTACAACCGAAATGTCCTGGACACATTTTTCTAGATACAAAGGATATTAGCCCCCTTCAACATGACTATTCATACGTAACTCATTATTATAAGAGAAAAAATATTTTTCCCAAAAAAGTTAACCTTTATTTCCATTGACCCGAGAGGAATCAAGTTCTATTGATATGTGCTCCTTATCTTAACAAAAAGGATGCCCTTTAGGAGTTACATCTCTTAAGAGTATATGAATTTATTGCTCGGACTATGTTAGAGATTACAAAATCACCATTACTCTTTCAACATCATCCACATAGTTCAAAAACATGAGTTTGAAGCTACAATTACATGTTAATAATGGCTTGAACGACATTAATGAGAATATAGAAAACCAACCTTACAATGAATGAAAAACTTTCCAAGAAAGAGACATCATGATCATTGCTTTCATTTTACAGTAGCTGTCTTGTAGATTTTCCTCTATTATTGTTTGTATGCTTAGATGACATAGGTTAGATCCAGATTTGAACAACTATGAAACCTCCTTAACATTGCATGTCCCAAGTTGGATGTGTCTCATATGATGTCTTCAATGACAGAACAAAAATTAAGAAAATTATTGAATATATTAAGTCCAATCACATCGTCCCTCGATTGCAGTAATAGCTATTAATTCATACCTCATGGATCTATTACCAAACCTTCCACCACCACTAACTCCAACTCTTTAACCGACTCCAATAGAAAAATTTATGGTAGTAAAAAGCCTTACAGTGCCTTCGACGATTAGCATATCAACGCCACAATCAACCAAATTTTACTACCATATAGTGATCACTAGCGGCCGTCCATACAATATCTATATATTATATTACCTTCATGTTAACTAATTTGGCCAGGAAGCAACAAGAAAATCTTTTGATGGTATTTTAATGGTCTCATAGATAAGCCATGTACATTTTGAGGTTAGAACTATCACTCGGAAAGTGTGATCACTACGACAACAACAAATGCATGTTCCAACAGATGGTGCCGAAAGGGCCTATATACTAAGAAAAAGGAAGAGCAACAACATTGACGATCATTCTCCTTATTGTTTGACATCTATGAAAGTCATTTTTCCAAACATAGAGATCAAAATGGCAAATATGAATAGCATTTATACAATATACAATCATTCCACTAGTAATCGGAGGAGTTCATCATCCTCACAATTTTTTTGACCGACTAAGAATCACTTTATCCAGTAAATCCATGGTAGACCTTCAAATACCATCATAACCATTGTTAATATATCTAAATAGTAACACAATGCTAGTCATGGTAGCATGCATAGTGGAATTATTATAGAAATAAAAATACAAGTTGTAATTAAAAAAGAATTGGCAAGATTTATAGGTACGATAAGTTCAATGCCATATTAGATATCATAAGTTCATTAAAAGAACCTAGAAATGCCATGTAATCTTTGTCAAAGGGAATTAAATGGCAACAACCCACCACTAACATAAACTATCTCTCTTTTCACTAGTCTAATATCTTGATTCCCAGTGATACATATTGATGATTCAACCTTGCAATGAGAATGGGCAACACAGTGGACAAGACAATAGTCCAACAAGCACACACCTTAGAAACACTTGAGAAGATGACATGGAATAGTTCCACCACAGACTTAAGAAGCACACAAAACAACTACTTGCTATAATTGAAGCATAAAATTATAGTTGTTGTACATTTTTTACCATGAAATATAGTAAGGTACACTATATTATATACTAAAACCCCACATTTCCTACACTAAACAAGTGGATCAACAAAAAACAACATGTGTTTGCTCATATGGTAAGATCCAACTTTTACACTATATTACATACTAAAATATCCAAATTTACTACACTAAAAAAGTTGATCTACAAAAAATAACATGTGCTTGCTCATATGGTTAGATCCAACTTGTTTCTAAATAAGGTTTTTCACCATCATCATTGACTGACCCAAATACATATACATATAGTTTTTGCAAATAAAATAATAAAAACATGTATCATAGATTCACAAAAAGTTATAAGTAGTGTTTAGAAACGTTAACCAAGACAAGATACTCTACTAATATAGATGGATATTTCAAGAAATTTAAATGAGAAAAATCAATATAAAAATGTATACATATAATATCTTTTTACATATTGTAGTTATACAGTGAAACAACAAAACTAGATCTCTTTTTTGGAATTATATGAAGGATATTTAAATAAAACCTGCATGTTTTATATTTGTCAAATAATTATCGATATTGGGAATCAATAATCGTATGGAAAATAGTTATCTAAAATGCATACAAATGCCTTAGTGCTACTACAAGTTTCATGTTATTTGATGGATTAATAATATTGACATTGTACATACTTTTATGTGATGATAAAGACAGTGATGTTATTTACATCAATTTATGTAACTTTGAATGAACACTTATTTATAGTTTTATTTTGGTATAATTTTCTCACCTTCTATAATAATAGTTTCATGTTTGTTTTGTCTTATTCTCTCTCTCTATCTTTGTACACATACATATATTGACTTATATAGACATAATATATATATGTATATCTATACATATATATATATATACATATATATATATATATATATATATATATATATATATATATATGTACTAAAATTATAGTTACATCAGAGTGCCCATCTCCAGGCTCCACTCCCGTCTGCGCAGGCAATTTGAAGGGCGACTAGGGAAGGGGGAATCCCGGCTCGGGGAGGGGGCTTTGGCGGCGGCCAACGCCGCCCCGCTCCCCCAGGGATTTCTTCCAAGTCCGATCCTCTGTGGATCCGTCTTCACCGGGTGGTCTCCCTCTGTCCCTACCTCCGTCTCTCCCCGTCTCGGTGGCACTGGTACTGCGCTCTGGGTCTCCAGGCGTCGGGTGGGTTGCTGCCACAGCTCCGTTTTGGGCCTCTGGTCGTCGAGTGAAGGTAGGTGATGGAAGGTGCCCTCACGACTTGATTGATTTACAAGATTGGGTTCAGCTACAGTTTCCGTTCGGGAGTAGGTTTTAGTCTTTGTTGGTTTTCAGGTCTCGCCGGGTATCGGCGCTGTTAGTACCTTTCTAATAAGGTCTTTCTCCTTCCTTTGTGAAGGTGGTGGAGTTCTCTGGGTTTCTCCCAGTGATTTCAACCTTGATCGGGGTTTGTCCCTCGTCCGTTTCTTGTAGCTTACTTGTCTGTTTGTGCTCGATGTGTTGGTGGAGGTCTGCTAGCTACATGGGAGATGGTTATCTTGCTTATTCTGGTCATCTCGGTAGAGATGGTGTTGTCTTTGCAGATGCTACCCGGGATTGTGGTTTGATTCCGTTTGAAAGCTGCTTTTACAAGCGCGAAAGGGAGGAATCCATGCTGAAGAGTCTTACTTGCATCCAATCCTATCTGTTAGATATCACTCTCTGTCTTGTGTGGTTACTGAATATGTTTGATTTGCTTATCTCTGTAGATGCTGTATTGCTTTTATCAATATAATGGCATGTGGTTTACCATCAATATATATATATATATATATATATATATATATATATATATATGTAGTAGAATACACTCGAGTGTATTCAACGCAGAATACACTCAAGTAGTTTTTCATGCTGCAATATTTTTATCAAAAATCTAATCTATTGATCTTCTTAAACATCTTGTGAATAGCTCATATGCAAAATTTGAGCACATTTGGACATTTATAGGTCATGTTATAAAGATCACCAAAATTATGCATTTCAAATTAGTTTCATGCGTCGATTTTGTTGCCCTTAGATGAGTGGCTTACACTCATCCAAATGGGCTCAAAATTTGTATATTGCCTAGTTATAGTATGATAGTGAAGATCAATAGTTTACATTTTGCAAAAAATAGTCTTGATATGAAAACATACTTGAGTGTATTCATGTGATCTGTACACTCGAGTGTATTCTAGCCTGACTCTATGTGTATGTGTGTGTGTGTCTATATATATATGTATGTATATATATATATATATATATATATATATATATATATATATATATATATAGTCATTCTAGAATACACCTGAGTGTAAAGATTGTACTCTACACTCACATGGTGATTACATATGTAGACCCTCTTTTCAATAAATACAAATGATTCATATTCATTATTATAATAAATACATGCTACATTCAAAATTTGAGCTCATTTGTATTTTTCTCATCCACTCTTCAATGGCCAACAAAATTAATACACAAAACTAATTTAAATTGTATCATTTTGGTTGCCTTTAGATCCATGACATGTAAGTGTCCAAATGCACTCAAATTTTATTTGTAGTATGTTCATAAGATACTAAAGAAGATCAATGGTTTAGATTTTCAAAATAAATCTAGAATGATGGAAAATGACTTGAGTGTATTCAGTCTCGCTACACTCAAGTCTATTCCAATTTGACTCTCTCTCTCTCTATTTATATATATATATATATATATATATATATATATATATATATATATATATATATATATGGCTCATCTTTAATACCTGCGCGGGTAGCTACCCGCCCCCTATTTTGGTTACTTTTTTTCAAGTTTCTTACTTTCAACATGTACATGGTTATTTTACCTTGCAAACAATTACTTTTCAAGCATAGATAGTTCCATTTGCAACAACAGATTTCAAAAAACAATTACATATATATATCCTATGTATTCAGCCCAGTTTTACTTTTTTAGTCATATACTTACTTTGTTATCAACATAGTTACTTTTTGGTCCTTCCAGTTACTTTGTTTGCCATATGGTTACATTCGGGACTAACGGGTAGTGAAAATCCAGGCCACCCGCATGCGTATTCAATGAATGCCCATATATATATATATATATATATATATATATATATATATATATATATATATCCCATCTTTATTGCTCGTGCGGGTAGCTACCCGCCCAACCTTCCGATCACTTTTTTTCAAAACAAAAATTTCACAATTGTAGAGGACTATTTTGTCTAGCTCTCCAAAAAATTTTAGCCAAAAATAATATCATTTGCCCCTCCAAAATCAAAAAACATGTCCTTATATATATTTGTTGTATATTTTGTACAGAGTTACTTTTTTGGCTTGCAGAGTTACCTTTTTGACACCATAGTTACTTTTTTTACAACCTATATATATATATATGGGCGTTCATTCGTTGCCCGTATGGATAACTTGGATTTTCGCTACCCTGCAGCCAAAAAAGTAACTCTCCTAAGCAAAAAAGTAACTATGCTGTCAAAAAAGTAACTATGGTGGCCAAAAAAGTAACTCTGCTGGCCAAAAAAGAAACTATGTACAAAATATACAACAGATATATATAAGGACGGGTTTTTTGATTTTGGAGGGGCAAATGATATTATTTTTGGCCAAATTTGTTTGGAGAGCTAGAAAAAATAGTCCTCTACTATTGCGAATTTTTTTTGAAAAAAAGTGATGGGAAGGGTGGGCGGGTAGCTACCCGCGCGGGCAATAAAGATGGGTATATATATATATATATGCAGACATATATATACATATATATACATATACATATATATACTTACATACATACATATATATACACTACTACAGAACCTACCTTTAGTGTCGGTTATTTAAAGCCTTTAGTGTCGTTTTCTAAGCGACACCTATGTGGGAGATACTAAAAGCTCACCCATTAGGCGTCGGTTCCAAAACTGACACCCAAACTCTTCGCACGCCACCGAAAACGCGCCATCATGGGACTATAGGCATCGGTTATTAGATAAGAAACCGACGCCCAAACCCTTCGCGCCACAGAAAGGGTGCCATCTTGGGTACTATCAGTGTCGGTTTTTTACAAATAACCGACGTCATATATCTTCGCGCCATAGGAAATAGATGCCGGTTATTTATATAAAACCGACACTATAACATTGTGTGTCAGTTTTTTACAAATAACCGACGCCTATTGTTTTTTTTTTTTCTGTCAGTCTGCAGACCTGCTGTGGCTGGTCGTAGGATGAGAAACCTGTTCAGTTCAGTTATGAACTGCAGGTTTTACGACATCCATTGATATCAGCCGACAATAGGCCACAAACCTGTAAAATTAACAACAAAAATATTCACACATGCATTTAGCAATGCAACCTGCAGTTTCATTTTATTTTCACACATTTAGAAACATTCTTGTAGCTAGCAATCTGTAGTTCCATTCATTCACATTCACACATATAGAAACATTCATATAGCAACCAATACTTTCATTCATTTTCACTCAGACACATGTAGAAACATCCAGACATGTAGAAACATTCACACATATATTATAATTTAGAAATTCATTTACAAAATATCATTGTTTAGTCATTATTCGCTATCAGGATCCCAATTATATTTTAAAGCCCCCACTATTTGTATGGCTGTTGCCCATTCTTCTCTTACTTCATTTGATTCTCCCATCGTATAGGGAGTATTTTCATCTGGCAAGGTCTCTCCTGTAATGGGATCAGCTTTAAACACCTGTAAAGAGAATGATGTATATATATAATTAATGAGCTATAAATAAGATTGATATATTTCGATCATATTATCTAATGAGACTATATAATACCTGAGAAATACACTCGATATCCAGTGCGGCATGTTTGATAATCATGTGCATATATCGCATGACATAGTATCCAAATGCCCATCCATTGTCTTGTGTAGCACACTATAAATTCAAACATACAAAATATTAAAAAATATAACTAATTAAGCATTGTTCACATAAATAATATATACATATATTGCAGTCGGGAACTTACTTTCACGTTCTTCCAAATTATTGGCTGGTTCTTTTTTGTGGGGACCTTTCCTCCAGCCTTTTTGAACTCCTCAAAACCCCTACATGTTAATGTAACACAGAACATTGCAATTAAATAGTAATGTAATAACATATGTTAACGGATATGAAAATGAAATATTTCTCACCAGAATAATGCCATTTTCATTATGTGTCCAAATCTTGTATTCAATTTACTCCCCTTAGGATCTAGATAATACACAGTGAACGTCTCGGGGGCAATAACCAGTAACTCCCAATGCCTACCCCTAGAGGTAAAAAATTTAAAAATTAATAACTCAAAATCTATAATAAAAATATAATTTTCTTAAGTCCAAATTATAATAGGCAAAGTAAACTTACTCTACATTGAATGGAGCCATTATCACCGTCTTCTTATTTACAGCAAAATTTGAAAAAGCCTCACAGCAGTATTGTTGAACTGACGTAGGGTCTTTAGCTACTAGACTAATCAAAGATGGAATCAAAAACCCTACATGTTCGAATCCAAAATCTGCACATATGTTGTCTAAGTAGCTACAAAATATGTATTAATTACGCATGCATTAATAAAAAAGAAACCAGATCACCAGATCATACACAAGGTATATGGATGTATAAAGAATATCTCACCTTATCCATAGCTCTATCACAGATGTATTTAACCAATCATATCGAAACAACTCCAAAATATCTTGTATAAATTGTTTTGTTTCGTATGACTGACCTGTAGAATCTGAATCGGAAGAAACAGTTATAGGGGATTTTATATCATGTTCGCCTAACCATATTGCCAAACCCCTACAGTTAGGACCTAACGGGACAGGTAGGTCCTATGGAACCCAACTAGGTAATGTAGGAGGTGGAAGTGGAGGCCTAGATGATGTGGGTGTCTTCTTTTTAACCTGTATATATATATAATTTCAGATCAACTGCCATCATATACACACACTAACAATTGAACGTAATGTAAATTTACCATACCTTTTCAATAGAGAGGACATCCGCTTTTAGCGACAATATCACTCCGCCTACTGCCTCACCAAGCGTTTCATAATCTGGGTGGGCATATGGCAATGGAAGATCCATCCACTGGGAGAATATATGTATCGGGCTCACACGAATCCAACCAGCTAGTACTGGAGACCCGTGACACGTTTCCCCTGGTAGGGACGGGTAAGCCGACGCCTCTGCAATGACAAATTCTTTACTTTTTAGACGGCATGGCTTCAACCCCTACAAAGTTTTGCGTAAAGAATGTTATATACATATATACATATCAACTTTTTTTGAAACGACTACAATTTCATATATACATATCATCTTGAATTAAAAAACTAGTTACTATGTCATAAAAATACTTACAGCGGATGTGCTAGGTGGTGGTTCTACAGGATTACTCCCAACCTCTGCAGTAGGAGTAGGAGGAGTACAGCCTACAGTAAGTACTGTCTGGTAAGTGGCAGTCTGAGATGCCTGCCACTTTTTCATTGCTTCTTCTAGTTTCCTATCAACTAGCTTATCTATCTATACATGGATAAAAGAAACGTTAGCTTCTAATTATTGAATTCTCTTTTACAGTAACATTATAAAGAAAGAATATGTTACCTCCTCTTGTGAAAGTCCCGCTTTTGGGACATGTTTTCACTGGGATGGCCCAAAAAAAGCTTTGATGCCCACACCAGCGCCTGCATCCCTAACACGTCCAGGATGCTCTGGGTTACCCAGAGCAACTGTCAATTCATCCCTTGTGCCCTCAGGGATGAACTTGCCTTATTTCCTCAGCTCGTGCAGCTCCCGCTAATCGCCAAAACAAAAATTTGTAATTAAGTAAACAACACAAATAATCAATATTCGAATGATTGCTCTAAGAGTTGTATTTTACCATTTTTGCAGCCGCCTCAGCAGTTGCGGCCTTCGTTATTTCTCCCTTCTTATTTTGCCTCCCAGCTATCCAGACATCATGGAGAGGCAGAGGTGTGCTACCTATGGTAGAGGACTCCTGAGTAGCAGCAGACTGAGTAGTAGCCTCAGACTATAGTCTTTGGCGAATGCCTGCATACCCCTTTGGACCCATTGTGTGGTCATGCACATTCAGTGCACGCCTTGATCTTTGTGCCTCACTGAGGGCCTAATTAGTATGCACATTAATGATTTGGTTAGTAACACTAAATGTTAATCTTGAATAGGTGAATACAACATATATTAATTAATGAGATTGAGACCGACGCCTAATACCTTGAATTCATCAGTTTGTCTTGAAGCGACAAACGTGTCCCATTCTTCTTTGTCCAGGAAGTTCTACTATTCAGTGGCTGTCTTCTTCCTCTTGTCAGCTTCTTTTATGTATTCTCGGGTGAGATTTGTCCTATAGTTCCTTAGGACTCTCCCACATCGTTACATCACGCATTTACGATGCAGCTTTTCATCCAATTCAAATATACTCTGCAAAATAGAATTGCTATTAACTAGTATCCAAAAATTTAGTAATCTACAAAATAGAATTGCAAATTAATAATAACTCACACATAAATCCCTCCATATTAAGTCTTTCTTCTCCTTTGAAACGTTATGCCAAGAATCTAAGCGACAACTGCAATGGCTACGAGTAACAAACCCAAGATATGAAACAAATGAATTGCAATTCACACCACATGCATTTCCTGCATAATCAATATCCACAACAAGTTTGGGTCCATTGCCCTTTTGCGCAATTAACTTCTTCATCATAGTGATGCCCCTTCTCTTGTCAACTTTTTGGTGATGTTGATTAAGTGCCTCAAGTGCTTCAGATGGTACCTGTGCATCGTCAACCTAAAATTTGACAAAATAATCACATTTACAAGATATAACTATAAATGGACATATAGATATAAATATATGATATATTTTTAAAACTTACATTGTGAGGCGGCGCATTGATGTCCTCACCCTCACGGTAATCATCAGCACGGTCATCAGGAGAATGGTCAGCCATCTGCAAATTCACATTCAAATTGTAAAGTTCACATTGTAAAGTAATTCAAATTGTAAAGCTCACATTGTAAAGTTCACATTATTACAACAAAGTATATATCACAACAAAATTGTAAAGCTCTATGATCAAAGAGAAAA